>KK076529.1:0-211233 GCA_000587855.1 Mucor irregularis B50
GGCTGCTAGTGTCATCAACTTCTGAGGAAGACTGAAAGGATGTTAAGTACGTTTGCAATTTAAATTGATTTTTTGTCCTACTACTACCTCCAATGTGACAGAAATATCAGGGGAAGGGGAAGGGTTCTCAATCAGAGGCTCAGGGTTCGTTGTAGGATCGTTGCTCGATGCTTCGGTGTTATTATTTTTCGAAGAAAAAAAACTCTCCATTCTAGACTGGTTTGGACTGTGGTGTCTAACCAGAGTTGCTTTCGTACTATTAAAAGGGCGTCCTGGGCGTTTCCCTTTGTCCACAGGTTTGGTACAGTTTAACTTTCCCATTCCTAAATTCCGGTATAAAATGAAGAAAGAAGTCGCTAAAAAAAAACTTGGTAAAACTTTTATGTGTGACCATTATATTGTCTTAGTAATTGCGTTTCAATATGGTATTCTAACAGGGCATTGTACTCATTTCTCTACTTCAGGCCATAATTCATGCAAGCAGACACAACGCAAATTTCGAACTCCCTTACACTATTTTGTGGCCTCTGATTGGGTTGTTTACACTCTTTCCTTGTGTTTTTATTGGACATTTCGCTACAAACATTTCTGACCAACCAAACCTCAATTTAAACTCCCTTACACTATTCAAACTCCCTTACACTCTCTACTGCAATAACAGTTTTGGCCAATCATATCAGTGTATTTATTTCAAACTCCCTTACACTATTCAAACTCCCTTACACTCTTATACTGCAATTTCATTGGTCGTTTACCCCCCATCTATAAGCATACGGCCTTCAAATGCAGATTTTTACGCCCCTCATCTGAAATTTTCAAAATAGTTTTTCAAAATGCCGAACATGCAAGTTTTACCAACGGCGTCACCATTTTTGAGTTGTCAAATTTTATTTTACTACAGATCTAAATCATTTCTTATCAGAGTGACATTTTTCTCATGCAGAGGTCAATAGAATGTTATTTTTTGCAGTTAAAAATATGAGCCTGCATCTGTTCATCTGTATAATATGTTTTAGAGCTGAATAATAGTTACAAGTACGCGCGTACACAATTCAGAATAAATTGATTTTAGTTTTATTAGCTGGTAACTCGCAAAGGTTGAATGAACACGCATAGTCTATCTCGAATACATGAATAACATGCTACTGCTGATAATTTTGAACTCAATCTTTTAGCAACAACTTGCTTGATAAAATCAAGGTTTATAGACAATGTTGGGGACATTTTGAGTTTTGGGAGAAAATAGGCTTTTCGTTCTCGGCGACTGTCCCGTCCAACTCTTGAGCCTGAATATCGAACTTTTGCCTTCCTCATACATACAATAAAGCCGAAAATTTAAAAGTGCATAATATGCAAAACAATCATAAGAAAAGGTGATACGTATTGCATCCGAAACTTTCCTCCAACACCCGTTACATTAATAATTACATACATATCAAATGTAAAATCAAAATTAAAGTAAACACTTGTCATCATCAATAGTGAGTTTGTAAGAAAGTGGAGTGATTACTATTGGTCCTTAAAGTAGCTTGCCGCGTCAGCGATAAGATCTGCTCATAATTATTTTCTACAAAGAAGAAACTGTGACTATAAAGACACATGTTTCACCCTATTGTACTCTTGAAATTGGATTTTACAGCGGTGTCACAATTTACCAAACACTTGCTAACCTGTATTTTTATTGGCCTTGAAAGAACAATAGACCTACTTTTACATGTGGTCGATTGTAACCTCGACCACACAGTTGACTGCGTAAGTCAAAGCTTTCCGGGAAATAACTTTGGGAAAAGAGTAAAAGAAATTTTATGGTAAATATATCCCTAAGTTTATACTATTCCTAGCACGAGAACGTGAAAAAGGCGATTATTGTTCAGTTTCGCATACCACGCGGAAGAATGAGCAGATTTTTGTTTGACTGGCGATAAATTTAACTTACTATAATATCATATTCGTCCAACTCCAAATCTCTTCAAAGAGAGGTGTTAATCTTGACGACTTTACGCGACTCACACGTATTCATAAGTATACATATTCGCTCAAATGTTGTATGAGAAAAAAAATCGTCCTGCACAGAACCAATTTTATGCAAAAAGTTTTTTCTGTTGTGCAAATCATGCTGAGTTCATAAATCTGTATACCAGAAGATATAAAAAGAGGTGATGGTTTTATTTCTTACTTTCTTTGTAACATTATTTATTAAAACAATTCAATTCTAACTCTCAAAATGCATATGTCATTCAACGAACTCGTCGAGCGCCGCATCGATCAACTTTTCAGTGATTTTGTAAACGGTTGTCCCTATGGAAAGAAAACTGTCTCTGAATGCCCTGCCCTGAAGGGAAAGACTGAGAACGCTCACTTTACAAGCAAGAACGCAAACCAGTTTTTCACTGAATGTCCTTATGGTAAGCGTGCTCAAGAGCAGTGCCCTTACGGTCGCAAAGTTGCCAATGGTGATGATGTAAGCTACACCGAGTATGTAGATCAATTCTTCACTAGCTGCCCCTATGGCCGTAAGGCTGTTAACGAATGTCCTCATGGTCAAGAAACGATTGAAAAGTCAAAGAGCATGAGCCCTGAAAGCTTCCACAGCTCTAGCAAGCATGGTAACGCACCTTGTGCACACGCTGAACATTTTTTCTCTGACTGTCCCTATGGTAAGCGTGTTGCTTCTGAATGTCCTTATGCCGCTCAATTCACCGGTGCTGGTAAAGCCAAGTGTCCTGTTTCTCATGCTACTGCCAGTGAAGGAAAATGCCCTGTTGCTCATGCCACTCCTGCCGAAGGCAAATGCCCCGTTTCACATACTGCTGCTTCTGGCGAGAGTAAATGCCCTTTTGCACATATGGCTCACGGTGAAGGTAAATGCCCTGTTCTTCATGCTACTGCTTCTGGTGAAAGTAAATGTCCTGTCTCTCATACTGCTGCTGGGGGAAGCAAATGTCCCTTCGCACACATGGATGCAGGTGAAGGCAAATGTCCTTTCGTACACAAGGCTTCTGAAGGTGGCAAATGTCCTGTTTCTCATGCAGCTTCTGATGAAGGTAAATGTCCATTCGCTCATATGACTTTTGGTGATAGCAAGTGCCCCTTTGCACATAAGGCTCACGGTGAAGGTAAATGTCCTGTCCCTCACGCTACTACCTCTGGTGAAAGCAAGTGTCCTTTTGCACATACCGCTACGAGTGAAGGTAAATGTCCTTTTGCGCATATGGGTGAAAGCAAATGCCCTGCTTCTGCCGAAGAAAAAGAAAAGGCTGTTGGTGGAGCTTGCCCTGTAGGTGGTGTCATGCCTCAAAGCGAAAAGTGTCCTTTCAGCCCCAACTACAAAAAGTAGTCGAACAATGTCGGTTTTTATCTTTACTTCTTGCATTGCTCTTTAACTGATTTAGATCAGTTACCTTATTTATTTATTTATTTATTTCACGCAGTATTATTCGATGCGTAACAAAAAACTTATTTTTCATCAATAAATCCAGTTTGTTTCAAAGGCACAAAATTAAAAATATATGATGGTATATTTGTGAAAAAGGCTCATACACGTCTTATCGTTCTGAAGTTTGAATTATAGCTTTGTCCTCTCTCGTTCTTTTCAAAAGACTCCTTTCACTTTTCTATAATAAATCGCTCCAATAGGATTTTACGCTTCCTTGCATGCTTGCCAATTATATCACAACATTGTTCAAAGCACTTCTTTCGCTCACTATTACAATATATATCTCTACAATTTATTACATAAACATAATATGGAGTCTAATGTTTTTATGCCCACTGTAATGAAAAGTTCAGAAATCAATCAGTTTAATATTCAAGAAAAGCAAAAAAGCTTAAAAAAAAACTTACCAAATCACGAAGATACTTTCTAGAAGCAATCCAGCTCATCAAAGTCTTATTTGCCTCTAACAAATCCACTTTTTGATGTTCTACGAGCATTTCTGCCAAAGCGTCTTGTACGCCCTTTGCCATCCCCTTGGCATCACCACAGATATAAATAGCGGCATCCTTATTTACAATTAAATCAAACAATTTGCCTGAATCGCGTTTGATCAAGTCTTGTACGTAAGTCTTGGGAGATCCATCTTCGGCTCTACTTTCAGCAATAGCTAATTGAGTGATAGTACCATCCTTTTCGAACTCGCGGATTTCCTTTTCGAACAAAAAGTCCTTGGATTTGTTTCTGAAGCCATAGTACACATAAGTAGGACCAAAGGCTTCGTTAATTTGACGAGCAGGTTGATGACCGACACCACCCATGGACAAGCGAATCTTGCGTTGTGTTTGACGGTGTTCCAAGAAACCAATGAAGGGGGCAATACCAGTACCGGGACCAATCATGATTAAAGGACGTTCAGTTTCCTGAGGTAAAACAAAGGCATTGGCGTTTTGTCTAATGTACATGGGGACCTTAATATTTGATCCAGAGATATCAATTTCTTCATTATTAGGAGTTGTGCGACTAGGGATCAAGTTTGTGATCTTATCTAACCAGGGTGTGGCAATACCCTTACGTTGAGCCTTACCCTCGGTGATGTACTCTATCACATTGAAAGCAAAACGGATCTTGCCGTGGCGTTTAAGAGGAGAGCTAGAGATTGAGTAGAAGCGAGGTAAATGAGCGGGTAGCAAGTCCAATAATCTTTCAATAGGAGGATGACAGTTAGGGAAAGTTTCGAGAATATCGAGCAAAGTAGGTGATTCGGCACGAATAGCATTGAAAGCAGCAGCACCTTGCTTACTACAAATGTACATCAAAGTCAACTTCTCGTTGGCGTCAGTGGTATGATCGGCCAACATTCTAAACAAAGCCTTTCTAGGATGACTTGTGAAGTCAATAGCGTATCTGAAAATCTCAATCAAACTAGCTGATTGGGCCTTTTGTAAATGTGTGGGTAAATTCTCTCCTTCAACCTTATACAATGAATGATATTCTTCTTCGGGAATAGATAATCTGTTCAAGATAGCCTCAATCAATTCCTCGTCATTGGGAGCTAATACACCAAATGCATCTCCAGGTTCAAAGTGAGTTTCCTCTCCAACATCCAATTCTACTTCCAAAGTACGCTTGACTGCATCAGGTGCTGTCAAACAAGAGACCATAGTAACAGGAGCATATGTGATGGGGACAGGAGTGACAACAAAGTCAGGTACCTTTCCGCTTAAATCTTCAGCCTTTTGTCCTTCCAACTTTGACAGCTTGGCAACAGGTACAGATGGACGGGGCAAACCAGTCAGCTTTGCACCAGCTTCAAGATCAGCCAAACTAATCTTCAAAGGGAAACCCTTAATAAACTTCTTTTCATTCTTTGTTACGAGAGATCCATCCAAATTTGTATATTTCTCTACATTTCCAGGTAAAATCTCCTTTCTCTTTTCCATAGTATAATTGTTGATCAAAGAATTCTCTTCATTGGTGTACTTTGCAACGAGATCAGGGAGTGTGCTTGTGCGATTCTCCATGGAATAAGGGACACTGGCTGGATCGACTTTAAGTTCTGTCAATTGCTTTTCCAATTCTTTTTCATGTTCAACAGCGCTGGCAACTGAGACTTCGTTGCTGGAGGATAATACAGTGGGCAAAACTTCCCATAACTTTTCAATCCAAGGATCAACTACGTTTTCCAAACTATCGTGACCTATTAGTAATCACTTCTCCAAAATAAGCTATTCTCCACATACCCTTCCGCGTCATCAGCTAAGCCCTTCTCATAAAAGACTGTAGCGCCTAAATCCTTAAACTTCTTCTCTAAACGTTTACCAGTGTTGTTAAAGTTGGAATAGTTACTGTCACCTAAACCCAAGACAGTAAACTTGGTGTTGGCAAAGTACTCCTTTTCCTTGTTGCGACGCAAGAATCTCCAAAATTTGAGTGAGTTATCGGGGGCATCACCATCACCAGTGTTGGAAGAGACAAGAATGATGATTCCGGCTTTTTGGAGGGGTGCCTATAAACGCAATGTGAGCACCTTGCTATTGAATTATAAAGAAAGGTTATTTTACCAAAGCAAAGTCGTCCATAACGAAACAAGCACCAGTGTAACCCTTTTTACCGGCTTCAGTGTGAATATTCTTGGCAATCCACTCGGCATTGCCAGTTTGAGAAGCCCATAAAACGAGGTAGTCGCTTGCGAGATTTGACATTGGTATTAAATGGAGGAAGAGAGGAGTTAACGAAATAAGCAAACAAAAAAAAAAAGAAAAAAGATCTTAGATCTCGCTAGTACAATAACCGACCAATCAAAACGTCGAAATTTTAAGCTCGATTTTTTGACAGAAAGGGGGAAGGTATGTAGCGGGGAACCGTGCGTAAGCGCTTATCGATGATATGAGAGTATATTTATTGAGAGTCAATGTTTTGATAAAGGGAATGTGGTATGGTGATATATACAAGATTTATATAAGAAAAAAAGGGGAATATGTAGGGAAATATGGTATTTAAGATAATGTGATGCTATTACGATCTGGCAACTTTTCCAAGATAGGATATAATAAAGAGGGACGCTTACCAATCATTTGAACGCCTAATAATCCTATGGCCACTATTATACACAAGAAAGAGAGAGAGAAAAAAAAGATTAGTTATGCCTTCATCTAAGAGTAGAATAATATAAAACTTACAAATCAATACAGGCAGCCAAAAGAGATATAAACGACGATCACTTTTTTGTCTTACGAAGCCCAAGCCGTCCGACTCCATCGATGGCGTTTTTGCCTGGTTATCTGTTTGTTGTTTCGTCGTATTACTTAAGCTGTGAAACCTATGCATCATGTGGCTCTTGACACTAGGCCTTCTAGAAAGAGGTTTACGCTTAATATGATTATTTGTGTATAAATCAAGTAAATCAAGAATTGAAGGATCAGATGATAGAGCGGGTCCAAATTTGGATTCAATCGATGGATTGCAGCCCGAATGAAGTAACAGGCGCACCATATCAACCGAGTTGGATTGACAAGCAAAATGAAGTGCAGTCATCTCGTTCTTATCTTGGATATGTAACAATTTTGTCTTTTGGTCCAGAGGATAGCAACTTATCAAGGTTCTAACAAGTGTTTCATTTCCGAGTATGACTGCAAGATGAAGTAATGACTGACCGCATGAATTTGTTACAGATAAATCCAATGCATCAGTAGTCGTGTTTGATAGTTCAAGTGATTCAATCAAGTCCTGTTGAATATTAGATGACTGTTGCTGCTGCTGCTGCTGCTGCTGTGGTTGTGAATTAGAAGCTTGCTGACCGCCTTGAACAATTCGCATAGCAACAGATTTGGCGTCATGCAATTTCCCCGTCATTTTCAACCCAACTACTTGTAACGCCAACTCTAACAGGGCTTGATCACTTGCATCATAATAAGTAAATATGGCAACATCTTGTCCTTCAAGAACCAAAGGATGTTCTTTAAATGAAACCACAACGGGTCCAGTTTGGGCAGCGGGAGGTAGAATGCAAACCATAGTGTTGGAGTTCCAGTAAGTGGTAGTAGCAGCATGTTCACCGAATAAACAAGTTAAACCTCGGTAAAATCCGGAACCCAACAAAGTTACTTCGACGCCACCATAAGTGGGACCTTGGGCCGGTACAAGCCTATCTAACTGAGGCACAACTGAAGCAAAATCGTCTAAAATAGAAGATATCATGGTAGCGTTGTTATCGGATGAAGTATAACCCCGATTTGTTCTTCTACGGCGATTAAATGGCCACGCCTCATCTCCAGGAATGCTATTGGTGATGAGAGAGCTGTGATCGCCATTTAGCATAGATAAAAATAAATCAGGATGTTGAGGTTGCGTTTGAGGTTGCTGAGGTTCCGTTTGAGATAGGCTGAACATGTTGATGTTGTTATTCATAAATTCGAGTGTAGTAGGGGTAATTGATTCTTCCTCTTCTCCGTCCACTTCGACAGACGGTGTTTGAAGTGGGGTTAACTGAGCTGATATAATTGTGTCTCTTCTGCCACAACTTGTAAGACTCAATGGGGAATCATCAGTAGAGACAGAACCTCTTCGCGAAGTCGCTGGGGTATCAGGTCTAGAAACAGTAGAATCCTCTTCTTCTCTTGATCGTTTACGATTACTTTTATGTTTTGAACTTTTATGGTCATCTGTGATCATGATTGGGGGTGATATGCCTGTACCTACAATTTCACCTTTGTCATTCTTCATGACAAAGCAAATTCTGAAAATTAATATGGAAAGGTCAACTCTATATATATTTTATGTGAGAATATCATTTTTTCACTGTACTTGAACCCGACTTTCTCATTATGATGGCGACAGTAACAAGTGATTCTTGTAGGTAAGATAGCGTCTCCCGAAGAGAAATTAATCATTGGGTTGCAATTAAATAATAAAATACGGTCTCTTTCTCTCTCTAATTCTTCGGGAGACAAAGGCACTTCGTTCTTTTGTTTACCATCTTTTGTTCTTTCTGCTCTTTTTCTCTATTTTTTTTTTTTATCAAAAATTAATATTAAATTATTCTATTTAATTTTTTTTCCCTACACACTTACTTCACGTCGCACACAGCCAGCACACATCCGAATTGGTTGATCTGTGTTACTTGCACATACTACTTTTGCTTCCAGTTGTAATACTTTTGATTCATCAGATACCATTGTGGCTACAGACCCATCCAATGGTTTAAGTTGTTGGTTTTTTCGAAGTCTTGATCTCGCTAGCATATTCTCTTGTAATTTAATATATGACCACTCCATATACTTTTTATCATCCTCTGTTATAAGCTGAATACACAGCTTGATCTGAGTCTCGACACGCGACTTGGCACCTGTATTTGGCACTCCGAGAATTCGAATTTTTAGATGGCTAATCGATGGAATGAGTTATTTTTAAACGATCGTTGTTATTAAAGCAGTATGTATGTCATGTTGTACCTGGAAGGAGGAGAAAGTGTGCTCATGACGGTTGGTGGACTAATAGGTTTTTTTTATCAAACATATATATAAAAAAAAGAGGGACTTATTTTAATATCATGACAACATACATAAAAATGTGCAAACATTACATTGATACGTGATGATAATCATCTGTTGCAGCAGCTTCTGTGGTTACTACTTGTTCCTAAAACAAGAAATTAATAAAAGTTTCACCCCTCCCCCTTTTATAATCACACTCTTCTTACAGAGAAATCATTTTGTAGAAGGAACTTGGGCATGATTGTTTTATTAGGTGCAGTAGTGGTATTGTCATCGTATTGAGAGTTGGTGGTATCAGAAGAGGTGGGTGAATAGGGTGATTGATAAGTCGTATCAAACTCATCCTGAAATAAGGGTAAAAAATCAACATTGATGGTATCTGTAAGCAACAAATCTTGCAAGTCAGTCTCGCTTAAGGTTCTGCTCGGGGGAGAATGACTGCTGCCGCTGCTGCTACTATAAGAAGACATGTAATAAAAAAAGTGTAAGGATAAAGAAGAAAAGAGCGATAATTGTTACAGGCGGAAGTAAAATAAAAATTTATAGAGAATTTTAAAAACGTGACTCTTTACATTTCAATCTTTATTTAATCGAGGCAGAAAATACACAATAGCTAAACTGCAAACATTCAGTGTGGGAAACCCGCTCCTATCTTGAATTGATCTCATTAGAGATAAAGCTCCTCTTTTTGGTCATCATTGCACCAATAACTGTTTGGATGCAATTTTGTTGGTCTGTTCGCAATGTAGCACAATCCATTGAAAAGAAGTATTCCAACATCATAACGTGTTTCATCTACTGGAGTAATTGATGCATATACTTGGTTAGTCGCTAATCTACCTTAGCCGTATTTACAAGCGTCGTAATAAGCTCAAATGGGGCAATTGAAGAGTGTGTTTATGTGTCTATTACTCTCTCTTTTTGTGTATGAGTAAATGTTGTCGGGCACGAGAAGTACGTAGTAAGGTTGAGGCGGACTATCATTCTTTTTTTTTTTCTCCAACTTTTATCTCCAAATACACTATTTTGTGATAATAAAGTCAAATATTTTAACTTTTTATTTTCACATGCAAAATGTCAATTACCTTTTGCACCACAATTGGCATAATAATAAAAAATAGTATATAAAGAGTGTGTTTTCCCCTTTTTTCTTCAACCCCAGGAACAGATTTTATCCTTTCGAACCGTTTCCTTAACGATTATCCATCTACTTTTCTTAAAGGGGTGTGTGTGAAAAACATCGAGCGGTGATTTAAATACGGTAACGCAGTAACAATACGAATATATTCCATGTAGATGATAAACGCGATATATAATTTACGCGAACTCGAAACGGATTAATAATTGATTATACAAATAAGCCATGCTTTACATGGATTCAATATGCGCAAACTGTTTCAAAGCGTGGCTCTATTCTATGCATATCGACGAGATCGTTCGCTTTACAAGAGCGATTAGCCAATTAAGAAAAATAGCTATCGGATTACCGTATCAGATAATTTTAGATCAGAATTATTTCACCAGTGCTACATACTTGCAACAACACAGAAAAAAAAAAATGTGAATACTTATGCGTTTGTGCTTATCTTTCCAAAAATATCTTGCTGTGATGCAAAGATCCCACGTCCTTGGTTTTGTTTGTTATTTTTAATAGAGTTGCACGTCTATTATCTGTGCTTCCACATTTTGTGATATGACGATTTGTGTTTAAGTATAAAAGCGAATCACCTGTTTGTATATATTCTTCTTGAATGGATGTGCGTTCCTGATTGCACGTACATACACACAAATGCATAACATGTTTATATTTGTTGTTGTTATTGTTAACTCGAACGACTTTTTGTAAGGTTGCATAATCCTTACATAAAAGTAAGTTACCCGCAACACGCATGAAACAAGATTTTTCAACTGATTACTATATGTAGGCTGGAACTTTTTTTTTTTCATCACGCAATTTAAGACTATAAAAATGTCTCCATACAGAACTCATCGCAGTAACACGCACCGTACCTATGTTACTGCTTGGCATTGTATTTTTCGGAGGGCATGTAGTACACATGATATTACCATTTGCATTGTGTTAGACAGCAGCAGTGTTCAAAATAAGTGTGCCCATTGTCAAGTCAAAAATTTGTCAGGCACACATCAAAATAGGGAACAATAAGATGTATGGTGGATAAGTATTAATGTTTATTAGTAGGGGGATATATGTATAGTAAAATTAAATATGTACAATGGGTGATTTAAGATGGACGGAAATGCTTCTTGTTCATGGTATCTTGGGGAGTGGAGGGATGGGGTCTCTTTAAACCATAGACGAGTGGAGGAGTACTTGCCATGGAATGAGTATCACTATTAGGCGAGCTACAAATACTGCTTGTGCTACTACTGCAAGATTGAGGTGGTGATAATTCACTTGTTGTATGATGTTTGTTGAATACATGATGAGGGTGGTGGGATGAATAAGTTGGGTGATTAATATAATGCAAAGTATCAGCAGTAATACAGTATTCTTGCTTCATTTTATAAAAGTAATGCTTCTTTTGAATATGATCATGCAATAAAGATACCCATTTATCGTACAATGGTTTGCTAACATAGAGCTGATAATCAATAAGTCTCAAAAAAATCATTTCAGTGGCATTGATTTCCAGTATGTTCAAACTAGCCACTCTGGACCATGTCTTGTTTTTGTAATTCTTGTCATTCAAGTACTTTGATGAAGCCATTAAAGCAGCCAAAAAACATACGTCTTCCGCAACAGATTAATTCATGGTAGGGTTGGTTAGGTTGTTGCAAGCTTTCGAATATCAACTTCTTGATGCGAAAGATGTAAAATAGTGCAAGCTGCAACAGTTGGGTGATTAATATAATGCAAAGTATCAGCAGTAATACAGTATTCTTGCTTCATTTTATAAAAGTAATGCTTCTTTTGAATATGATCATGCAATAAAGATACCCATTTATCGTACAATGGTTTGCTAACATAGAGCTGATAATCAATAAGTCTCAAAAAAATCATTTCAGTGGCATTGATTTCCAGTATGTTCAAACTAGCCACTCTGGACCATGTCTTGTTTTTGTAATTCTTGTCATTCAAGTACTTTGATGAAGCCATTAAAGCAGCCAAAAACATACGTCTTCCGCAACAGATTAATTCATGGTAGGGTTGGTTAGGTTGTTGCAAGCTTTCGAATATCAACTTCTTGATGCGAAAGATGTAAAATAGTGCAAGCTGCAACATGGAATAAGTCGCCCTTGATCGCTTTAATATTTCGCGAATAAATTGTGCAGTTGGCATAACTTTTGCGTTTGTCACTTTCTTCTTTGACCAAATTGAATCAATAATTTCTGCAGACGTTTCAATAAGTTTGTCAATCATGATTGAACGTTCTTGGCATGAGGTATCAGTGAATTGCTGCTCTTTTTTGTTGATGTTACTGTTATTGATGCTGTGTAATGGCGGTAAATAAATACAATTCTTTTTAGCTTGCAGATGATAATCAGGGATATTTTGTAAACTATACAGGTTTGGATCTGAGCATCTTCTGGAGTTACTTTTTGGTATATAAGAGATTGGCATTATTTGTAATAAAAAGTAATAGTTGAAAAGAGTAATGAAGAGGAAAAATGAAGAAAAAAGAGAGAGGAAAGAAAGAAAATGTTGAAAAATGATTTCACTTTTATAACACACATAAACTCGGAAGAGGGAAAAGTCTCAAAGGAAAAAATAACTCCTACTTGTAAACCAGACAAAAGTGTTCCAGACTACTTTATGCTTTATTTTTTGATGTTTTACTACTGATATAAATGAACTAAACCGTATAATAATGTATGAAATAATGTATATGATAATAAACCACCAAGGGCTCCGTCTAAAACTATGTCTTTGTGATCGTTTATAAAGTATTTTTTGGCTCCAGAAGTACGCACAATGAGCAAAGCGGATAAGATGATCCAGCTGATGGCGTAAAATAGGAATCCTGAGAGATTAGTGAGGCCTAAAATACCAGCTGCTGAACCTGCGATCGCTGCAAAGCAAGAGCGAATAAATTGTAATTGTCTTCCATTATGCATAACATGGCTTTGGACGTATAGATGGGCATCTTGATTAGGTTGATTCATTTTTGGGATATTTTATCTCGTGTTAATTTTATCGAGACACGGGAGAATATATGGTAAGTTTTTTTGTAAAGTGAAAAAATACGATATTAAAATTAAAGCGCAATTATTGGTAAAGGCCCATCGCGTCACGTCCAATTCTTTCTCAATAGAGTTTATAATCTGCCAATCAAAACCGACCGATGAAAAACAAAGCTTAAATAATAAGGTGATTTTTTTCAATGTTTGTTTTCCATATGTAGTAAAATATGAAGTTTTACACTTTATTAATTTAAAATCATGCAATTTTACGCTGTAGTCTTTCCTTTCTAGCCAGTGCACCCAAGATATCGAACTCATCTTCATCAGAACTCATATCGCTGCCATCATGTTCTTCATGCATTGAAGGTTGAGTTTCATCGTTTGTGTCAGGTTTATGGAATACTTCTTCTTCCTTTGCATTGGGTTTTTGTTCCTCAGTGTTGCTTGACTCAATTGGCTCAGAAATTGATAAACCCTGAACATCAGATTCTTCATTTTCATCATCTGTGGAATCATTAAACATTTGATGGACATGTGAGGACAAAAGTCTTTGATTCGTCATCGAGTCTTCTTCATACGTCAATGGAGCTTCTATGTTAGCGGCCGTTGAATCGAGATTTTCACTATTATCGCTGTGTAATGGGGGCACCGCTGATGATACTGTACGATCCTCTGCATTATCGTCATCATCGTCGCTGTCGTCGTCAGGGAACAATTGAAACACACCACCGCCTCCTCCTCCACTTTGAGGCTGTGTTTCTGGCTCTTCTGGTTCCTCGTCGTCCGAATCATCATCAGGGAACATTTTAAATACTTTTTCCACTTCTCCAGCAGGAGACTTTTCTTGTTGATCTTTAGATTCATCGAAGCTATCATCATCACGAGAGAAAATGTCAAAAACTCCTCCGCCCTCATTGGACACGGGAAGTGTTGCCTGATCTTCAATTTGAACATTATTTTCTTCTTTTTGTTGATCTTCTTTTCTTTCCTCGGCGTAGTTTTTGTCCGGCATGCTATTAGCCTTCTCTTCCTCATCCTCAGTGACTACTTTAGTCGATGCATTGCTATTACTGCGACTGTATAGCTTGAATGACGAAAATACATTCTTCTTTTTCGTCTTTTTGTTCTCCACTGAAACATTACTTCCAGAAGAGGATTTTCGGAACATGCCGCCCATCATCCGACCCCCTTTCTTATTATCTATTAAAGTCGTAGCAGCCGAAGTTGTAGTTGTACCACCGTCACTATTCGTGCTTCCGCCGCTTGTAACCGAATCATTTTCATTATTTTTATAATTAGTCAAGACCGGAGATGTAATTGGAGTTGAACCTTGATTCGTTGTTCTACCATTGGACGTAGCACTTGTCGAGGAAGTGGGTACAATACCAAAACTACTTGTCAAGGTTGCTGGGTAAGGAGGTGGGCTACTACTGGAGCTAAAGGAATAGCGAGAGTCGGTAAAGTTGGTGTTTGTAGGTGAGGTCACCCTGGACGAGTTTTCAGTATAAACTTCTGTGAAAATGACCCCATTGAAGGAGGACTTGGGTGAAGAGATCGGAGTCGTGGATGTGGATTTGGGTGACTCAAGCGGTGTTGCTAATGTTCCTACTACAAACGGAATATCCACCAACATAAATTTACTCATCGCACCATCGGGTGTTATATACTGTCCTTCTTGTGCGTACACTTGTACACGGATATAATAAGCGATAGACAACAGACCACTTTTTTCTAATGTAATGGTAGGGGTTGTGCCTTTAGGAATGGGTAATGCAACTCGAACCGTCTGCACTAGTTGATTATTTTCTTTTGCGTCCGGTGTAATATCAAGATCAGCTACAATTCGATGCACCTTTTCTCCAGCAGAAGTGTATGCTCTATTAAACAAGTTGATGAACGTGAATATGACAAGTAGACTATCTTTTACTTCTTGCGCGTAACTATGTTACCTCCCATTAGCTACAATTTGATTCACTCTAAACAGCGAGATTGATATGCCTTGCTTTCTTGAGAATTCCACGTTATTCCAAATCGAGATAGAGATAGGAATTGCAACTCCTGTTTGACACCCACGACAGGGCAAAGTGACTCGCACCGCCGACTTGTAATCTACTGCGTCATTGGATGGCACAACAGTGAACACCTGCTCTGCTCGTTGTGGTCTCATCATCTCCTCTGTGCGAGTATAAATCGGTTCTAAAACAGGAACTGTACGCTGACCAAAAAATGCTGGCTTTTCCTCCTCATTTGTTTCTGGTTGTGCAATAAACGCTTCTAAGAGATATATAATTTTATAGTTGGTATTTTCTATTGTTGAACTAGGTAATGGTCGATCGTTAGGTACATGCACTTCGAATGCGAATGCGAAGGGCTTATTCTTTGATAATTCCACTTTTGGCTCTGGGTCTTGATCTGTAACAGAGATGAGTTCGCCTTTATAAAAAGAGATTTGACTGGAGCCGTAAGGTGTTTTACTTGGTGCTTTTGTAATTTTTGGCCCGAGTTTCCAGCACTCGTTGAAATATTTCTGCACTTCTTTATTGTCTTTTAAGGGTTGTACTTGAATACGTCCAGTCCAAGCAAGTCGTAGGTTCTTTAAACTGTAATTCTGGTTGCTGGTGATGAAAATCTTGCCCATCACCGTATCGCCTGGATAAAATTTCTTGTCTTTATCATTTAGAAGAACTTCTATCTTTACGGCGAGAGGTGGTTTTGGTGCCATTAATGGGAGGGTAAAAAGGGGATAAAAAGAAGGGAAAGCACACAAGGTTACTCAAATATTATTGTTGGGCTCAGCCACTGCTGTGTTGTGTTATTTTACCTGGTAATCTGATAAGTTATGTAGTAGTAAACAACAACTTCCAAGTGTAATTGCATTTTCACCCTTCCTTTTATATATAAACGAATTAGTTTGTGTGCGTAAACCCGCTCCTGGCAATTTTCAAATAAGCACATGTATGCATAATGCACAGAAAAAGAGAGATCCTCCTTCCTTTCTTTCTTCCTTCTTTCTATAAGTTGCCATACTTGTACCACACAGTAGTAAACACGTTTTATTTATTTATAGTTGGTTTGGTAACGGTTTCAAGTCTGGGTGAATGAATTTCTGTCTTGCTTCATCTGTATACAATTTGTCGGGAGAATAATAAGTTTCTATGGTTTTTGGATCTAATAATTCTGGAAATTTTTCTACTAAGGCAAAGAAATCACTTTCGTACTCTCCACCTTTATATGAGCGTACAGCTGCTGACACCAGTGCAATGTAAAATGATGTGATTGTTTCGTGATAGTCCTTGCTTTTAGTTGGATTCTTTTTAAAGTGCTTTCTAATCGTTTGTTTAATAACGGGTTCTGCAGCGTCTGGCCCTAATTCACGAATATAGTTCCAAGCCATACGCAAATGAGCTCGATGCATCCATTTTATCGTGCCTTCGTTGTCATCCTCTACTGCCTTCATAAATACTTGATCTCCAACACTTCGATAACAACGATCGTAATATAACAGTGGGTGTGACTCCTCTCTGATACCATGCTCGCCTCCTACTCCTTCTTCTACCTTCAACACCTTGGTGATCCAAAGTTCGTGATCACCCAGTTGTATCACTTTAAACGCTTCACAATGCATTGCACCCACTGTACCCATCAAGACAGGTAGTCCAGTCTGTGGGTCGTCAAAAAATGGTATATCCTTGAATTGATCTGCGCTAGGAGATGAAAAGGCCACTGACTGTTGCACTTGTTCGTGTGATAACATATTTAAAACCATGCTGCCAGAAGAGTGAAGCAGCTCAGAGGCTCGAGAAGGTATACGCACACAAAAAGACACAAGAGGTTCTGGATTCAAACATACCGATGTGAACGATGCCACGGTTATACCTCGTCGATAGTTGGGATCGTCTGGTTTGGACGTCGTCACTACCACCACGGGTTGAGGAACTTTTCTCATAATACCCCGGACGTCTTCTATCACGCCATTACCAGTAGAAAAGTAAAACTTGCTAATTGAGAATGCGTTTCGGGAAGGACATGATCTCACATTACGTGTGAGAATGGACGAAGCAAGGAATCGAAACGACATCTGTCAAATCTGTTATAGTAAATAAATAGCAGATAAAAAAATAGGGTAGGCTCTCTCTCTCTTTCATGCCCAGTCCAGTCAGTCAGCTAAGTTTTTACGGGCGCGATTTTAATTAGAAATGTTGTTACATGATGACGTTCTTTCATCACAGTGGAGTCCGTGAGTTTGTCTTTTGACGCTCAAGTAAGAATGCACAATCTAAATCAGGAAGTCTTTTATCAGTACTGAAGGGGAGGGGGGGTTGAACAGAGATAGATAATGTGGCCGAGGGGCATATTACCAGGCAATTTTATTTTTTTTTAATTTGTCTCTCTTTTTTCTTCTCTCTCTCTCTTTCGCTCTCACTCTATTCATCACTCTTTTCTTATTCTTTTATCTTAGCATGTTA
This sequence comes from Mucor irregularis B50, assembly GCA_000587855.1. Taxonomy (NCBI): domain Eukaryota; kingdom Fungi; phylum Mucoromycota; class Mucoromycetes; order Mucorales; family Mucoraceae; genus Mucor; species Mucor irregularis. The sequence goes on from KK076529.1 coordinate 17,538, forward strand.
TCATATCTTATTGGCGGAAAGTGTTTAAAAGGTGTAGAATACAACGGCCCTTCTGATACCTTGAATGGATCGTCATTTTCTTTTTCATCCTCAGCCTCCTCTTCTTTATCAGATTTTTCCTTCAATGCTAATCAGATTTCTATCAGTAAAAATACCCACAGTGGTAGTGGTACCACCGAAAGAGAAGGTGCAATTCTTTTTCGACGTCACGGACTCTCATCACAAGACCTCTCGGATCGCCTTATGCAAGTGGAATATGAGGAGTCGTGGTCAGAATTGGATGCGTCTCGTAATCAGATCACTGCTTTACCCTATCGCCTTCAACTCTTTGCAGGTTTGACTAAGCTCGTACTATCAAACAATGCGATTACTACCATACCACAAGAAGTTTATCAAAACCTTGGTCGGTTGCAGACACTCATGCTATCGGAGAATCAAATAGAAGTCATTCCTGAAGACATGCCTCAGTACCTACCGTTACTAGTAACGCTTAGCTTGGACAGTAATCAAATAAATACACTACCAGATAGCATTGGATATTGGGTCAACATGAGAGAGCTTAGATTGGGTTCAGAGTTTGGTGGTAACTTGATCACTGAGTTACCCCACACCATCTCTGATATGGTCAGTTTGGTCGACCTGGATGTTTCCTTCAATATGATCACCACTCTAAATCCAGACACCTTTCTCGATCTACCTGATCTGAGGTCAATCAATTTATCACATAACGCCATCACTGATTTACCGCACAGTTTACTATTTGGATCGTGTCGTAAGCTGACTACTATCGACTTATCTGATAATCAGATAAAAATGATTCCACAGATGATTGCCACTGATATTATGCGGCTGCCGTCGCTAGAGTTACTCAATCTAAGCGATAACCATATTTGCATTATACCCTCTGAACTTTTAGATCGACCCACCCTTCAAACGGTGATCAAAGGTAACCCGGTGACCCACTTCTCTTTCCATCATCAAGAGCAAGAGTCAAACAGCGCGTATAACCAAGTTGTGCGTAGTATGATTCAAAGAGTGGAATTAACTGAGGATTATGCAACAAGTAGTGGTGCGTTCAACTTTGATTTTCAGTTGGAAGAGAATGTGAGAGACAATTACTATATTAATGAAACGCTGACGGAACAAGCCAGGTTGAGCGGCGTCGTTCGTGAGACTAGTAGCACGACCCACGTGGGGTTAACAGGAGTCGTGACAGAAGTAGTGAGTTCTATAGAGACCCCACCTGCAAGTATACCCGAGACAGGCGGAAACAACTTTATTTGCAACGATAATAATGATCACGACGGAAAGACGTTCCTTCTTCACTCATTACGCGAAATATCTTTGAGAACTATTATAACTTTATCTGAAAGTCAAGACCCCGCTTTGCTTTCGCTTGTGCCAGATCATATCGCTTTTGATTTGAAGTCCAAGGAAATTCAAAAGTGCAATTATTGCTTAAAGCCTTATGTCCGTGAATGGCTCAGCTCGGTACAACTCAAAACCTATCGTGGACATCCCTCTGTCGTGAGGAAAGTACGATTTTGTGGTTCAAAGTGCTGGAGAGACTACAGAGAACAACGTAATCAACTGGCATTAGCAGCACAAAGTAATGTCACTAATCCACATCAACAGCAAGAAGAAGCGTTACAATATATTCAACAGCATGAAAATGCGATGGAGCCTGGGTCTATCGGTTGGATTATGGCAGCCGTAACTGCAGCTACTGCTCAAGAAGAACAACTAGACAACTTGGCCAACGCAGTATTCTAACCACGTTATGTTCCTCTCTCTCTCTTTTATTCATGTCAAAAATAAAAAAAAAATGATTATCTGCATTACTTTTTGCGCTTTCTTTTCTTTTTACATGTTTCATAGCGCTGCTGCTGCCTCTGAGGTGCGAAAGCGAATCGCTTTCTAGTGGGTATCAACACAACGTTGTTTTTAACTAGAATACTTTTTTGACACTTGTTCCAAGGTTGCATTTACTCTATCTTGCAATGCATTGACATAGTCTTGAGGTGCAACATAGTTTTCAGCATTTTTGGGTCCGTTTTCGCGAAAGTAATCGACGCTGTAGATATGGTGGACCTCGATTTTGTCAATTTCGTCAAACAACGCATCTAGTTCCTTCGCAGCGTCTTCATTTTTCAGTAATTGTCGATAGTATACAATTTGACAGCTGGAATAGAAAGGATTAGTAATGGACTGTCAAATGTTACCTAGTAAGGATATTACCTAATCATCCCGCGAAGTCTACCAACTTGCTTGCCAATATCAAGACCTTCGGTATATCCCTTATCAAAACCTTTTTGCATATTGACTTCCTTGCCCTCAACAATGCCTTCTTTATATCCAGTCTGTAAAGCTAGTGTTTAATACGCATATTCAAAAGAAAGTGTACTTGAGCCTGCTACTTTACATTGCCGTGATCGTCTTGCAAGCGTTCCCATTCTCTTTCTGCGAGATTTCTCTCGTAGGTAATTTGTCCTTCGTCGTCACTTTCGGCCCAAATGTCGTCGTTTTCTGAATGAGACATGCTTACTTTTTTAATGAATAGAATGGTGAAAAGTAAAACGTTTTTTTTTTCTAAAGTTGACAAATACACTTGAGGTGACTGTTTTTCAGCATCACTACCTGTGCGCGATGATATGTATTCTCCGTGCCACTGAACGGAATTCTGACATGCCGGGTTAAGGGCAAACCTTGTGTAAGGGCCCAAGTGTGCTTTTATTAACTGATTGTAAGGGCCCAGAAGCCGGACGATCTACACTATTTTTTTTGTTCCTTCCCCCTTCGACGTGCATATAAATTACTTGATCTATTTTCACGTACATCACATCTATTAATTTAAGATCGAACGTACAACACTACATATGGAACTTGACGAAAAGTAAGAAGCTAAAATAGTGTATAAAATATCATCACGGTGCATGAATGGGCTATTAACCTCTAATATATACAGTGTGTACGTACAAAGTAGCTAGCAGGAATGATATATATTCAATATGATTGCCATTTAATATTAATGTATTTCACTACGAGTTAACTTGAGGTGACTGTTTTTCAGCATCACTACCTGTGCGCGATGATATGTATTCTCCGTGCCACTGAACGGAATTCTGACATGCCGGGTTAAGGGCAAACCTTGTGTAAGGGCCCAAGTGTGCTTTTATTAACTGATTGTAAGGGCCCAGAAGCCGGACGATCTACACTATTTTTTTTTGTCCTTCCCCCTTCGACGTGCATATAAATTACTTGATCTATTTTCACGTACATCACATCTATTAATTTAAGATCGAACGTACAACACTACATATGGAACTTGACGAAAAGTAAGAAGCTAAAATAGTGTATAAAATATCATCACGGTGCATGAATGGGCTATTAACCTCTAATATATACGATTCGATTTGACAAAGTAGCTAGCAGGAATGATATATATTCAATATGATTGCCATTTAATATTAATGTATTTCACTACGAGTTAAAAATAATTCTTTTTATTACTTGTGATACAAAAGTTATATTATGTGTAGCGTGTAAGCATTTGACAAGCAAAAAAGACTTTTGCAGACTCACGCAATTAACAAATTTACTTTATTAAGAATTGCAGGCAGCAGCTAAAAAATCCATATTTGGTCTCAAGTCCTAAAACTCAGATACATAATGACTTTTATAGCTGTCTCCTTTCTCTCACTCTCTCACTCTCTCTTTCTTTCTTTCTTCATTTCTCATAAATACCATTTTACCATACCACATTTTTCTTTTTTGTATATACATCATGTCTACATCGACTTTAACAACCACTTCGACGTCTTTTCCTGTCAATAAAAAGAACGACAAAATGAAGGAATTATCAGTGCTAGGCATTGTTTCCTTCGCTGCTGTTGTTCATTCACATTTATACTGGGTGTATTCCATCATTTACATAGCATATCATAAAATTACACCCAACGAAGAAACATCACCTGTGATAAAGTGGCGATCAAAACAACAATTTAAACAAAACGATAGTCTACAAAATACCCTTATCACTGCCGCCAGCAAGAAAAAGAAAAAGGTCCATCGCCATAGCCGAAAGAAGTCGTTAACAAATAAACCCAAGTCAGTCATTATGCCCACAATCGCATCACCCAAGGTGGCCCTGGTTACCTCAGGTACTACCGTGGACGCATTACTTTCTTCGGCACCAAAACAACATCGTGTACCACTGTTACATGCTCTCCGTACATTTCCCTCACCCTCTGCTAAGCAATCGCATCCCACTTTCAATATTCACCAACTGATTAAATCCCAGAGAAAAATGCCCAAACGCAGTAGTAGTACAGGTGAACTAAATAAGGACGGCTGCTCCTTGCCTGCCTTGATGGAAGTAGAAACCCGAAACTCTGAAGACAGTTTTAGTAGCGGAAGTGGTACAGATTCTTCTTTGACTCCTGCAAGTGGTGGTAGTAGTAGCAAGAAAAGCCGTGCTATGGGATTATTACGGTCTACTTTTCATCGTAGTCTTAGCACAGATACAATGATGATAAATAGAGCTAGTTCGTCTTACTCTTCCTTATCTGAAGATGAAAATGTAATCGCAGTTGTTGCCGCCAAGAAAAGAAAGCGCGATGCGATCTTGGGTCTTACACGTAAATTCTCAGGAAGAAGAGCAACAGCTTCCAGCAACAATCCCCCCATCCTCCTCTCTTCTGAAACTGTAGTTATTGAGTCACCAGGTGTGGACGATATCAAGAAACAACAAAGAATGAAATTGTTTCGTAGTTTACCTTCCTGGAAGAAGGAAAAACACACCGCTACAATTTAATCGGTCTGCGTTTGCACCACAAACCATTTCCTTATATAGATGTATATTTCCACAACAACACACAATAAAATATATCACGGGCTCTATTTTTGTTTATATGTTACGATTAAATCCATAACTTTATTATTTTTGTAAAACTTTGTGGCAAATGAGCATGTGGCACGGAGTTGTGCAATATTGCCCGAGCCAGTTATGAACGTAAAGGAATAAAAAACCTTTCCAAGGGACAAGAAGGGAAAAAGAGAAAGAAGGGAAAAAGAAAGGAACAGAAGGACATAGATAAAATGAGAAAAGAAAAGAAAAGGAACAGATAAAAAGTGAGAAAAAGAAGCCAGTACTTACGTAAAAGAAAGACTCTCACTACCGCTTCAGAAACCATTCAAGCAACTTTTGACCGGGATCATCTGTGGGAGGAGGGCATTCATCGTGAAAAATGTAGTCAAGTTCGTGAAGAATTTGACACAAAAGGGGCCAACGAACTATCCAGCTTCCGCATGATGCAGAAGAGCGAGGCTTGGTGGTGGGCAACAAGTTCAAAAGAAAAGAAATGGAATCGTCAATGGAAGTGGGAAGGAATAGGTGGTTATGGATGTTCAGGCATTCAAAAGAATGCCTGCGACTCCAGTGTTGACCGGGATGTAAAATACAATCCTTTGGTTTGCCACCAGGTAGCCAGCCAAGGCGCCGTCGAAGAAAAAGACTACGTTCGTAGTTGGTCATGGGAGGCCACAGAATTGGATCAATCCTTGGAGTAGGGTGGCAAGAAGAGAGCAAGACAGAATCGGTTGTTTCCCGTAGTTTATCAAACTCGGCAATGAGAAATGATCTTTTTGCAGTTGCAAAGGTATTGTGATTGAAGGAGTTTTCGTTGGGAATATCCACGCAGAAGTTGAACCACATTTTCGATTTACAGAGTTTGTACCAATGTGATCTGTTACATTGCTGTTGTAAATATGGAAGGAGGGTTGCCAAGAGTGAATCATCAGGAAGATGTAGGGATATGTAAACGTATTGAGGTTGGAGTATTGCCACCTTAGTTTTCATTGTTGGTAGATTGACTAATTGTAACATGACCTTAGCAGACGACGTTAAATTTCCTCCAAAAAATCCGACGCATGCAGGAGTTTTGAAAGAGCTCAAGTTGTTTAACCAGTTTGGCACTTGTAGGGCTAATGGCTAATCCATAGTCCATTTGCGATCGAACTATCTGACAGCAAAAGCGTAACGATAAAAGATGAGAGAAACCTTTCGAATTAACGCCAATAGATGCAAGTTGATTCATTGATAAAGATGCCTTATTGATGTTGCGTTGGACAAGATTTGCATAATCATTAAAACCTCCTGGTTTTATGGGTACACCAAGATAAGAAAAGTAAGAATCTTTAGGAATTTCAGTGTTGTAAACCCTAGTGTCACTGGAAGGAGTAACCAAGACTAATAGATGAAGGAGTGTTTCCTGCCCGCAAGCAAGAGCGATATCAATCCGGTCAAACTGGTCACTCCAATCTGGTCAGTCTGGCCAATCCAGTCCGGTCAATCTGGTCAATTTATCTTTTCTCCTTATGGTTTCCTGTAACATCTGTAGTATATCATTTTATAATTCAAGAACGCTTAAATCTCATACCAGAGATCAACATTCTTCATATCTGATTATTCCTCTTTCCAACGGTATGTTAATCTGTTAGAATTTGATTAAATCTAACAAGTAAAAAAAAAAACATTTCTAGGCCAAACAACAATCATCTATAGACAGAGCAATTCAAAGTCTTTCTGTTTTAGTAAAAATCAATTGGGAGTCGTTATCCACACAGAAATTTTTTACTATCCACACAGTTTTTTTTGTGGATAATGAAATAGCAAGCGTCCAACTTGATTGTTCAGTCGATAATATGTAAATCATTTTTTGGGCTCTTTCGTGATAAATCAGCTTATACTTCTATAAATGTTGACCGCAAACGTGTTTCATGCTGCTTTTCTTTCCTTCTCTAATATTTCTTCTATCATGAACGTTCGCACAAAGGATTTGTTCCCTACATCAAGTGCATTCTTGATAAATCCAGTGGTGTACATGCGCGATTTGAGACTTTTTCTTTACGGCCTTACTAGAGGTTCGGTTTCCCCCGTTTTTTGCTTTTAAAAAGGTACTGATTGAAGACTTTGGGTAATAGGCATCACCTAAAAGGATTTATCATGATAAATGATACTTTTATTCTAGTTTACAAGATTTTGCAAAAGCCCCAAGGAATGGGAAGAATACATATGTTCAACTTGACGATCCAAACCGATGATTTCGGTGCCTCCGTTACCTTTGTTCGCGGAAAGAGAAAGGCATTTGAGAAAAATTGCGTGTTGGAGCTCGAAAATTTTACTGCGTAAGAGACGGAACAGCTGTTCTTGCCAGTTACTTTCCTTCTCTAATATTTCTTCTATCATGAACGTTCGCACAAAGGATTTGTTCCCTACATCAAGTGCATTCTTGATAAATCCAGTGGTGTACATGCGCGATTTGAGACTTTTTCTTTACGGCCTTACTAGAGGTTCGGTTTTCCCCCGTTTTTTGCTTTTAAAAAGGTACTGATTGAAGACTTTGGGTAATAGGCATCACCTAAAAGGATTTATCATGATAAATGATACTTTTATTCTAGTTTACAAGATTTTGCAAAAGCCCCAAGGAATGGGAAGAATACATATGTTCAACTTGACGATCCAAACCGATGATTTCGGTGCCTCCGTTACCTTTGTTCGCGGAAAGAGAAAGGCATTTGAGAAAAATTGCGTGTTGGAGCTCGAAAATTTTACTGCGTAAGAGACGGAACAGCTGTTCTTGCCAGTTACTGTCGATCCAGGCAGGAAGACAGTATTCACTGCAACGATCTCGCATTCAAACGAAAACAAAGAATTTAGAAGTTGCGCTTCAAAGGAACGACAAAGTTTTGCTGGTACTGAGAGGCGAAGACAAAAAATAATATTAAAATTGAAGAGAGCTTCTGGGATCGAGAGTGTGGAAAGTCAAATACCCACACCCAAGACAGTCGGCGTGAGTAGAATGGGTCAATACATCGAATATATTCTTGCACATATACAAAATTTGTTTCGATTTTATAACTTTAAGTCAGCACCATTCCGCTTTTGCGATTGTCAAGGTAGACAGCGTGCTAATAATGAAATGGCTAATATCCTCTTGAACGGAGGCAGGAAACATAATGAAGCAAAACGGAAAAAGACGAATAGAAATAGGAGAAGAAAAAGAAGAAGAAGGAGACGCTTATTGCAAAATCAAACTGATTCTCACACTGTCACAACGGATTATGTACCAAAAGTACATGTTTATAAAAAGTCAATTTATACTTTTTGAAAGAGTTCCTATTGTTGTTTTCGGCGATGGACTGAAGAATAAGGAGAACGCCTCTATGAAGAGGCTGGAACAAGTGGAGTGGTTTTCAATACGTTGCACAAAAGATCAAAGCAGTATACAGAGGGGGTTGTAAGCATCAACGAATATAATACGTCAAAGGTAAAGCATGAATAAAATCTTTCGAAGACCAAGTCTCATCCCACAAATTATGTAGGTTTGTTCCTCGTGTAAAGAGAAGAGGTTGGAATACTGGAAGCTTGCAGATGGGACGAGATTCTTTGGGATATTAGATTGCAAAAACTGTTCTATCCTGTGGAATCGAGACGTCAATGCAAGTAAGAACATGGCTGATATATCCTTTGCCATTTGGAGAGGTGAAGGAAGGCCTTCAACTTATAAAAGAGAATCGCCGTAGAGGAAACGGCACACTATTGGAACCAATTGTGTTTAAAGATTTCTACAAAAAGGGGTAAACGTTATTTCTTGATTCGACTGAAAAAAATTAGCATTGTCCGCTTTCTAGGTGAAAACCCTGTTTGTATATTTATTAAGTGTATGTATAGATTAGGTTTTGTCCTTGATTTTTTAAATGAAATGCTACTGAATTATATGTGAAAGGATAAAGATTAAAAAAAAATAGAAAAGACACCACCCGATATATTATATGCACACAATTTATCCCATACGGATGATACCAGCGCTCATCAACTTGCGAACATTGGCAGCGATTTGAGGGTTCTTCAAGTGTTCTTGAGCGGCCTTGGGGTCCTCTTGCATTTGTTGAAGAATTTGTTGCATGACAGGATCACCAAGAATACGCTTAAAAAAAAAAAAAAATGTGAGTGACTATGAAATTTGCATAAACAATCAAAAATTCACACATACTTGAACTTCAGGATCTTGTGCAGCTCTCTTGAGAGTTTCTTCTTGAGATTCGTTGGCACCACCACTCATGGGGTTCATGGCAGTGTAGGCCTTCATCATTTGTTGTTGAATTTCACGGGCACACTTTCCATCCTTATCATGTTCCTTGGCCAAGTTGAGGGTATCAATGGATTCTTGGAATTCCTTCTTAACAAGTTGAGCAGCAGCCTTACGGATATAACCACGAACTATTATCGCGTATTAGCAAACGTTTGTTGCAATCCTAAACATCTTCACGTCTTTTACTACTTACCGAAAGTGGGATCGAGTTCGATACACTTGTCAGCATCCTTTTCGGCTTCGTGAATAGCCATCAACTTCAAGTAACAGGCAGCACGGTTAGAATAAGGTCTAACATCCTTGTCATTACGCTTAATGGCTTCTGTGTATTGCTCAACAGCCTCGGGCCTACACAAACAAAATATTAGTATCGCTTTACGTCAAACTCTCACACACGTATATATGAACACTTACCACTTGGCAGCCTTGAAAAGAGCATTACCCTTTTCACGAGCTTCATCAGCAAGTTCAGGGTTATAATAGGCAGCCTTTTCTTGTTCCTTCTTGAGCTTCTCGGTATCACGAAGCTTTTGAAGGGTTTCGGGTGTACGATGTTCGGTCAAAGATTTACCGTAGTACTTGATGGCTTCGTCCAAGTTGTTCAACTTGAGTTGAGCATTACCGATACGTTGAAGAGCTCTAAAAAAAAAACGAAAAGAAAGGGTGAGTCCAACGTCCCTACGTCGCTTTTCTTTTCCCGTGTTGCTTACCTGGCAATTAACTTGTAATCGCATCTCAATTCACGTCCACGGTCAATAGCAGTTTCGCAGACCTTGATACACTCTTCGAACTTTTCTTGCTCGAAAAGAACAGCTAAAAGAAAAGGACTCTTACGTCAGCAAAAAATGCTTATAGTTTTTGACAGCTTATATATTGTATTTACCAGCTTTGTTGGTCAAGAAAGTAATGTTGGTGTCATCTAACTCATAAGCCTTGTCATAGTGACTGAGAGCAGTTTCGAAATCACGCTTCTTGTAGGCTTGGTTACCAAGATCTTTTTCGGCTAAAGCTAATTGTTTGTTATCGTCAGACATGTTTAAAGTACTCGTTTTGTAAAGAGGAAAATAAAAGAAGAAAAAAGAAACCGAAAAAAATCACGCTTTATATAATGTAACTCTTCCTCTTGTCCCAAAGGCTTCTGGAACTCTCGATTGTGACTTGATTTTTGTGCGCAGGTCAACCCTCTAGAGGAAAATATCTGGGATTTTATTGGCTACTTTCTCGACAATTGCTTGAGCACAATTACTCGTCAATGCAAAAAAAAATACTTCTCATCATGCCAGTGCCTAAGCATCAAAGGTCTTTATCCACTCAACTGGAAGACATACCTCCTCCTATTATTATTTTTCATGCGTAAGAGCCCTTTTTTTTATTTTTATCAATGAAAATGGCTTACTTTCTAAAGTGTAAACTTTACGCGTTGTACATGAGAATTATACATAATGGGCCAAGAATACAAAGAACAGTAGACGATCAGAGAGATATACCTAGATGCTTTGCATTTCCACTGTACCCGTAATAGGTTTGGACTGTCCATCTGTTATGAAGGACATAATTTTTTCATTGCGTAGTTGGCCTGGCCTAGTGATCTCTGTTCCAGTGCGTGCCGCAAGTTTCGCAGTTGAGGACGGAGTGGGCGGATCGCTTATTCATGTCATTTCTGGCTCTTACAACAATTCTTGTCTGACAACGCGGGCAAATCTGGCTCGTCAGATATTCGTTCACCATCACCAAAAATCTTCCGTTATTATAAGGGTGTGGGTCCTGAGTAGGAATTGGCGGTGGCGCTGGGACGTTGCCACGAAGAGCACCAAACTGCGCAGCACCAAATGCTATAATAATCGGCCGCTGTTGTTCATGACGTTGATCGCTAGTGGTGATCGGCTTCCATTTCAAGGGATTGGATTGCTGAATCGGTGGCAAGGTCGTATATTTTTCACTTACAAAAACTAAACGTTTGCAGATTTTTGTGAGTGCCCTTCCTCTTTTATTGCACAAGGTGAACCTTAGACTTCTTTGGCAAAAATTGTAGAAGTTCCGTAGTTGTGTATGATGGTTCAAAAGAAGAATGCCATCTTGGCTTAATCTAAAAAGACTTTAAGCTAGATGTGTAGAAAACATTGTAAACTCATGACAGAGTAAACTTTTTGTATTCTCTAAGTGTATTAGTGAGGGGGAACCTTTATCCAAGCAGATTGGATAATGAAATATCGAAATAATGGCAGGTGGCCAGCTTAAATTGTTCAGTGATAAATTAGCTTATATTTCTGTTTCATTCTACTCTCTCGTCTTTAATATTTCCTCTATCATGAACTTTCACATATTAAAGAAGATGTCCAAGACTCTCGTATGGACAAAGGTTTTTATAGAGAGTATTTCAAAACTTTTATTGATTTTTTTAAAGACAATGTACTTGATTAAATAATTGACATTATTTAAGCCTCTTGGTCCTATATCAAATTATTACAAGTTAGTACAAGAGATTATTATACAGAGATTATTCGATAAATTACCTTTTGGAAGACGTAAGTCAAGTGACACTTACCACAGTATTGACGGTCCTTGTGCTTGGCCATGAAGACACCAGCACCACAGGTGGCGTTAGGGCACTCACGACGGAGACGGGTGATCTTACCAGACTCATCGACCTTGTAGTACTTCAAGATAGCCATCTTGACCTTAGTACGCTTGTGCTTGATCTTCTTGGGGGTGGTGTAGGTCTTCTTCTTTCTCTTCTTACCACCACCGAGGAGTTCAGCGTTGAGGTGGAGAGTAGAGTTATCTTGAACACCGTAGAGAGCAAGAGCCTCAGAGTTTTGGAGAGACTTACCAGCGAAGGAGAGACATTGGAAATCAGCGTCAATACCTGATGGTATACAATATTTGTTAACATTTCAAATTACACATAAAAATGTCATCTCTCTCTTTTATCTTTTCTTTTAATCAACTGTCGCGAAACTTTTTCAAAGAAAATAAAAACTCATCAAGGGATAACTTTTTTTATATTCTAATTTGAATGCGCAACTTTTGCTTTCGTGAAGAAAAAAAAAAAAAGGCAAAGATGATGTTGTCAATGGAATCAATCTTTACCTTCACGGGCGGCAATCATAGCCTTAACGTTCTCAACGGAGGTGGAGGGAGCAACCTCGAGAGCGAGGGTGTTACCGGCAAGGGACTTAACAAAGAGTTGCATGTCGAATGGGAAAGAGGAGGAGCAAAACAAATGCTGGTGGCTTCAACCTTCTTAACAATTTTCGACGAAAACTTTTGCTCCTCTTTGATATGATTGGTTGAATTATCTTGTGGCTTGGCTTCGAAAATTTAATTTTTTCACTGTATAGCGACATCATATTTAAAGAACGCTAGGGTTACTGAATTTACCACCTGCGTGTAAAGGTACCAGCGGGTATTGTTGATATACTGGAGATACGTGTGTGACTAATTGAGTAGCTCAGATCATCAATTTTCGAGCTGGTAGTACGGTACATTTCGAGCAACCCACGTAGAATGAAGCTTACGCTATTTGATGCACACACTTGCTACCATAAACCCGAGGCATGGGAATACCTGCTCTGTACGTACACCTCAGTTCCAAGAAAATCTGAAATAAGAAACAGGGAAGGCTATACAATCAGCCATTATTTAAGTTTTAAATACTGCAACGTGGGATATCTAGTAACAAAAACTTCCCATGGATGCATACTGCGCATGGCTCGAAGATGGTGAATCAAGTGCTTTATTACACTCATTACGCCTTATATAGCGAAACAAATAATTGTATAAACAACGCCAATCAGTTGGTGAAACGATACGCATCAATGCCCCAGATTGATCCAGACATTATGCATAACTCTATCTCAAAATATCTACGGATATACTTTGACCGGCATACTCCTTCCACAAAAGCAGAGGTAATTTCCACACAAATTGATCCGTGAAACTAATGAATACGCACAACGCTGTAGTACAACGCACTCTACTGAAGACGTTTAATACACTTGAGTTTAAATAAAATTAAAGCGCATACTTACTTCTTGCATTATCAGTTATGTAATGGAATCGCCCATTTATCGATGGGAATCTATCTCTTTAACCCACCTCTTGCTGGACATCCCTATTTACAATAAAATAGAATCTGCATAAAGAGAATGCACTCACGGTGGAAACACATTAATAATCTATAGAACATTGGAAGAAGCCTAAAAGTTAAATTCCCGCGGTCTTCGTGATCATCACCTAGGCTCGAAAAGCACATACTCTGTGTAATGTTAATAGGGCTGGAAAACAAAGAAATGCATACTCAGTCTTCCTTGTTCTCTGCTGAATAAGCTCAGCGCCATCTATACATTATATTCTTTAAATGAAAAAATTTAGTGGCCCTAGCATTTTATGCGTTTGAATTGACATCATAAGACGCTACGAAGCTAAAATAGGTGAAAAAGTGGTTACGGGATTTAAATGGGTTGAGAACGTATTACAAATATTTTTGCTTGGAGAAACTTGAATTTTTTTGATGGGTGTGGGGAAACTTTCAACGAATGAAAAGAAATTAAAGATTAGGTTAATTAGTTTGGGGAACTAAAAAATAAATGCGCCTAACTTAGTTTTTCCACCAGTGACATACCAAAAAAAAAAAACGGTATAAAAACCCGAGGCCAAAGAACTCTTTTTTCTAATTTATTCTCACCCTTTTTTTAACTCATAAATATAATCATGTCTGAATTCGTCGTAGAAACCAAAACTCCCAATGGCTTTGACCTCAAGCGTAAGTAGCTGTCTCTTTTCTTGCAGAGAGAGAGAGATCGACGAGCTGTAGGTAACACGTTACTTATCATGCTATGCATTACTTAGTCCAAACTGGTCTCTTCATTAACAACAAGTTCGTTGCTGGTTCTGACACCATTGAAACTGTGAACCCCTCTACCGGTAAGGTCATCACTAGCGTTCAAGCAGGTAAGTTTATCGTGAGAAAGGAGAGAGCTTGGCACGCCATATCTAATCGGTCCATTTATCATAGCTGATAAGAAGGATGTTGATGCTGCTGTAAAGGCTGCTGAAGAAGCTTTCCACGGTCCTTGGAGCACCATGGCTCCCAACCAACGTGCTGCTCTTATGTTCAAGCTCGCTGATCTCATTGACCGTGATAACGAAATTCTTTCTCAAGTCGAAACTCTTGATAACGGTAAGGGTATTACCTTCTCTCGCCACTTCGATGTCAAGCAAATCGCCATCACTCTTCGTTACTTTGCTGGTTATGCTGATAAGGTTCACGGTAAGGTGATTGACACTGTTGGTGCTCTTTCTTACACCCGTCACGAACCCATTGGTGTTTGTGGTGCTATCATTCCTTGGAACTTCCCCTTGATGATGTTGGGTTGGAAGATGGGTCCTGCTCTTGCCACTGGTAACACTATTGTTGTCAAGACCTCTGAATTGACTCCTCTTTCCGCTTTCAAGGTTGCCGAACTCGTTGTTGAAGCCGGTTTCCCTCCTGGTGTTATCAACATTATCACTGGTTTTGGTGCCATCGCTGGTGATGCTTTGGCTCGTCACATGGACGTACATAAGATTGCATTCACTGGTAGTACCGCTGTTGGTCGTCTCATTATGAAGGCTGCATCCGAGAGTAACCTCAAGAAGGTTACACTTGAATTGGGCGGTAAATCTCCCAACATTATTTTCGATGATGCTGATTTGGATCAAGCTGTTCGTTGGGCACACAAGGGTATCTTCTTCAACCACGGTCAAACCTGTTGCGCTGGTAGTCGTATCTACGTTCAAGCCAGTATTCACGATGAGTTCCTTAGAAAGTTCAAGGAATACACTAGCCAAACCAAGTTGGGTAACCCTCATGATGCCGAAACTTTCCAAGGTCCTCAAGTCTCTCAAACACAATTCGATCGTATTATGGGATTCATTGACTCTGGTAAGAAGGAAGGCGCCACCTGTTTCTTGGGTGGTAACCGTTGGGGTGACGAAGGTTACTTCATTGAACCTACCGTCTTCACTGATGTTAAGGAAGACATGACTATTGTCAAGAACGAAATTTTCGGTCCTGTTGTCACTGTCTCCAAGTTCAACGATGTTGAAGATGTCCTCAACATGGCTCTTGATACCGAATACGGTCTTGCCGCTGCTGTCTTCACAAAGGATACTGCTCGTGCTATTGATGTTTCTAACCGTCTCAAGGCTGGTACTGTCTGGGTCAACTGTTTCAACGAGTTGGATTACAACACTCCTTTCGGTGGTTTCCGTCAATCTGGTATTGGTCGTGAGAACGGTGAATACGCTTTGGATAATTATATTCAGGTATGTTGATAAAAACATTATATGTACGTGAGAATTTTTTCTAACTAAGCATTATACTACAGGTCAAGACTGTTAAGATCAATGTCAACCGCTCCCCATAAATCAAATATTCCCATCCGCTATTTAAATAACTCCTTAAAGCCTCTATGTTTTCGCCATTGATGACAATGCGATGCTCTCTTATGATTTATGTGTCTCCTACTAACTATTTGTAATAAAAATCGAAAATGTTATGCAAATTATGCAAACATATTGTACAAACAAACTCATTTTTCTCACGAGTGTTGGTTACGCATTGTGCACAGAGCTTCTCGTTTTAGGATAAAAAAATACGCGACTTGAAGTTTTGCAAGGTAACTAAAAAATTTTGAGGATAATGATTTATCCTAATGCAAAAAAATTTTTTCAGAATCAAAAAACTATAAAAGGGACGAAAAAGTAAGCAAATGCATTTTTTTCTTTAGTGACCGTACTCTACAGGATCTGTATGCAGTATGTTTCAATTCTACGTTTTCTAAACTAGATACAATCCCAAAGTTAGTCGATGATTTTTAGTAGACCTTCTTTTGAGTGAAGTGTGCCGATTACTACTCTCTGAGTAGTCTTCGTCAGTTGATGATCTCGCCTGTCTTTATTCCAAGGACACGGCAAGGAAGGAGCTACAAGTCTGATAACTTTTTACTTTTTTTTTTAAATTAATCAAAATGAAAAAATAAATTATTTGTCTGAGCATGTCTAAGGAACCCACAGACAGCTATATGTAGGAACCATCTTCTTCAGCCGACTTACGCAATCCAGCTGCAGTTGTATTTCTATTTCTCTGTAAAAGACTGATTACTTGAGAGTTTGTTAGCAGGAGTATCTCACGCTGAACATTCCTTGATTCCCTGAATGATTCTATCTCAATAACACGGATCTCGCCCGATATAGTGAAGAATGTACTTGGAAGATAAAATTGATTAATTCATGTTCCGTTATAACGTAACGTTCCATCTTAAGGGCCAGTTCGTGGGGGAGCTTTCTTCACAAACACAAAGAGCAGCACACTGTTTTTGCTTTGTATTCACACACAATCTTATACCGAGTTCGACTCATTTGCATTTATATTTGAAACCCACAGCTTCGATTTATGATTCGCCACCTGCAAAATTACCTTTTGGTGACAACTGAAAGTCGTCCAACCAGAGTTACCAGAGGTTTCAGGTCAATGACATTGTCAGGGATCAAGTGAGTAATTTATTATCTTCCGAAACAAGACTTTGGTTGCCAAGCTTACTCTTGCATAATTACTCTTGCAGACTCACTATTGCCAAGCGAATCAAAAACCTTTGCTCTGTATTCATATTTTGTATATAACCCGGGGGCACACTCAATATTTTCCAATTTATCTTTTCAAATAAAATTTATCATGGTCGCTAGTAGTGCTCTATTAGTACCACGAGCACTGAATACTTCAGTATGCTCTACACCTGAATGTGTAAAGACAGCTCAAGATATCCTTGCTGATATCGATCTTAATGTTGATCCCTGCTCGGATTTTTATCAATACACTTGTAATATACATCATATCGATTTTTTGTTCATGTCAATTTGCGGAAGATATTAACACTTTGTATACACACTAGGCGGAAATTGGCTAAAAAGAGCTATTATTCGCGACGATCAAGTTTGTAAGTATACGCTTACAGCCTTCTTGATATTTTGCAGACAGACTTATAATTGCTGTGTATTTTTTTTTTTTTTACAGCCAATGGTACCTTTGAAGTTTTATCAGAGACTACGGATCAAGTAATGAGATTAATCTTGGAAGGATATTACACAGAGCTTTTCCAAAACACTTCCAGTTCCGAACAGGGCTTTCACATGAACGATACGACAACTGACGAACAAGTATTCGATACAATGCAAGCTTACTATCAGACATGTATGAATGAAAGCGCAATTAACGCCCTTGGACCTACGCCCATTTACTCCGACCTTGCTCTTATCGAAAATCAGTTGTTCCCTGTAAAAGATAATACCGTATCGTTTGCTGCGGGTAATGTTAGTAAATCAATGACTGATACTCTCGCTTTACTTCAAAGAAACGGCATAGGTGCTCTTGTGAGTCCGTACGTTTCTGGAGACGACAAAAACCCCAATATAAATGTCGTAGTTCTTAGCCAACCTTCGTTTACATTGCCCTCAAAAGAATACTACGCAGATCCTGAGTTGTTGGAAGCTTTACGTACTGGCTTAAACAAAGTTCTGTACACCGTCATTGGCGACCATAAGAATGGTTCGTCACAGGAAGCGAACTTTCGTGACGCTCAAAGCAACAGCACAGGATTTCAACGCTGGAGTAAAGAGAAAGTCGATGGCGCAGTAAACCGCACCATAGCACTGGAGACCATTCTTGCCAATATCTCACTCCCCAGGTAAAATACATTGTACTTTTATTTCAGTGTCATATGGCTAAAGTTGATGTGAATTCATTTCTACTGTAGTTCTGATTTGGAAAATGCTGTAAAAACATACAATCCAGTTGAACTCTCTACGCTCCAAAAAGAATATACTGCTATAGATTGGATGGGATACTTTGATGCGCTCATTCCAAGCAACAGTAGCGCAAAACTCCAACCTAATTCTACGGTGATCGTACAGTCTCCTCCTTACTATAAAGGCTTAAATGCAATGCTTTTATATTCAAACATTTCACTTCAAACTGTTCAAGAATACTTGATCGTCCATTTTGTTCTTGGTCAAATCCCCAGTTTAGACTCGACATCTCGTGCCGTCTTGAGGGAGTTGACAAGCAAGATAGGAGGAGGTGCCTCTGTTGAGCCTAAGCGCTGGGTCAGTTGTACTGCATATACAAGTTCTTTCTACTCCAATTCTTTGGGTCGTTACTACGTATTGAAGAACTTTGGTGGAGAAGCTGAACGCCAAGAAGTTGAGAGATTTATAACTACAATTCATGACCAATGGTATTATCAACTGAACAATACTGATTGGCTTGATGATGTAACAAGAGAAAAAGCGATACAAAAGGTAATTTTGGCAAAAAAGACTGGCATGACTCATGTAAAACTAATGATATCTTACTCAACAACAGCTCAAGTTGATCAGACAAAAAGCTGCTTACAGCGTTGTTTCGCCTGATATAAGAGATCCTGCCTCGATCCAAGCCTACAATGAAGGGCTTTCTGTCAACAAGACTAGCTTTTATGACAGCAACTTTATTGCCAGTAATTGGACACTTGAAAAAATGTGGAAGAACGTTGGTCAAAAGCCTAATACTGAAGAATGGTCCATGTCCCCTCAAACTATAAATGCCTATTACAGTCCCAACTTTAATGAGGTATGTGTGTCCCTTATATCGTGTATTGTAATTGAGATTGACTAAATGAGAATCGACTATATGTAGATTGCGGTCCCTGCAGGTATATTACAGACTCCGTTCTACAAGTTTGGGATGCCAGAATACCTGAATTATGGTGGTATTGGCATGATCGTTGGTCATGAATTTTCCGTAAGTTTTCCTTGTATACATACCGGTATCCCGCTCCATTTACTTACTGCCTTATTCGTACTTAGCATGCTTTTGACAGCAATGGTAGAATGTACGATGGAACAGGTAATATGACTGATTGGTGGACCAATGCCACCAACACCCAGTTTGATGAAAGAGCCCAGTGCTTCGTCGACCAATATTCAAAGTTCAATATTACTGCTGGTAACAAAACATTGAATGTGAATGGAGAGGTAAGTAATTATAACATAGCTTGGGACCCCTCAACTTATGAGTTACTTTATTTTAGTTGACCTTGGGGGAGAACATCGCCGACAATGGTGGTTTACATATAGCTTATATGGCGTTCCAAAACTTACAAGCTAATCAAACAAGTGAGCGCTTGAAAGGTTTAGAGCAATTCTCGCCTGAGGCATTGTTTTACATTGGATTCGGCCGCTCCTGGTGTACAAAACAAAAAGATGAAATAGCTGAGCAGTTGGTAACGTATATTTGTACAATTATGCCTAATGCAACTATCGTTATTAAACATTGTTTGTGTTTATTTGTAGATCTACGTTGATCCTCACTCCCCCAGCATAGCTCGAGTAAACGGCGTTATTCAAAATAATCGAGATTTCGCCAAGGTCTTTAATTGTTCTGCTGGTAGTCCTATGAACCCAGTGAACAAATGTAGTATTTGGAATTAAGTTTAATAAATGTCTTTCTCACTTATTGTAAAGTAACACCGAATAAGCAAAGCATCATATCTTGAAGTTTTATGAGGACAATAAGATCCTAAAACTTCCCTTTCTCGTTTACTCTTAAATATTTGCTTGAAAAATAAGATAACTTTTTCTGTGCTATAATGCGGGCTAAGTTCATCAAGTATGACGATCACTAAACGCTTGAGTGCTAGTTGAAAAGAGTGACACAATTTGATTGGCCAATATGTCTAGCTTGCGTAACTTTTTTCACAGATTGTAGTAGTTGACTACGCTTTTCCTTTGTCGTTTACTTACACGTAAAACAAATATACTGCGAAATAGATCAAAATGGTATACACTTATGCAGCTTCGCGTATGGTTTTTAGTATCTCATGCACTACCTTATAGTCAAAGCCTATGTACATTAGAGCAAAAAGAGAAAAGACAATATTGTTTTTATGCATCGCGCCTAAAATTTCAGTTGATCAAGCCAAGGCAAAGTTATGTGAGGCATTGGGTAATGGCAAGACAATAGACGAAGTTAGACTATTGGTTGAAGGCAAAAAGGAAGGGGAATATATTTTACTGGAAAATATGAAATCTCTAGAGAATAACGATGTGGTTTACTTTGTCTACCTCAATGACGGTAACGTAGCAGGTCACTTTTTGTTATTTTTAGTGCTTATACTAATGTAATCCTCTTAAAAAAAGGCAAATGGGAATCTGTCAATGTAGTCAACCCAGTGTTATTAGACGACGATGAAGTGGAAGAAGAAGAGTTACCAGCGGCAAAGAAAGAGAAGGGTAAAGGCAGAGCTTAAATTATCTGAACGAATAAAAACCCTGTGCCACTCTTGCATTTTCACTTGCTTGTACAAAAAAGAATGATCCTTTGCATGGTAGTAATAGTCTTGATATCAGAGCTTAGAGGGTGTAGTGTGAAATAAAGGCCAACACAGTAATTTTGCTGAATGCGTTCAAATTGTTTATATCTTGTATCAGTGTTAAGGTGAGAGGGTTATGTATGTACAGTCAGTGTGTACCCAGGCTGTCAATAATAATGCTGTGTTTATCAATCAAATCATTGGAGAAATAAATTATCCTAAATGCCAGTGATTATCCTTCATAATAAGAGATGTATACTAGCTTCAGCTATATTTCATTAGACGACGATGAAGTGGAAGAAGAAGAGTTACCAGCGGCAAAGAAAGAGAAGGGTAAAGGCAGAGCTTAAATTATCTGAACGAATAAAAACCCTGTGCCATCTTGCATTTTCACTTGCTTGTACAAAAAGAATGATCCTTTGCATGGTAGTAATAGCTTGATATCAGAGCTTAGAGGGTGTAGTGTGAAATAAAGGCCAACACAGTAATTTTGCTGAATGCGTTCAAATTGTTTATATCTTGTATCAGTGTTAAGGTGAGAGGGTTATGTATGTACAGTCTGTGTAATCCCAGGCTGTCAATAATAATGCTGTGTTTATCAATCAAATCATTGGAGAAATAAATTATCCTAAATGCCAGTGATTATCCTTCATAATAAGAGATGTATACTAGCTTCAGCTATATTTCTATCAAGCATTTCCGATGAAAAACGACATTTAAGCGGATTTCCCATCACTGTAGAAACAAAGTATTTTGCTGTATGTCATTCGTATTGGATCAATTTGTAAAAATTATTACAAGCGTGTGAAATGCTTTACAAATATTTTTAATTTCGGTAAATCTAACTTTGGAGAGAACTGACCGATACCCGCGATTTGAAAGGCAATTTAACCGTTAAATACATGTAAAAAGGAATTATAATAAACCCAAATGTTGGGTTGTATAGATGTCTAAGCACCGTCTTGATCGGTATATCAAGAGTAAAATACAGCTACACCAATTGAGCTGTAGTATCTAGTGACAGTGTCGTTCCTAGCTGATCTTTTTCAGGCAGTAAACGTATTCCACCCAACTTTCTTTTGCACGTGATAGTGAAAGGCCATATATTTTAAATGCAGTTTCCATTTTCCCCACCTTTTTTTTTTCTCTCTTTTCTTCAATTAATTTTTTATTTGTACAAACACAATGGCTGCTGTCGAAACCACAACAATTTTCAAGGACAACCTTTTCGCTGGAAAGATTTTATTATGTTCTGGCGGTGGAAGTGGTATTTGTCGTAACATGACTGAAGCCATGGTTAGACATGGTGCCAAAGCTGTCATCTTCTCCAGAAGGTAAAAAAAAAAGAAGATCTTCTCATCGCGATATTCGTATATTCACCTTTCATAAATTACACAGCAAAGGAAAGTTGGAACAAGCTGCTAAAGAAATGAGTCTCAAGACTGGTGGTGAAGTCTTGTAAGTGATATCTATCGCATTACATAATGAAAATCACACTGAATTTTATTTAGCGCCGTTGCTGGTGACGTTCGTAATCCTGCAGATGTTGAAAATGCTGTTAAAGTTACCGTTGAGAAATACGGTCGCCTTGATTACTTGATCAACGGTGCCGCTGGTAATTTCTTATCTGCCTTCGGTAACTTATCTTACAACGCTTTCAAAACTGTCATTGAAATCGATTTACTCGGTACTTTCAACCTCACCAAGGCAGCAGTTGAACATCTTAAGGCATCCAAGGGTGCTATAATCAACGTTTCCGCAACTTTATATTATACCGGTACTCCTTTCCAACAACACGCTGGTGCTGCTAAGGCTGCCATCGATGTGAGTCTCAAAAATAACAGCTGCATAATATCAGTAAATTGACAGTTTCACGTAGGCTTTAACCAAGCATTGGGCTGTTGAATTAGGTCCCCATGGTGTTCGTAAGTACCAAAAAGCATTTGATTTATTTTAAAGTTGAGATACTAATAGATTGTTATTTAGGTGTAAACGGTAATTATTCATGCATATGCTAGAAATGATATTTTTTGGTACTAATCTTGTATTCCATTTTTTCCCTCAATCGTCAATTGCAGGTATCGCCCCTGGACCCATTGTAAGTTTTTCAAATAATAACAAATTGCAGTATTTCTAAAATATATTTTTGATAGGCTGATACTGTCGGTATGGAAAAGCTTGGTCCTGCTTTTGAAACCAACTCTGTTCCTTTGCAGGTAAATTTAAATAGAGTGTAATATACTGATGATTTTAATGGTGCTAATGTATTCGATCTAAAGCGTATGGGTGAGGTTCAAGACATTGCTCAGTCCACTGTCTTCCTCTTCTCTCAAGGTGCCAGCTACATTTCTGGTGTCACCCTCGTCGTTGACGGTGGTGCCTGGATGAATCCTGCCTTCCCCGCATATCCTGATATTGTTTTATCTCCTCCTGACTTCAAGCTTTAAGTTCAACATATATTTATTAACATCTGTGACTATAATAAATTGTATTTAAATGGAAGAAGTTTATTTTTGTGACAAATGCAATTGACACGTTATGAGATAATGTACTATGAAATATATAAGAAAAATGAAAAGGGAATATTATAATACACTTATGAAGAGATGATGATGTTTATATGGTATCTTTGATGTAGCTGAGCCATTGGTAGTAACTGGTGCTTGTGTTGATTGACTTTTGCATGTTGAAGCTATATGTGTTGTTAGATACAGATTGTTGACGATCTTCCAAGAGATGGGTCATAAACCAATTTTTGAGCACTGGATCTCCATCTTCTTTTACAACGTACAGAGAGGGATAGAAATTGCTGGTTCGTAAATCGGTGCGAAGGTTTTTGATTATTCGGCATACTCGTTTGGAAAAAGGATTGTTTAATTCCGGTAATGCAGGTACCTATTTTATTCGTGAACTGGTAAGTATGCTGAAAGGAACGCGTGTCATTGTTCATCTCACCTGTCCAGAACGAACTTCGCTAACTTTGGAGACGTTGAGCAGATCTTCGCATAGTTGTGGAACGGCTTCTTTGCCAATCCAAATTAATATACGCTGTCCATTTTCCACCAAGTAACAACCATGACGCTCCAACCTTTCGCTGGATAAGTTCAGAGGAGTTGGCATAATGCATTTGTCATTTGAGTCAAAAGTACCAGCCTGTAAAAATAATGTAAGAAAAATATGTCTCGACGAATGTGTAGCTCAAAACCTACTCGGATAGACATGTTGTGTAGAGAATAAAAGTTTGGGTAAACATATCTCGTCCACAAACTTGAAGGCAGTGATCTCAATAAAAGTCCAGATTGGTTTGCCATATTCACTGGCACGATGCCTGTATCATTGAACGTCTCCTATTGCTGTTGTCAATATCATCATCTTTTTGCATGTTATAAAGAAGCACTTACACTTTTAATCAAAGCTAAAGTCATGGCAGGCAACATACTAAGTGAACGGCAAACACTGAGCTGATGAGCTTTTGAAGGAGGCATGCCGACCACCTCTCTTTTGTAAGCCCCACACACTGCTAACGTCTTTCGAATCAGATAATCTTTGCCATCTCTTACTTTGAAAGTGATGGCTTTGTCAATAGCTATACGAAATAACAAATAAAAGTTAAAGGCTAAGAATTCTAATGGCAAACTCCAATTGCTTACGAACCTTGGTATGCCATCGCTCGCACACAGCTTACTTGATCAGCATAATAAAATACATCGGCAATTTTCTTTGTAATGGGTATACACGTTGTCATGACGCGAATACACCGCTCTCCAAAACTTGTGGTAAAGAGCATACACGTTTGTATATGGGCTAGATCGCCTTGAAGTTCTCTTTCAATTGTCAAGTCAACGCAGTAACTTCCATCTCTAGGGACATTTGGTAACACTAGAATGTCGGGTTCCTGGAAAGAACTATTACCGTGATAGGCTTGACCTACCAACCCTGGAGAACAACGAGTACGGACAATGGCTTCTAGTCCTATCTCTTCTTTAATCAGCTTTTTGATCTCCAACTTGAGCTTTTCTCTATCTCCTTGGTTTTTGGAATTAAACCCAGGATAGTAATGCGTTTGTCCACCTGAAAATCGAGGAAGAACATCTAAAAGTACCAAAGACCATGTCAGATGTATATGTTTAAAATATAATATGTGTCATGTACGTCTTACTGAGAGTGGCTAAATCGATATTTTGACTACCAAAGACAAACATATCAGTGCAGACATGTGACTTGACGCATTCCTCTGCAAATGCTCGATAAAAATCACTCGCCGGTTCTAACAACAAGTTCTCACCAGTTGACAATAATGGCTTTTTCGATGGCCTCAGTGCGCCAATACCCATGTTGGGTAAACTTGCTTGGAAGCAAACAATTTTTCCTCCTGTAGGCGACTGTTTCAAGGATTTAGAAATTTAAATCATAATTATCATGCAAAAGGTACAATGTACATACCAAGAGATATCGAGCAGCTTTTAAAGCAGCACCCAAACAGTTGTTGTTTTTTGTGGTTACGTATGTTTGAGCGGTCATTTTAAACATCGACTTCAGTCTTTCCGAAAAATCTAATACAACTGCTTTCGCCTCACTCAAATTCACCACTAAATCTTCGTGCGCGCGAGGAAGGTAGATATCATCTATTTCAGACATCATAAGAAGCTCTGGTTGCTTATTATTCAACCCGTAAAATCCGATGGCCTGATTGACGGTGATAAAACCTACGCGTGTTCTTCCTTCGTGATTGGGTATTTTATCCAGTGATGTGGTGAGTGCTTCTGCTAAAACTTCAATCATGCCACTTTGGATGGCCTCCAAACTGGTATCAATGACAAACACGTAAACAGGTGGTTGAGGTGGCCGCGACATAAAATCTGAAGACGCAACATAATCGACACAGCCGTAGTTCAGTTCAGCGCGATCCCAACGATCAATTCTTTGCTGTGTAACCTGGTCCCAATCAAAAGAGGGTGGTACTGTTGATAAAGTCAGCATTTTTTTTATGGCCGAATACGTTTCAAGTTACGTATCACATACCGTCATTCTCGCTGTAATCGCATATATTACATTTCCACTTCAAACCTCCCTCGACAAAATTTATGAAAGGGTTAATAAAAGACCTGCATTTGTTACAACGGATAACGCTATCGGACGATATCAAAGGAACCTCAACCTAATACATGAGAAAGAACAAGTTATTATATAATGGTTTGAAAAAGGTTTGAGGAGTAATATTACCTTTTCCAATTGACTTCTAGGGTATGGCTCCAGTAAGACAGACAGAGGCAGTTTGGATTTTCTCAACAGGTAATTTGATGCAGGTATAGCGTTCAATGTACAGCGTTGAAAAGTAGGATCACATTGTGCGTAAGAAGACGATGTTAATGATGCCTAAAGAAGGAAATAGTGATAAATGTCAATATTTATGTGTTCATGTTGCCATATCTCACATCAGATGAATTACGTTACACTGGAAGGAATTTTAGGTGTTGGCATAGGAAGCTGCAAATCCTCTACTAAAGGCCCGCTTCCTAACAATGAGACATCGTATTTTTTACTTTCGTTGATGCCAGTCGATTCTCTCCTCAACGTCGAAGGCTCTTTTGCTAATGATAGTCTCGAAAAACTTTCTTGGAATTGATGTGGACTGTGAAAAATAGGGACCGATTGACTGTGTCCCTGGCGTCTGCTATCATAATTACTTTGCTGCATTGGTTGGCTAAGGGAGGGCATTTCCGAAACTGGATACATTCTCTTGCCCTTACGGACAATGTTGGGATACAAGGATGTGTCAGCTACAGTGAGAGAAAACAATCAAGACTTGAATCTAATACATCTATTTTACCAATGCTTACCCATTTTTAAAAAATATGGAGAAGAGGTGAGAAATGCTCGAAAAATGAGGATTGGATATGTTATGAATAAAAGACGATTTTAATTTTCACCAAGCACGCACCATAATTGGATTTTTATTATCGAAGAAATAGACAACAGAAATGTTTGCACGTATTAAGTAGTAAAATATTTAATCTTTATTAATGATACACGCGCGTAATTTATCCATTATTTTTTTACTACTCTGTTGCCATGAGCAACTTGATTTTTGCAATCGCGGCACCTGGTTGGAGACCCTTAGGACAGGTTTTTGAGCAATTCATAATTGTGTGACAACGATAAACCGACATTTTATTTTGAAGCATGTCACGACGTTGAGGTCCAAATTGATCGCGGGAATCGATCATCCAACGGTAAGCCTGCATCAAAACAGCTGGACCTAGGTACTCTTCTTGATTCCACCAATATGAGGGGCAAGAGGTAGAGCAACAAGCGCAAAGAATACACTCATATAAACCATTCAACTTTTTTCTATCTTCTATCGATTGGATATTCTCCTTGCCATCAGCTGGAGGATTAGTTTGCTTCAAATAAGGTTCAATGCTCTTGTACTGCTTATAGAAATGAGTTAAATCGGGTACCAAATCCTTCACAATATTCACTACGCATCGAAAAAGCAGCACAATTAGTAAAAATTTTAAAATCCGGTTCAATCACGCTGTGATTTCTCATCCTCCCCCGATCCGGTCCGTTCCTCCTCTCTTTCCCTCTATATATCACTACTTACTGTGGGGTAAAGGATAAATCTTGGTTGATCGGTGAAGGTCAGGCTCGATCTTTGAAATACACGCCAGTGTGTTTCCTCCTTCAATGTTCATAGCACAGGATCCACAGATACCCTCACGACAGGAACGGCGGAAAGTCAAAGTTGAGTCCTGCTCATTTTTAATTTTAATAAGTGCATCTAAAACCATTGGACCGCATGCATTCAAGTCAACAGTGTATTTTTTGAGGTAAGGTTTATCAGTAGGTTTATCAGGATTCTGTGTTGTAAACAATACCCATCAGTCAGACATCAAGTATACTATTCTGTGCAAGCACTTACCCAACGGTAGATTTCAAAAGTCTTGTATCTGGGTTCCTTTTTTTCAGGAGTACTGTCTGCTACAGTAGAGGCCATAGAGGAATTCGCACTTGTTTTCAATGTACGTAAGATTGGCTATTATATGAAAAGAATAGTGTTAGATAGAAGTATCACTTCTATTGTATAGTTATACATTACAGTTCCTGCGCCAACCCATCGGGAGATTTGAGAAGCAGAACTTCTAATTGAATTTTTTAAAATAAAAGACATTCTATGACTATAACGGGGAATAGAGAAAACAGTGTCAAGAGAAGGGAGTTGTCGAAAAGTAGAAAAGAAACAGGTAAACTCTAAAATTCAGATTTGGTTGTGCTTTCAAGCTTTTCCTGAAGTCAAGTGTCACCTACCATATATGGTATTCTTGAACTTAAAATGTTTAGTTTTGACGTCGCAAGTGTAATAGCGTTTATTCAGCAAAAATCTCTCTTCTCGCCTCTCTATAACATACAAAAAAAATGTTGAACAATATCCGTTGCGCAGCAAGCTTTATATTAATGTCCAAATCATTTTAAAAGGATCGGATAGCTGTTTGATATATGGGCTCAAACTGAGAAAATTTAACTCAGTCCGTTTACTTTTTTGGACTAAAGGAAAAGTTAAGGGAAACCGCAGGATTATTAAATCGACAGGGTTCCGGTAAATGGCTAAAATTGGGGAGAGTGGGGATCGAATTTTTTAAGGTCGTTTTCCATTACAAAGTAGAATCAACACGCTTACTTTGCAAGTGTATACCACGAAGTTGATTGTAGGTGTGTAACAAGATGAGTATACAATAGCTCAAATTTCGATCCACAGCAACTGTCAGAAAAAAAAAACTGGAAATCAGAAGGCAATAAATTTGTGATCATGAAAGAACAATAGTAAAAGGGCGATCCCAATATACTTCATAATGTTCACATAAGCTCTAGCTATAGAATGCAGATATAACGCTTTATTTTAACAAATAACCACGTATAACATCGCTTAAAATAGCAAAGTTAACGGGTTTAGATATGTAGGTAGAAAATCCACACTCTAGACACTTGTTGGCAACGTCGCTCATCACATTAGCAGAAAGTGCAACAATGGGTTTTGGTTTATCGCTTGGTCCTAAATTGTTCTTTTCCCATTCTCGAATTTCACGCGTAGTTTCATATCCGTCTATGTCAAATATTGATCAATTACAAAGCACGAAGTATAATTGCATCATTTCAATACTTTACCTTTAACGGGCATAAACAAATCACATAAAATCAAATTGTAATAATCCTTTGGATGATTCAAAAACATGTCAATACATTCACCACCGTGCTCTGCTACTTCCACCTGCAGACCCACTCGAGTTAGATATCTAGTCAACACTTTTTGATTAACCAAATTATCTAAAGAACAAAAAGAGTTGATCAATACTTGATACCGACAGATAAATTTGTCTGTGAATTTATATGAAATACCTTCTACTAGTAATACTTTGAAACCTTTGCCGCCCACATCTGCTTCCATCTTTTTAAAAATTTCTTTCTGCGTAGCAGCTCTTCGATATGGTGTATCCGGAGTGGAGACAGCACTGCTTTGCGGTGCTGGTGCATTATTGGCAGTTTTAACTTCTGTTTGTTGACGTACACCAAAATACCATCGTAATTTTGTGCGCTTCAAAGGCTTGAATACAAATCCACAAGTATGGGGTATCACTTGATCTTCTCTGCCTTTTGCGCCCTCAGTAATCAACGAACGTTGCATGGGGGTTGTGACCACTAATACAGATGCCTTCTGTTGTTGCATAGATCCACAGATAGTGCGAGTTAAAGATAAAATTTGTTGATCGGAAGGCAAATTAATCATGATATAATCGTAAGGTGGAGTATGAGGATCTGTCAACCATTCCGTTGCTTCGATCTGATTGGTCAATGCATCTATTTGATAATGGGAAGGTTTCGTGCTCTTTTGACCCGTTGAAGCATCGGCATTATTACCATTTGTAGTCACAAGCGATCCCAAAATGGATTTGACATGCTTTACCATTGAATCACGAGAGTGCTCCCACTGGGATACTACTAATGCTCGTAGGGGAGAAGATCGAGTTGGTGTTCGTGGTGGTAAAATAACTACTCCATGCGGTGAGCTTGTCAGTCCAGGGCCCGTACCAATAGTTGGTATACGGTGATCGCTTGATCTACTGCTAGACCTTGAAAGAGATTGACCATTTTCTTCCATTGCTTTTTGTACAACAACAGGAGGTGCAGCAGGGCTCTTCTTTTCGATCGTCTCGGCGTTGTCAGGAGGTAAGGATAGTAACGCCTTGTTGCCTAAAGTGGTAGCTGCTGTGGCTGCAGCTGCGACTGCTGCCATTGCACTCGTTGTGGGATTACGAATAGGTGGGGGCTTAAGTTGCATTGAAGCAGCCTTCGTCATCAACACATCTTGAAGAATTTCAGCGGGCGAAGAGTCACTAGTAGATTGACTATGCTTTCCTGAAGCCAGTTCACTAGTTGAGGGTATAGGGCGTTGTTTTTCATGCGGTGAGCTTGTCAGTCCAGGGCCCGTACCAATAGTTGGTATACGGTGATCGCTTGATCTACTGCTAGACCTTGAAAGAGATTGACCATTTTCTTCCATTGCTTTTTGTACAACAACAGGAGGTGCAGCAGGGCTCTTCTTTTCGATCGTCTCGGCGTTGTCAGGAGGTAAGGATAGTAACGCCTTGTTGCCTAAAGTGGTAGCTGCTGTGGCTGCAGCTGCGACTGCTGCCATTGCACTCGTTGTGGGATTACGAATAGGTGGGGGCTTAAGTTGCATTGAAGCAGCCTTCGTCATCAACACATCTTGAAGAATTTCAGCGGGCGAAGAGTCACTAGTAGATTGACTATGCTTTCCTGAAGCCAGTTCACTAGTTGAGGGTATAGGGCGTTGTTTTTGATTAATATTTACAAAAGGAACTGGAGATGCGTCTATTTCTTCATGATTTTCAACAATGGCTTGGGCTGTGTTGCTATTCCCATATCCATTTGATCTGAAAAAGGGATCGTTGTTAGAATCGTTATGTGGTGTTTGAGGTAAAGGACGAGTTTGAGCGGTTGGAATGCCAAACTTTGCAGTAAAGTAAAACGTGGATCCTTTTCCTTTTTCACTCTTGCATTTCATCTTGCCTCCATGTAATTCGATGAGCTGACGGGATATCACAAGACCTAAACCACTACCACCATGTTTGCGGGTACTGGAACTATCAACTTGAGAGAACGGTTTAAACATGACAGACTCTTCACTGGCATCAAACCCAGCACCAGTATCAACAACTTCAAACAATAAAGTCAATTCAGAAGAATCGTCTTGATCACATTGTTGCACGGTGCACTTCGTAAAGACTTCGCCCACAGATGTAAATTTGATCGCATTCTATTTTAAATATATTATTGTGAGACAAATGCGCTGAAGAGAAAAACATATATATCAGTCACTTACACCTATCAAGTTAAGCATGACTTGTCTTAGTCGTACACGATCACCTACAACAACGTCAGGGACATTATCGTCTACCCAGAAACTGAGCTCCAAATCTTTTTGAATCGCAAGAGTTGATAGCAATTCGTTGGCATCTTCAATCATTGTAACCAAGCTAAATGGTTCCCATTCTAACTTCATCATTCCTGCTTCGACTTTACTGAGGTCCAAAATGTCATTGATGACTACTAGCAACGATTCAGCGGACTGTTGGATAGTATGTACATAATCCATCTGTTCGGCCGTTAATTCAGTGTCCAGCAAAAAATTCAGCATACCAGTGATGCCGATCAAGGGAGTTCTGATTTCATGAGACATGTTGGATAAAAATCGAGTTTTGCTTTCGGTGGATTTTTGGGCTGCATCGTGGGCTTCTTTCAATTTCTGTTCCAGTAATTTCTGATCATTGATATCAGTACAAGTACCGAACCATCGCACTTCGCCTGTATCTAATTCGTCCACCGATACGCACTTGACAAGGAACCAACGATATTCATCTTGGGCACTTAATAATCTAACTTCACTTTGCCATGAGATGCCTGCCTTGTTCAACAGAGGAGGTAAATCGGGTAATTGAAGCTTCGCACGATCTTCCGGATGGACACATGACATAAAGCCCAGACCCATTGTCTGTTCAAACGATTTTCCGGAGTAAGTACTCCACTTTCCATTTGTGTATGTTAATCCAGCACCAGGTGAAAAGGTGAAAACAATCTGTGGAATTGCTTCTGCAAGCAGTCTATATTTTCGTTCGTTGCTTTCAATTTCGACTTGTCGTAAATTACTTTCTTTTGCAACATGCTGGTCGTGGACATCGGTACTAAGTTTGCATACAAACAATAATTAGCTGCTTATTCGATCTATGTGCAAATTTTACAACAGCGTTTTACCAAGTTCCAAACCAGTGAATAATGTGACCTTTCAAATCTCTCAACGGGACAATTCTCCACAAAAAGCAGCGATATATACCATCAAATCTTCTCAATCTATATTCTCCAGCAAATCCATTTCCCTGTTCATATGCTAGTTCCCATGCTTTTTTGCACTCAGGTTGATCGTCAGGGTGCATGTGAGATAGCCACTTTGGGCCAAGGTGATCTTTGAGAGATCTTCCCGTATATTGAAGCATTCGATTGTTGACCCAGGTTACCTGGCCAGTGGATGTAGAACAAGTACTAAAAATGAGAGAAGTCAATCAGCATTTTCAACAAAGATACAAGCTCGAGGATCTTACAAGACATGAATAGGAATACCATCAATGATCAAGCGTAAAAGGCTAGATTTGGGTGCAACTAGAAATCGATCGATGCCGCTTCTATTACTATGGTGACTTTGATTTTGCGGTTGACGGTGGTAGTGAAAGCCGTCATCATCATACACTCGTCTCATTGACGTTCTGTTACTGCTACCACTGCCTTGCGATTTGTATCGAGGTCTTCTGTTTCCTCTTCTTCTAGGTCTTCTTAGTAAAGAGCGACGATTGTTGTACTTTGATTGATGTAATGTCACTCTTTCTTTCGGTGGATAATCGCAGCAATCTTCAGTTTCTGTCGTTTTGGAAACAAATCCATCCCCTTCATCATCCGTGTCTTCGATATCGGTATCAATAGCATCTAAACTGCCGTGTTTTACGCAGTTCTTATCGCTACACATGGTGTGTGGAGGAATGGAGGCAGAGATAGGTAAGCCGGTAGTAGGTGATACAGCTCCCCAGCCTTCCATGACGGCAACAGAAGAAGGAGATAGAGATATATGAGACGATCGACTTTGAGAAAGTCTACGCTGCTCCTTATGAGAAGAAGCCGCGCTCGTAATCGAAGTTTGAGACGATCTCTTTCTATGGGTGGAAGGCATGATGTCATGGTTTACTGCAGCAGAAGATGCTTCATTATGCAACATTTCTACAGGAGCTGAAGAGAAAGAGGAACTGAATGAACACGATGACGAGATATCTGTGGTTGTTTCCGCCAATGGCTGTTGAGGATGTACTTGGGGTGCATCGTAATGCTCCGTTACTGTCTCCAGAGAGCTTCTGGTAAAGTTTGACATGCTGCCTAAATGATCGGGTCGTTTCTCATGAACATAAGAAGTAGGGCCGGCTGTAGGAGTTGTGCTAGTGGAGTCAAACTGCAATTGCTGTTGTTCTAATAAAAAATCGTCTCCATCATTACCAGAGTCATCTACTTTTTCGTCTTCATACTCGTTTTCTTCGCCGCCAGAATCTTGGAGCCGTTGCTGCTTCTTTAATTTCGATTTAGATCTTCGTTTGTAATTTTTGGGTCTACTATCTTTGTGGCGAAAGCTGGATTCAGTTGTTTGATGACTGTCTTCATCGTCCTTATTATTAACGTTTTCTTTTCGACGGTTGTGATGATATTGACCTTGCTTTTTGAATTGTGCATTTTCATTTGCGTTTGTAAAACTTGCTGAGATAAATGGAGCCAACGAGGCTATACTTGCTAGTAAAACTGGAGGATATGGTACGATTGGAGCAAGGAAAGATAGAATAGCTATTGGTATTGGGTAATTGTGTTGTAACAGTTGTTGCTTGTTACTCGTTGAGGAATTATTAGTTGTATTAGTATTATTAAAATATGTATTGAACAAGTGATGGTGTTGAGATGGTGGCGGTGGTACATTTGGAGAAATATGATCTATTGAACCTGATGGATGAAATAAAGGTATGTGTACAACTGAATGTACATTTGATATAGGAGGTGGAAATGGTACAGAAGTGTTATCATAAGATTCAGGTGAAACGGGGTTGAATGCTTCATCATCGATATCTGGTGGAGATTGAAAGAAAGGGTTGATTTCAGGATCCATGATAGCAGGTGAAGGAGCTGGTGACTGAGACCATGGAGATGGTTGCTGCTGTTCGTATTCATCGTAATCTTGTAAGAATGTGCTGCCAGGTGTTGCGGTTGTATTACTTGTAATAGATCCACCACCAGGTGTTAAGTTGTTGTTGCTTGTTAAAATAGAGTCGTTACTGGTACTTTTTGATTTTGAAGAATTGTCATTATCGTCTTCTTCATCAATC
Source organism: Mucor irregularis B50 (assembly GCA_000587855.1). Lineage (NCBI taxonomy): Eukaryota > Fungi > Mucoromycota > Mucoromycetes > Mucorales > Mucoraceae > Mucor > Mucor irregularis. Next base: position 51,564 of record KK076529.1, read on the forward strand.
ATCAACAAAGATGATCCATCGACTAATATTTCATCCTTTGCTAGACATGGAGTTGTAATAATTGGCAGCGTCCAATTCGATTTTCGAGATTTTTCAGCTGTTTGCTCTAGCAATGCTCTTTTGAATATTTCCACTCCATAGTCTTCGCTCTGTCTCTTAGAGGAGGACTTTCTTCTATACTCTCTAGATATTACAACGGGTGCGTTTCTCTTCAAAATTCTATTCACACTCGGGTTATTAATAAGCGGCTCGGGTTCAGACTCGAAAGGTTGTAATCTATCGAAGCACCAAGGTGTATGACGTGGGAAGGCTTCATGTACACTATGTCCATGTAAAAAATAGTCGAAGTTTGAATCGTCCTCTTTGTCTCCATTATTAGATTCATCTGCGCTTGAATCGATGCCTGCCATTTCGAAGTTGTCATGACTAATGGAGCCTGTTTTGTTGTAAACTGCTTTTAAACCCCAAGGACCATTAAAGGGGTCGTTTGGGTCTTGAGGAATACTAAGAGCAATTCTCGTTGCATGAAAGGAAGAACCTAATGATATGTTAATTATTCGAATTTTACCTCATTGGATGTGTTTACATACCAGAGAATATTTTCACTAAAGAAGCCCACCATGCATGTATATCATTCTCAGTAGTTAATTGTAATGAAGTATGATATAAATTTGGTGCTTCAAACGATAGAACTTTGTAATTGAGTTGTACTGGTTTGCTTAATCTGGATGCACTGCCAAATGTTTGATTTTCCTGCTGCTGTTGAAGTCGTTTTTGTAATTGTTTCTGGCCAGAATAGAGTTGGGCATGGTATTCTGAAGTAGCGGAATCACTATAGCAAGAAATTGACAATCGTTTTAATAGTCAACAATGTATATCAGAATTTTGCTTATATACCTCGTCATTGTTGAAGAAATTTATTTCTATTTTGTTGTACACTATTTTTGGCAAACACTAACGCTCTGGCAGGAGATCTTTTAATAATTGAATGTGTTGGAAATATTTCAATCTTCTAACTTTCGTTGAAATTTATAAATGAGATGAATACATTAAAGAGAAAAAGAGTGTTGAAAAAGAGTAAATAAGGGAACCAACTAAAATTTATATGACGTACAGCTTTAGAATGACGAAAATTGCGGATTTCTAGCTATGGGTGCGCACGAGGATTTGTTGCTAACCAAAAACAGCATAATGCGAAATATTCCAACTCCAGATTAATGTGTGCCTAATTGAACTAACATACACGCCACTTCCTTTATCTTCCATCCATCCATGGGAAAGAGAGATAACTATGGTGGCAATGATTCATTTGTTTCACATTTTGCATCGTTACTTAATTTAATGATTTAATTGATTAACCCTGCGAGAATCAGTTAAAATATCATTATTTAATGCACTATCTATCATAATCGCTGAAACTACTGAACCTGAATTCCTGATGTAAACTTAAACCAAAAGACGTCAAACTTTTTTCAAGATCGGTGCAAGGTCTGATCAACAACAAGTACCTTTAGTGCTTTTGATAAAATTCATTACTGTCCTACACACAAATATTTGATCTCCTTCATCCCAATCCACGTTAAGATTAGCGTAAATTGAGTTAAAATTTTCATCTACATGCATATCATGCTACTACTGTGAACCCCGACAACCCAAAAAATTACATTTTGTGAGAAAAAAAGCTATATTACTATTTTATTTTCTTTATCTATACAAAGGGGAAAAAAAGAGATATTGGTAAGTTATACAAGATGGAATGGAGGATGATTTAAGGAGAAGTTTAAGCCTTCTTGAGGTTCTCGACGGCAGCAGCAACACTAGCAACAACCTTTTCGAGGGCAAGGTCAGTCTCTTCCTTGGTGATGTTGAGAGGAGGAATCAAACGGAGAGTTTCGTAGATGGAGGTGGTCAAAAGAATGGTATCAAGCTTCAAAGCTTCAGCGGCAATGCTGCTGGCGAAACCATAAGGAACACCCATGAACTCAACACCGATCATAAGACCCTTACCACGGATATCAACAGTAACACCTTCGGGTAAAAGAGCAGGAATCTTGGACTTCAAACCGTTGAAGAATTGTTCGGAACGAGCGTTACAGTTTTCCAAAAGCTTCTCTTCTTCAAAGACTTGGAGGGTAGCCTTGGCAGCGGCACAAGAAATGGCGTTACCGGCGTAGGTACCACCCATGGATCCAGGAGGTTGGAGATCCATGATTTCCTTGCGGGAAACAATACAAGAGAGAGGATAACCAGAGGCAATACCCTTAGCCATGACCAAAATATCGGGAACAACATCAAAGTGTTCAACAGCGAACATCTTACCGGTACGACCGAAACCAGATTGAACTTCATCAGCAATCAACAAGATGTTGTGCTTATCACAGATCTTTCTAAGGCCCTTGAGGAAGTCTAATAAAAAAAGATAAGCGTTAAAATGAATTCCGCTCTAATTTTTCCCAAATTTGGGTAATTTTCTCAAGAATAAAAAAATTCAAAAACTTACTTTGAGGGGGAACAACGTAACCACCTTCACCTTGGACAGGTTCGATCAAGATAGCAGCGGTATCCTTGGGGTCTAGAACGTTGCTTCAACAAATTTCGAGTTGATGAAGAGCTTCTTCACCACACCAGTCAGCAGTGAACTTCTCGGGATCGGCCTTATGGGCAGCCCATTGTTGGAAGTAAGGGTAGGGGGCGACGTGAACACCAGGCATCAAGGGAGAGAAACCAGCACTGTAAATAGTCTTGGAGGTGGTTAAGGCCATGGTACCGAAAGTACGACCGTGGTAAGAACCTTGGAAGACAATAATATTTTGCTTCTTGGTGGCGTGACGGGCAACCTTGACGGCAGCTTCAACAGCTTCAGAACCAGAGTTCCAGAAGAAGAAAGTATCAAGCTTAGGAGAGGGCATAACTTACTTTGAGGGGGAACAACGTAACCACCTTCACCTTGGACAGGTTCGATCAAGATAGCAGCGGTATCCTTGGGGTCAGAACGTTGCTTCAACAAAATTTCGAGTTGATGAAGAGCTTCTTCACCACACCAGTCAGCAGTGAACTTCTCGGGATCGGCCTTATGGGCAGCCCATTGTTGGAAGTAAGGGTAGGGGGCGACGTGAACACCAGGCATCAAGGGAGAGAAACCAGCACTGTAAATAGTCTTGGAGGTGGTTAAGGCCATGGTACCGAAAGTACGACCGTGGTAAGAACCTTGGAAGACAATAATATTTTGCTTCTTGGTGGCGTGACGGGCAACCTTGACGGCAGCTTCAACAGCTTCAGAACCAGAGTTCCAGAAGAAGAAAGTATCAAGCTTAGGAGAGGGCATCTTGGGAATTAAACCGTCGATGAGGTCGAGCATAGGCTTTTGATAGAAGATGTTGACTTGACCGTGAGACAAGTTAGCAGCTTGCTCTTGAACGGCCTTAACAACAGTAGGGTGACAGTGACCTAAAATGAACGAATACTATCAGTAATCACGTCTTTAAACTACACTTTCATACGATTTCTGACATTACCAGTATTAGTTACACCGATACCGGTGGTAAGATCGAGGTACTTCTTTCCTTCGGTGGTATAAACGTAGGTACCCTTTGCCTTCTCAATGACAAGTTCGGTGGATCTACCGATACCGTGGGCAATGTGCTTCTTACCGAATTGAGCAAGCTTTGAAACTGAAGACATATTATTAAAAATGAAAAAAGTTATAGAAAAAGGAGAAGAAGAAAAGGTGAACGAATTTGGGTGTTTATATACCAATATTTTTCTGTGTTTGAGGTGTCAAGGCTGTATCCAATCAGACGGTAAGGAATTCAAAAGCAACTTTCCAGCATTTGTCAGCCTTAGCCAATTATCGACGAGAAAAATCTATAACAAGTAATCGATTTATCATACTTCGCATCCAAGCGTGCGAAGATTGAGATTCTTCCAACTAGCGAAGCTTATTACATAAAATTTCAAATACAAGCTCTAAATTTGGGTGTGGTTTGACTGGTTCAAAAATTTACTTTTAGCCGCCCTTTACCTATCTCTTCTTTTCCTTATTTCATCATCCACTTCAAGTTTAGTCAATAGCAAGACACAATGAGAGTAAATCGATGGAATGATGTATATATTTTTATTGTAATTTCGAAAAATCGCGTTTCCGTGGATAATGTACTATACTGAAATCCGAATACAATAGCCATGCAAAATATTTATATACGCTTTTTCTCCCGAAGAAGTGAGTCACCTGTTGTCTATCTCTTACCACCTATAACGATGAGAAAATCTGAGAACAATGGGCCATGGCCAGACCATCTATGATGTTATTTCAAATAGAAAATGTTGTTTACAACAGATGTGTCAATAAAATCTATAACTTTTGCAACGGGAGTCAAATATTCATAATCATTACCACTCAATCTTGTTTCCCCGCGTTTTAATGTAAACTCCGTTACTTTGAAAGTTCATTTCGTCTCGATTGGTGTAGTATGGGCGATCCAATCAAATAATGTAGATCAGTGATATTTTACCCCAAACTATTTCCCTCTTGATCTTGTAACATTTACGAAAAGAGTATAGCATCACCATGGATAATTTACGAAAGTGATGATATTTGTTCATCAGTGTAGACTCTGTAGCATCTATTTTGATTTGGCTGTGTGAACTTTGTGAAACATGCGTGGCAACGGTAAACGTGGAAGAACAATGTGAAGAGATTTGTACAAAGCCACAAAATATAATCAAGATAAATCGTCGCTCTACTGTCAAGAAAGCAAAGATTCCCATAAAAATTCCTGAGGGTAGTTTAGAGTCAAACATTTACCATCAATGCAGTAAAGAGATCGCTTGCATTTTCAATATTTGCAGTAGCTCTTTTTATATAATTAATCTCTGTGAAGACAATACCGAGCCTTCCTATACGATCCGTATATTAAATGAATGAAAACACAAAATGTCCAGTCCCGTACGAGACTTTCACCTCGTCGTGTCTTATTTGTTATGAATTCAGAGATCGCTATGAAAGTACGTACAAAAGGTACTTTGTAACAGCTGCCGTATGTCAGCGAAATATATGAAATACCAGAAGAGGCGATATGTACCACAGGAGTCAGCGTAGTGCGCCATTGGCCACCACGGTAGCCAACTATCCCCTAAAGCAAATAAAAGAGCCGATGTTACGAGACGTTCTTAAAACAATATCATACCATTATTGTAAGTGAGAAAGAGAAGAAAAGACAATCTGTTAAAATAAATTCAAAACTTTATTGTATTAAACGCAATGATACACTGCATATATTTCTTTCGACTGAAAAAGATAAATTACATCTTAGCACCCATAAAGGCTCCGACCTTAACAGCTTGACGGACACCCAAGTCCAACATGATTTCTATGAAAAGATTCAATTAAAACTGTGAAAATGAAATTATGCAAACTGTGAACCTACCTTCTGATCCACCAGGAATAGCGAAAGCGCTGTTTTGATGAATACATTGTTTAGTCAATCATTCCCGCGTTTATTTTTTAAGTGTACGAGACTCACCGGACTTCTCTGTATAAACGTTCAACCTTTTCACCTTGACCACCGCGAGTGTAAGCTAAACCACCAAAGATTTGAGCAGCCTCACGGGCACAGTACTCAAAGGTTTGAGTAGATTGAGCCTTACATAAGGCAATGGGGCCACCCTGATAAAATTATGTCAGTCAAGTACATACACACCCTTCATTTTATCACACTTACCAAACGAATAGCTTGGATCTCTGGTGGCATGTGTTGGGCTTGGTAAGCAAGAGATTCCATCCAAGCATGTGTAGCTTCAACTTGTCTGATCATATGAGCAAACTTGTTTCGAATGACAGGATGGTCGACAAGACGCTTGCCAAAGGTCTTTCTTTTATGAGCATACTTGAGAGACTCTTCGATACAAACACGAGCAAAACGGTTGGCTTGGATGACAATACCCATACGTTCGGAGTTGAAGTTTTGCATGATGTATTTAAAGCCCTTGTTCTCTTTACCAATCAAGTTTTCCTTGGGGACCTTAACATCCTCGAAGGTAATGTAAGCAGTACCACTAGGCCAGACACCAGAACACTTCATTTGTGTACACCTAGTAGAAGTGTTCCACAGTTAGTCGTCTGTTTAAAAGTCGAAATGTACATATCATCTTACTTAATACCAGGCATAGTCTTTTCAAGCAACAAAAAGGAAATACCATTGAAACCAGGTTCACCAGTGCGTACAGCCACAGTGAAATAATCGGCAAAGGTACCATTGGTGATCCACTTCTTTTCACCATTGACAAGATAGTGGTCACCCATGTCTTTGGCTTCAGTCTGAAGACCAGCAACATCTGAACCACCAGATGGCTCAGTGATAGCCAAACAAATGTTCTTGGTACCGGCTAAACAGTCGCGAACAACCTTATCCTTCAGGTACTTGGAACCGAAATGAATTACAGGGGGAAGACCGATACCAAGACCACCAATAAGACCTAATTTTGAATTAGTTTTTTGTCAGCAAGTGCTTGTAACCCTAACATAATCAAGATCCAATAGCTTACCCCAGGTGACCTAATTATTTGCAAACAATGATTTGATTAATGCACGTCAAAAAGAAAGTTTTTTTTTATTACTTACACCGCCGGAAGCGCAACGAGATAACTCATCAGCGACGATGATGTGATGGAAAGCATCGAAATCATTAGGAGCGACACCACCAGGTAATTCATAAGGAACGTATTCAGCATCAACATGGCCTACAACAGAAGAAAGAATACCCGCTTTGGCAGCCTTTTCGTAAATCTCACGAGGTAAAGCCTTAGCTTCATCCCATTCGTGAGTGAAGGGCATAATTTCGCGTTCAACAAATTCACGAACGGCCTTTCTTACTGCACGATGAGAGTCGTTGTAGTAGGGACTATAGAAATCTTGGTACCAGAATGGGTCACCAAAGGGAACCATGTCGCCGTAGACTTCACCAACTTGAAGAGGGTTTTGGTCAACAACATCGTCAGTCTCAACGGGCTCGGCAGATTCAACACCAATTTCACCAATCAAATATTGGGCGGCGACCTTGGTTAATACAGATGGACTGTGAAAAGCGTCAAATTGCTTAGAAGCGTCAGCTCCAGCAGCCTTCAACAAAACTTTCTTTCCACCGGGATGGTCGTTCAAGAATTTGGTCACATCGTAGACCTTGTCGTGAATGATAATCCAACTACGTAACGGAAGAAAAACGCGCATTATATCAGGAATGTGCTATTTAAGACGTTCATATATCATAATTCACATACCAGTCATCGGCTTGCTGGTGCTTGACAACTTCCTCAATGGTGAATTTCTTAGACATATTTATTTATTGTAAGAGATAAAATAAAGAGGAGAGAAAAAGGTTATAAGTGGTAAAAGAAATAGTTGATAAATTATAAAAGTGAGAAAAAAGATCGGTGAGTACTTCACATGCATTAAAAGAAATAGTAGGACGCAGTGACATCTCATGACACTGTGATCAATGTATTATATTGCTTAAGGCATATATCTTTTTACGTATTAAATGTATAAATCTAATGCATGTGATTTTTGTAAAGTGTGTATCCCATTTCCCCACATTGTTCGTGTCACATCAATGTAAGTTGTCTCTGAGAATACAGAATATCGACGAAATATCAGTATTTCAGAGTCATGGTAAAATAAGTTTCTCGTATTAAGGAATCATGTTTATGTCCATATTTGCGATGAGATATTATTGAGATGCCACTCTTGATTCATACAATTATATATTTTTGTCTGTTAGATGTATTTGTTTTTGTCGTTCGATATTACAGTACTTCTATTTCGGGAATATATCCACTCTACTCATCAAATTACCAAAAATGTGATTTGTATATTTGTAACACGGTGGTCGGTCCGTATGATGTTGGCGCGCTACTTATGCCCTTCTAACAAATTTAGTGTGCCTTTTCCAAAGGGTTGATGGCGAAGATGTAGTAAAGTTGAATTTTTATATGAAGGAGTGCTCCAGATTGTTCAACTGTGCCAAATATTCAACCTTCGAAGTCTTCAAAATACCAAAGCCAGCCAGCACGGCAATGCAATCAATCTGTAGTTTTCGATGAGTTCAACTTCATAACAACTTTGAAACGAACCTAAACCATCTTAGCATAATTACCGGCAATAAAGTTAGCACTGAGTAATTTATCACGGTCTCTTCAATAGCATGAACATCAATTTATCGTACTTATATTAAACTAACCATACGTACTATGTATAGATCGCCCATTTGATGAATTTTGTGCTGATCACTCTACTTCAAGCAAAATTCCAACAAATGAATCTCAAAATATGAGGAATGATAGCTATTCCCGATCGCACAGAAAACAGTTTAATACTTTTAGAAAGAGTTACCGTCATCAATGCTAGTAGCGAGATTAATTCCAAATCCCAACATAAAAGGAGGACTTCTACCGGTAGATGCCTTAAAATTGTAACACACGCACAATCAGAAAATATATTCCAAAGTTACGTGGATGTTGTATATTGACTCTTTATTGCTTCGTAGAGTGAAAAACCATATGAATGGTAGACGTTATAATTCCTGAGCTTTTAATTAGAATTTTAGAAGCGAAAGAATACATGCTGGAAGTTCTATTGCATGAACTTTTAGAGCATATTGTAGATCCCAAAATATTGCAGCAGACTCATGTCTATCATTTAAGTTTTAACTTGTAATCATCTCTTGTTTGGTAATGGATCGAAACTCAAGGTGAGTAAAAATTCACTTTGTAAAACTCTTTCTAATACTTAATAAGGAGGGCCACTACTAAAAGTAAATTGTTGATGCGTACAATCTATTTACATGAAGACCATAAGTGTAATACGCATAGCTCAGCTTCTATAAGTAAAAGCATTTGTGTGATGTTTCTCATATAATTTAACGCTTCGTTGATCTTTACAATGAAAAAATTAGGGTAATACATGGGGACGTACCATTTCATTCGAGTATGGACGAAATGATGCTTTGACAGCAGTTACTTTTAGATTAATTCCAAAATTTGCGATCCTAGTGTTACCATAAATTACCATATTGAGAATGTCAATATCCTGTTCCTGTATTTTACTCTTCTTGCCCGTGGAAACAACCAATGTAAAAACTCGTCAGGACAAGCTATCACCGAATCTAAATAGACCCTGTTTGGTATCCAGCTTATTCTTACCCAGTGGAATAATACCCAGTACCTTACTCAGTGAAAACCCATAATTAGAGAAATCCGAGTTATACAGGTTTTTGAAAGAAAGCATATAAAGACGGTTGTGTAGCCATAGTTTGGATTTTGAAAACTAGATTGGATGAGTAAACATGGTATTGAGGCATTAGTGCAACATTTAAGTGTGACCTTAGGAGTGAAGATACAGGATAGAGAGTACCACGGTATAGTAATAAATGCAAAGAAGATAATGTAGAAAAAACAGATGAGACATGTTTGCATTATGTAAGGAGATAGCGGTTTTATTGCTCGTAAGCGTATCAGTTTCTCAAAGCACTGACTTGACTCTGGTAATGATTTAAAACTTCCTTTCAATCTAGTATTGCATATTATGGAGATTCTTTTAGTGCATACGCAGGTTGGCGATATATTAACAATGACTAGTCCATTGTATTATTTTAGGAATCATTGTCACGTTATGCAACAACACGAAAATCAAATACGCTAAATTAAACTGAAATAAGTTTTATGAAATGCGCATATTCAGATGATTTTATAAATGGCAGTAGATAATTTCTTTTGATTTACTTCTTTCACTCAATTACTTTCTACCTATTCAACATACTGCCATCATTTCCATTTTTAACGCCAGGCTTCTTCCTTTTAATTTACCTAGGCCGTATTCACCACCTCCTTCATTTTCTGAGGGCTTATGCTCTCTTCTTGAGCCTCGGGTTATCTCCTCAGTTTCGCTAATCGTCTTTGAAAGTCCTCTTCTTCGCGTTTATTTTCTATATTTCTTTTCTCTAGCTACGCGAGTATTATGAGTTATTACAGATTTCTAAGCGCTTGTCGATCCTTTGAAGAATTTTTTCGACAAGAAACGTGATGAGCAACTGGCACTTTATAAAGTAACACTTAACATTAAGATCAAATTGAGCACCTATCTCATTCTCTCACTTTCTCGAATGTTTCAGGTTATATTTGGTGATAATTTTTATACATGCTAGCAACAAAGTTGCACGTTCCGTATAGTTTGTATTCACTGCCTTCTTCTCTAAATATCTCGAATTGTGAAGTAATTAACTAGTCAGACTCTTTCCCTGTACTAATCTTGTTTTGAACAAGTCTTGGCTGTGTAGTGTCTGATTGTGGTGCAATGTTGCCCACTCTTCCTTTATTCGTTGCAAAAAATTTACCTTCCCTTATAGACGTTGAGTACACAGTGATACCTAAATCAATCCAGAACGCATACAGGATCTGTAATCTATTAGCCCTTCTTACCATAGTATCCAGGGAACCGACAGAAATTTCAAACTCAAAAAGGAAATTAGTGCACATAAATAGACATGGGAACGGATTGTCATTGCAAACAGGACTATAACACCTTAGTACGTAGCCACAGCTCCACTAATCAAATTCAATTTGGACAGTTGGTCCAAACATGGTTACACCGACTAAGAAACCCTTTTGCAATCACATGTACTTTCCGTATGTTACACTAAAATCGGATTGAATTTGAATTTTTATTCAAAATTTTAAGAAAAGTTTGACATATACTAATGCATATTTAGAAGAGTGGGAGGTATGTTGGTGGATTTTGAAAAACTTTATTATCTATATTACAATTTAATCCTTGGTGACATTGTGAATGGCTTCAGCGAGGTACTTGACGTTAGCAGAGGAGATACCAGCCATGGAGATTCTACCATCTTGAGTCAAGTATACGTGCCAGTCAGACTTGATCTTGTCGACTTGTTGAGGAGTCATACCGGAGTAACAGAACATACCGATTTGATCAGTAATGTGGTTCCAGCTCTTCTTGGAGTGGAAGTCGTTTTCAAGGTGACCTCTGAGCTTCTCTCTCATGGTGATGATACGATCAGCCATGAGCTTAACTTCACTTAACCATTCAGACTTTAATTCAGGTGTGTTTAAGACAGTGCTGACAATGTGAGCACCATGAATAGGAGGGTTGGAGTACATGGGACGAATGATGATCTTGAGTTGAGAATCAACACGGTTCTTTTCCTCTTCATCAGCACAAACAACTGAGAAAGAACCAACACGTTCACCATAGAGACCCATGTTCTTGGCGAAAGATTGAGCCAAGACAACTTGATGACCTTCATCAACAAACTTACGGAGAGCATAAGCATCGTTAGTACAGTCACCAGAGGCAAAACCTTGGTAGGCCATATCGAAGAAAGAGAAGTGTTCACGTTCCTATTTAAAAAATATCGTGTAAGTAAGACCAATTCTTCCTCTTTCATCCAGCCATGACACTTCAGATGTATGTTGCACAGGATGAGTCAAGACAAACAATCCCATTAAAAAATAATTTACCTTGATGACCTTAGAGATTTGATCCCATTGTTCCTTGGTGGGGTCAACACCAGTGGGGTTGTGAGCACAAGCATGAAGTAAGACAACAGTGTTCTTGGGAGCTTTCTATTGTTCGAAATAATTGTTCGCATAAGGCTCTTTCCGGAACTAAACAATCATTTCATATGGTGGACTTACGTGGAGATCTTCTAACATACCATCAATGTTAAGACCGTTAGTTTGCTTGTCAAAGTAAGTGTACTTTTCCAAAGAAAGACCAGCGTTCTTCATGATAGGGATGTGGTTACCCCAAGTAGGGTTAGGAACAATGACGTTCTTGGCGTGAGGGAACCAGGCGTTCAAGAATTCAGCACCCATACGGAGAGCACCAGTACCGGAGATAGATTGAGCAACAGCAAGCTGTTCGAGAAAACAAAGTCACGTTAAGAATGAACGAGCCGCCAACGTGTTGTAAAACTATTCAACTTACTCTGTTCTCCTTGATGACAGCACTGTCATCACCATAAGCAAGAGCACCAGCAGCCTTTGTAAAACTGGGGACACCAGTGATACCAGCGTATTCCTTATCCATGTTCTTGTCAATCATGATTCTTTCGGCCTAGAGGAGAATAAAAAAAAATGAATGAGTCACTGTCTCTCAAAAATCGAAAATAATATCTCATGTTCTTACCTTCTTGACAGAGTTCAAGACGAAGGGCTTACCAGCATCATCACGGTAAGCACCAACACCCAAGTTCATCTTGTTGGGAGAAGTATCCTTCTTGAATGCCTCAGAGACACCCAAAATAGCATCAGGAGGACCTAATCATCATAAAATCAAAAAAAACGCGGGGAAAAATCCATTTACTTTAGTCCCGAAATTAAAAGGAACATAGTTGTCCGTGATCTAAGTCAATTTACCTTGAGGAACAGCGTTCCAGGTGGAGATGAAGGCACGAGAAGCCATTTGGGTAGGCTTGACGGTGGCACGGGTGACGGAAGAAAGCATGATTAGATAAATTAGTTCTTTTGTTGAAAGAAAAAAAAACAAGAAAAATAAGAAAAAGGGGAACTCAAAATTTAGATTTTAAAGGTATCGAAAAAATAATTATTTTTTGTGTCACACTACTGTTTATAATTCAGTTGCGTTTCGTTCCGGGAAAGGAAGAAGAGAAAAAATTATTACTAATAGACCCACCCTTGACAGGACTTAAATTACCAAAATATAGCATGAATGTAATAATTTTTCATCAAATTAAGAGACCATTTATAGGTAATAATAGTTGTAAAAATCTAATTTATTTTTCTATGTTTAAAGCACAAAATCATACGCATATCCATACTAATTTAAAGTTCATACCCTCGATCAGTGTTTTAAATGCTTTACGACTTTTTTTCGTCCCAAAAATATAAGTAAAGTTAACTTCAGCCAATAACGGAAAGGAATGCATTTTCGTGAAAAAAAAAACTGAATATTTACAGCCTATCATTTTGCACTCCACCAGATTTGCTTCCGAATCTCGTACGAGTCAAGAGCGAAAAAGATGATTGACATAACGACCAACTCATTTCTTTCTTAGTATAGGGAAAATGATAGAAAAACTCTTACCTTTTGAGGACGTTTGATGTGTACACATGTATAGACACAGAAACAAAACAATTGATTTATTCTAGTAAAATATGAAACACTGAAAATCGATTTTGCTATAGCTTCATATTACATGCTTAGCTTGGAGCCACACTATGTTACTCATCGATACGAGCAACGCATGACATTTTATTATTGCAAAACATTATTTAATTCCCGCCTATACCGCTTTTTGAGAAGCTATAGTGTGTGTAAAGTTCTAATAAATATGTTCAGGTGATAAATTGATGATATGAGTTTAAAATATACACATATGAACTCACATATACAATAGTCGAGTTTACTTGAATTGAGGTTCTAATAAGAAAATTCAAGATATAAAACACTTGTTTGAAAAGAAATGTGGCGGTCAAGGGTATCAGTTAATGGTAAATCAGCTTCGTCAGCTGCAGGTTGAGTATACACATCGAAGCTAGCAAGTTCGTGGCGGCCAACACGAGCGAGATGTTTCTTATGAGGTGCGTGTGAGTTCATAATAAAGTGGATACCTTAGAGCCTTGTTTATTGATTATATACTACGCACCTTAAAAGAAGAGTAGAAACATTGAATGGGGCACACAACTATCCTAAGGCTCAAGTATGTAACCACTAGGTCACAATATACAAAACCTCTGTCTTATTTCCAGGAAGAAGAATAAGAGCCAAGCAAACATTCAACATAATCTTTTGTAACCCTTATTTGAATTAAACAACATTAACTTTTATACAAGGAAAGATATACGGATACAATGTGGATTAAAAAAAAACATATGTAGATCTAAAAATGAAAGATGGCTGTGTTTCATCTGCTGGCTACAATATCTTGTTTTTCAAGTACTTGGACAGTGGCCGGTGCCTGCCTCTGGACAGCAGTGATATTAATTTTCTCGTTTATGAAAGGCAAGTCTAAATATTGAAAATGTGAAAACATGTTATTTTAAATGCCATTGGATTATTTTTATACAGCCACATTTATCCTCACCGAATTTAAAATTGTTTTTTGTGATAGTGTTACGACGACGAAGATACAAATAGAGATATACTAAACCTGCAACAAACAGAACTGGAAAAATAACTGCTAAAACGATTCCCCAGACTGGGAGAGCGCTGTTTTTCCCTTTGTCTTCGTCAGGCGTTGACGATTGTGTTTCAGGATCATAATAGAAAGGTCCATTCGGATTAAACATAATCTGATATGCCAACAAATTCTGGTATGGTGCATTGTAGTCTAAAGCTACTTCTGTTTGCGACCAGTCAAGCCGAACATCCGTAAATGAATCGTTCTTAGATGGTCCTCCAACCATTGCTAAAGGTTCATGCGAAAACGCATACAAATCAGTTACTTACTTGCATACTTGCACTAAAATAATACATAGTGTTATGGTGAAGTACTTTACCTCCATATATTGTATGTGATAGACTTAAATCAGATGGATTATTCAATGCCTCTTTTAGAGACGAAAATCCACTAGCGGGTGCAGAATGAGGGTAGCGAGGAGAGTTTGATCGTTCTCCTACAACATAGTTTTGATTAATCGGGTTCTTTCCAAATATATAGTCCAGTTGACTGTTTGCGAGATCTGGTGCATATAGTGTAAGAGTGGAAAAGAATCAGTGATAATGTGAAAAACAGGAAATCTACTATTGCGTATACCTTCATAGCGCTTAATTTTTGCATAAATTGTATCCTTATCGTTCGAATTCTGCGCTAAGGGTCGCAGTACATTCCGCGAATAGGACAACAGCAAATGACTCGTACTCATTGCATTTTGATTACTGTTCTCGGTGCTGAAAATTAGATGATAGTCCCGTATCAATCAATAAATGGAGTTAAGGGAGTCGTGACATTTAGCATAAGTGTTTATGTCTTATTTGTTATGCAGATCTTACCTGTAAATGTCCCAAAATAGTAATCCTCCGCGCGTCCTATTAGCAGTTTGGCCGCTCACAATTCCATCTAAGTAATTCTCAGCATCAATTCTCGCATCGAGAGCGTCCTCTCGTTTATTATCATTTAGCAATGCTTCTGCAAGTAAAACGTATAGAGCACCCCACTAAGTATTGATTTCATAGGTGAAAAGTGTGAATTTTTCGGTATTGTAATATGTCGTTTACCTTGTTGTCCCAATCTAACGGCTCGTCGTGATCATCATTCCCATCTTTCGCATTGTATAGCTTGAGTGCTTGGTCAAGATATACCCGATTTTGAGTAGCTCTGTACAAGGCAATACCAGACAAAATTAATTCATCCAAATATCCTATGGAGTTAAACCGGTCTTAGCGATATTTCTTTTGAGAGGTAATGGTATGTGAAGTGTATATGTGTTAATGTGGTTACCTGTACTTGAGTAAGCGGATTCAACAGAAGGAACCGATTCCTGATAACGAACGTAAGGTAGGATTTCATAAGAAGCGTTGTGCAATTGGGTGGCGTGCATGAGCAGTGTCTCTGCATATTGAGAATCTTCTTGGATACCTGAACTGCTCCTCGCCAAGCTGTTGAAAAAGGTCGATGCGGTCGCAAACGCTACAGCTGATTATAGCATGTTATGTTTTAGTATTAAAAATGCAATGAAGGCATGCCCATTTTGAAGTCATACCTGCCATAGCTGCAACATCTGTACCAAAATCAGTTTGGTTTATTTGATAACATGGCCGTGGTAACGGAATATTAGAATCAGGGCCTGGTTAAAAAGTGCCCATTGGCTTTTGTTAGCCGATTGTCATAAATCTAGTTTGCTGCTTTACAGCGATGAGATATTTACAGTGTGTACGTTTGTCCTTTTATGAGGTGCGTGTGAGTTCATAATAAAGTGGATACCTTAGAGCCTTGTTTATTGATTATATACTACGCACCTTAAAAGAAGAGTAGAAACATTGAATGGGGCACACAACTATCCTAAGGCTCAAGTATGTAACCACTAGGTCACAATATACAAAACCTCTGTCTTATTTCCAGGAAGAAGAATAAGAGCCAAGCAAACATTCAACATAATCTTTTGTAACCCTTATTTGAATTAAACAACATTAACTTTTATACAAGGAAAGATATACGGATACAATGTGGATTAAAAAAAAACATATGTAGATCTAAAAATGAAAGATGGCTGTGTTTCATCTACGTACACACTTGTCATAAATCTAGTTTGCTGCTTTACAGCGATGAGATATTTACCAAAATAATTGTTGTCCTTTTTCACATCTCCAACCTAAACGGAACTATTAGTGTAAATTTATAATAATTCATAAACTTTGTGAAGAATTTTATAGTCTATATACGCACCTGAACGTATAGTGTTGCCTTTTGAGGGTGTGCTTTGATTAACCAGTCCGTTGCCTATTTATCATATCATAAAATAAGTACATTGTGCATTACAGGCGGGTGCAATCCATCATTTTTCACTCAGCTTGCGTAAGCTCACTCACCCATTTTATTTGAGTTCTTAAGTTGTTTGTTTGATTTGCCATTTGGTATCCTTCAATGTAGTCTGCACCTAAACAAAATTTCAAGATATAGTGAATTTTTGAGCGTTGCCAAAATCTGTAAAGAAATTACCTCCCCAACTTAGCATAAACACCGCATAACACAATGGGAACGTGAGCTATAATAATAAGTAAGCAGGTGCGATGCGTTTTCTACATGTCATGCTTTACTACCTTCAAATAATCGCCAGCATCATAGTACCCCTAGAAAAAACGGAGTTGTTAATATATGAGTATGACCAAACAGCATAGTAACATTTTTTTTCAAGTAGAGCCCCTTCATTTCTCGTCCGTAGACAGATACGAGAGAAATGTAAAGGTTCTTCTCATAAACAAATGTTAGGTTTACTTACACCACTTAAATCCATGTTAGCCTCTGATCCATCCGACAAAGCTGAATCGTGACGCCTGTGCATCGTTAATATTTATAACTATGTCAAATTTCGGTGTACAAAGGACAATTGTATTTACCATGGAACTCGATTATCTGCAGGTAGTTTTCCAGATCTTTGAGCTTCATAAAATAATATAGAATGATTGAGGAGACTAACATACTCTGGATTAGCTTTCTCAGCCGTAGGAGACAGCGCGACTGTTGAGAAGGATATTACACCAACTAAATGTAAGTATAACAGAAAAATGAGAAGCAGGGTATTGCCGGTCAGCATGGATGTTTTTTATTGAGTATGTAAAAGATTTGAATGTTCCACTACACGTATAATAATCGAAATATCGGAAATTGTGATTAACAAATTATGATTAGCAAGAGAGAAGAAAAAGAGACATTTGCCATTTAAAAAAAAGTGAAATGCCATTCAAATCTTTTTAGTAACTAGAGCAATGCTCATAACTTATTTTTACCAAATATTTGCATTGTTTGTTTAGCATTTCAGCATCATTGTCATTCATTCTAAATTTAACAATAAAAATTACTTTTTTCGCTCGCGTACATAAAGTACAATGGGTTGTTATAATGAAATGGTATTCATTTATTCAATTGCATTTTGGCAAGTGTATCTAACCATAACGTTTTGATGCTGTTTTGTTTCCCGTCTACAGTCATTGTTGGCAATTTCTGCTTACGTTCGTTTGCCCAATAACTACCGCTATCGTTTATATTTTTGTTCAATGAGAGGAATAGGGGCGTTTGACTACCCTCTTTGGGTGAATACATAATGATGTTGAAGATTTTAGATACGAACGGCAAGTTAAACACTGATGTCGTAGAGAATAGTTTTGTACGAACTGTGCCAGGGTGGTAAGCTACAAATAAAGTTGTACGTTAATAATTATCTTACAATCTCTGTATCTATAAACCTACAATATATCTTAATAGACGTTGTTTTGGCCAAATGCGCCACAAGTTGAGCAACACAAGCCTTACTGTATGCATAATGATCAAGTCCATTTTGCTTGTAGCTTCTCAGGGGAGTGTTTACATCGAGATTATTTATTGCATATAATGTTGAGCTTGATGCAAATAGTACACGTCCACTTCTGGAGTTAATATGAGGTAACAATAACTGTGTCAAAAGCATAGGAGAAAGTAGGTTCTTTGATTCGAGAAACAAAATTTAGATCAAAAAGCCTATTTTCGAGCAAAATTTACGTACTATCTGGCTTTGAGATTCGAATCCGTCTTCCGTTTTTCGATAAGGTATATTCATAACACCAGCATTATCTTGATTTAATATAACAAAACATCAATGTATAGCACTTGACAAATACATTAAAAAACTCACTTATTAGCACGTCGATGCCTTCTTTGGGTAATTTTGGTTGTACTTGACTGACAAAATCTTTTACCGACTCAAAGCTTGAGAGATCAAGCTGAAGACAAGAGATTTTGTCCGATAAAGTCAATTTTCGCAGTACCTGTATTGTTTCTTCACATGATTCTTGGCAATGAGCACCTACGATTTATGTCGTATCATTCATTATGCGCTCAACCTACTCCTAGTATTATACAATCATCGTACCTATTATCACATGGTATCCAGCCTGAAGCAAACCTTTGCTAATTTCGAAGCCAATCCCAGAGTCACCACCGGTTATGACAGCCATTGGAGGCTTTGTATTTGTTCCATCTTGGTTAAAACGCTCAATTATTTCATCAGTATGATTCTCATTTTGCACTTGAGTGATTGAATTCTTGAAATAGCCCCTTTTACACAAAGCAATATTAACCGTTTCGATAATACCGATTATGTAAACCTTAAAAAAAGTAGGTACCCAAGTCCAATATTCTTGTATATCTATGTTAAGGGATTCTAGAAAGCAATCTGCATATGACACCGACTGATGTTCAAGTTGCAATTTATCTGCTAATTTAGTGCATCGTCGAAATGAGTCGATAATAAGATATATCACGAAGCTTACTGAAAAGCTGGTGAGCAGTAAATACATTTTTTCCTTGTTCTATTTGTTTGTAATAGAGAAACATCATTTTCAAAACGAGAATCCCCGAATTTCCTCTCTTCATCGTGCGATATAATGCCCGACGGGATCAATGAAGTGTCCGCACAATGCAATTAAGCAAAATATTCTCTTTTTCGCCTTACATATAATGTTTGTGCGATATTTACTACTTGGAAACAGTAGATCACGACAATTGTTTCTTGTACAAAGATGTGTCAACAAATCTGCAACGCTATACCGGAGTACACGACAATATGTCACAGAGGGTAAAAATGAACCATCTGCTAAAGCACCTAAAGGATTCGAAAGTTTCTTCAAGAAAACCGGAAACAAAACTCAATACAAGGATTCCAATATTTCATTCGAATCAAACCAGCAAAAACCTGGGAAGCCTTCTTCTAATAAAGCACCACCGCCACCACCACCACCACCAAACAAAAACAACATAATGATGACATTGGGCCCTATCATGGTTGGTTCTGCTTTCTTATGGTTCGCACTAGGAGCAGGATCAAAAAACCACCTTCACGAATTGACATTTCAACAGTTCAAAACAAGTCTATTAGAGAAGGGCTTAGTTCAAGAGTTGAACGTAATGAACAAAACATATGTACAGGTGCAGCTGAGGCCGGAAGCAGCATCAATGATAGCAGCTCCACCTGGGACATTGTATTATTTTAGTATTGGATCCGTTGATAATTTTGAAAGACAGATGGAGACAACACAAGATAAACTGGGAATCCCTGATGAAGAGCGTATACCTATTTCTTATCACAATGAAGGAAACGTGGCAGGCACCTTATTTCAACTTGTACCAACACTGATGTTGATTGGATTTTTCATATACATGGGAAGAAGAGCTTCTGGTGGTCTTGGAGGTATAGGGAGCCAAGCTGGTGGTATTTTCAGTATCGGGAAAAGTAAAGCAAAGATGTTCAACCAAGAAAATCAAGTTAAAGTTAAATTCAAGGACGTTGCTGGTGCAGACGAGGCCAAAGAAGAAATAATGGAGTTTGTTAAGTTTTTAAAAGACCCTGAGAAATTCGAGAGACTAGGAGCCAAGATAATAAAAGGTGCTGTTATATCTGGTAGTCCAGGTACAGGTAAAACTCTTTTAGCTAAAGCCACAGCCGGTGAGGCAGGTGTTCCTTTCTTCAGTGTTTCTGGTTCCGAATTTGTAGAAATGTTTGTTGGTGTTGGCTCTTCTCGCGTTCGTGATCTCTTTGCCACTGCTAAAGAAAACACTCCCTGTATTATATTTATTGACGAAATTGACGCCATTGGTAAGGCAAGAGGGAAGGGTGGGCAGATCAGTGGCGGAAATGATGAAAGAGAAAGTACCCTTAACCAATTGCTAGTGGAGATGGATGGCTTTAATTCTGATGACCATGTTATTGTACTGGCTGCCACAAATAGACCCGACGTCCTGGATCCAGCTCTATTGAGACCCGGTAGATTTGATCGACAAATCGTGATTGACAAACCTGATATAAATGGCCGAGTTGAGATATTCAAAGTTCACCTAAAACCAATTAAGATCAATCCAAATTTAGATACTTCCTCATTAGCTCGCAAATTAGCAACATTGACACCCGGTTTTGCTGGAGCTGATATCCATAATGTTTGTAATGAAGCAGCATTGATGGCCGCGCGTAAAGGAGAAGGAGAAGTAAACGAAGTCGATTTTGAGTCGGCTATCGAGCGTGTAATTGCCGGTATTGAAAAGAAGTCTCGCGTTCTGTCTCCGGAGGAGAAAAAGACAGTTGCTTATCATGAGGCTGGTCATGCAGTAGCAGGCTGGTACTTGGAATACGCTGAGCCTTTATTGAAGGTCTCTATTATTCCTCGTGGAAGTAGTGCCTTAGGATATGCTCAATATTTACCGAAAGACCAATACCTTTATTCTAAACTCCAACTCATGGATAGAATGTGTGTAGCATTAGGTGGAAGAGTCTCAGAAACCATGTTTTTTAAATCAGTCACGACTGGTGCGCAAGATGATTTGCAGAAAGTTACAAAAATGGCTTATTCCCAAGTCAGCATTTTTGGTATGAACGAAGCAATCGGACCCATGTCGTACCAGCAAGACAATAATGACCCCCAATTCCAAAAACCATATTCTGAAAAAACGGGATCGATGATTGATGACGAGTCTAGGAAAATGGTATCCCAGGCTCTTGAGAGGACAACCAAATTACTGAAAGAGAAGAAGGCTGATATAGTAAAAGTAGCAGAGCTATTGATGACAAAAGAAGTTTTGACGAAAGAAGGTAATACAATATCCTTGGACGTTGTTGGCCTGCTGTATAAATAAGGTATTAATCAATCCAAATAGATATGGAATCTTTGTTAGGAAAAAGGCCCTTTAGCGAAAAATGCGATCCACTGATAAAATAAAGTCAACATTTTTTTTTTCTTTCTGCAATCATACCCCGTCGCCTAATTCAGCTCTTTCTCAATTTGTAATACCTTTTTCTCCTTGTTCAATTTCTTTTTAAACATGACTTCACAATTCTTCTGGAGAGCAGGCAGTCTTTTAGGTAATGGAGCAAATACCAACTGTGGACATGACTCAACATTATACTAAAAGTTTGAGATTCATTTAGGTGCTTCTGGTTTAGCATTAGGCGCTTATGGCGCACATGGTCTTGCCAAGGTTGTTGGCGATAACCCAACTAAAATCAAGGTAAAAGGTGCCTTATAGCAATTTTTTGACACTGAATTAATTTGCTTTTGTCAGAACTGGACAATGGCTGCCGAATTTCAAATCATCCACGGTGTAGCACTTTTAGCTTTGTCATCCATTCCACCTAGTGTTCGTCGTATACACCCTGTCGCCCAACCTTTGATTTTAAGCGGAACTATTATGTTCAGTGGTACAATTTACCTTTTGACCCTCCAACGTGATAAATTCCGTGCTCTTGGACCTGTCACACCTTTGGGTGGTATTGCTATGATGGCCGGCTGGGCTGCATTGATGTTGTAGCCGCCAGTCCCTGCATAAGATATAAAATTAAAAATTGAAAATTAAACATACGACCATATTTCATATCATTGTTGTCTACTTTTTGTCTGTCTCTAACTTGTCATTGATTAGCATCAAAAATGAAGGTTGTTAGCTTGAAGACGTTTAAGTTGCGATGTAGTAGTATATATTCCTGACAAGCTATGAAGTGTCAGAACAAAGTAAATCTTCAGAAAAAAAAGCAGAAACAGTATTCGCCACTAACAGTTTTGACTCACTATACAGTAGAATCCGTGCGCCTCTTTTGTCCTGGAGATATTCACTAAATTACGCATATCTTTTCCCATAGGTTTTCGCTGTGTTTTGAGATTCTTGATTTATCTTCCTTTAGACCAGCGCCGTATGACATCAAGTTTCCACTTGAAAATTCAGTAAAAAACGTACACATAAACTATTGGTGGTGTGCAAATTCTGACTGCGGTTTAATGCCTTCCCGATGAGATATATGCTCTAGTTTTCGGTAGCATTGAAGATCGATTAACTATATTTCTATGATTTACACCTATCATGTCCTCTCAAATTTTTTTATATACCCATTACCCCATTTTTGAATATATAATCTCACCGTTTCCTACTGAAAGTCATTAAACTAAATAGGTCTATATTGTTATATTCAATTGCATACTATGTGTACTCACTTATTAGCGGATACTTTTTTTTGTAGGAGGATGTCTTTGATTCGTCAAGAGAGAACCAACTTTAGACGTAAAGTAGGGAGATTATCAAATCCAAACTCTAATACCTTTGGTCTAGTTCTTTTTTCTCGGGCAACTATATCCCGGTGTATACATGCTTACCAATAGAAACAGTTGAATACCCTCAATATTTGCATTTTACTCTTGATGTTTGGATCTACAGTGAAAGAAAACGCTGTGCTTACAAATAAGAAGCAGTCCGATATTACAAATTCAAGTGCTGATCAAGCGCTAAATTAAACTTCTTGCTAAAATCAGGTAATTTACGTTGTTGTTGAGTTGAATAGCAAGTTGGTCAATATGTTTGTCGAAAAGACTATACTAGGTATAACCCTTTACAGATGGTCGTTATTTAGGAATGCAATCAAATTGAGATTATTGAACTACCATACACGGCTAATTGATTTATTCCACTGATTAATTAACAACGATAGAAGGTTTAGGATGTGCTGTCCTCGGAATCTTTATTTGGTAGTACTCTTTCATCGTCAGTCGCTCCACTACGTATTGTGAAACACAGTGTGTACGTACCAAACTCTAATACCTTTGGTCTAGTTCTTTTTTCTCGGGCAACTATATCCCGGTGTATACATGCTTACCAATAGAAACAGTTGAATACCCTCAATATTTGCATTTTACTCTTGATGTTTGGATCTACAGTGAAAGAAAACGCTGTGCTTACAAATAAGAAGCAGTCCGATATTACAAATTCAAGTGCTGATCAAGCGCTAAATTAAACTTCTTGCTAAAATCAGGTAATTTACGTTGTTGTTGAGTTGAATAGCAAGTTGGTCAATATGTTTGTCGAAAAGACTATACTAGGTATAACCCTTTACAGATGGTCGTTATTTAGGAATGCAATCAAATTGAGATTATTGAACTACCATACACGGCTAATTGATTTATTCCACTGATTAATTAACAACGATAGAAGGTTTAGGATGTGCTGTCCTCGGAATCTTTATTTGGTAGTACTCTTTCATCGTCAGTCGCTCCACTACGTATTGTGAAACACAGTTTATTTCTCAGCTTCCTTTTTCACAATATAATTTCAGGACAAGGCGTATTAGAGAAAAAAGAAAGTCCACAGAGAATAAAGTTCCAATAAGCCCTGCTATCAAATTATTGATTTGAGGCGATAGATAAAGAAGAGTGAAGTTGCACACTGTTTATAGTTGAGCTTGCGTAATTCGAGCCATATATGGTTTAACCTCTTTCCCCACAAAATAATTTTAAAAAATACAAAGAACGGGCTCCGCGGTATTTGAATCATTGGTTTTCTCATCATTCAGATCCGATTTATAAGGTTTAAATGTACTTGTTTTGACCCGCTCTCACAATGATAGAGGGATAATCGAACAAAGGTATAAATAGCTCTTTTTTTTTTTATTCGGCTTCTTTTTTGTCAATTTTAATTCTTTCTTTACATACCTTTTGAAAATGACCTACATTTCCCTATTGTTTTCTTCTGCTGGACATACAAGTAACAAAGATCAGAGCAGTAAAGAGAATATCCATATACCTACATACATCTGTATTTCTCCCAGAAAGGATGGAACAACAGCTAAAACCAAGTGTTTGAATCCACAACGAAGCCTATCTTCTTCGTCATTCAGACCCTTGAAACGAAAGTTAAAGGCTTCCTCCTCCAACTTTTCTGCAATTTTACCAAAATTTCGTGTGAGAGGATCATCGCATCATCGTCGTCCGTCTTCTCTTTATTCATCAAATAGTTCTAATTCAAACATACAATCGGAAATCACCAGACCAAGTACGTAGTGTCAACTTTACTATCTCATGTGACATCAAAAAATAAAAACTAACCTAATTTCTGTATTATCAGCACTTGTCAACTTACCCACTGAAATTATTTCCAACGTTTTGCAATACATGGATTACACGTCTATTCACAAATTATCACGCACCTGCTCAAAAATGTATTCTATTTGCCACGACGACCACCTTTGGCGTAAATTTCTGTATGCCGACTTTCGATCCGTCCCACCCACCACCACCAGCGCTGATAACCAAGAAACGGCATTGGTGTTGCGAGGAAAAAAAGGTCCTAAAAAAACGACGACCACTTCGTCCTACAATTTGAAACTCTATCAAAATCACCTCAAATTAAACCATAGATGGTTAACGGGAAAAGTAGATACCCGCTTTTTACAAGGACATGAAGATAGCGTTTATTGCTTAGCGTGGATCAACAAAGATCTTCTAGTGTCCGGTAGTCGTGATAGAACCCTCAAAGTTTGGCATATTCCTACAGGCAAATGCGTTCGAACAATCAAAAATGAACATGAAGGAAGTATTTTGTGTATGCGAGTTGATAAGAAGAAAAAAATTCTGATCTCTGGTTCATCTGATGCAACTTGCACAATCTGGTCTCTCCCTGAACTAAAACCAATTACAAAATTAAGAGGTCATGGTCATAGCGTTCTCGATGTATGCCTAGTTGATGATGATCGTATTGTCACTTCGTCAAGAGATCAATCCTTACGTGTTTGGAATAGACATACTGGAGAAGAGTTACGACAAATGATTGGTCATACTGCTTCTGTCAATGCAGTTGAATATGTGGGTGGAAACCGAGTTGTATCAGCTTCAGGAGACTCAACATTAAAATTGTGGGATATTGAAACCGGAGAATGTATAAGAACAATGACAGAGCATCGCTTAGGATTAGCGTGCATCAAGTACGATGGAAAGAGACTTTACAGTGGTGGAATGGAGGGCAAAATCAAAGTTTGGGATATCGAAAGCGGTGAGTGCCTCAACACATTGATCGGGCATGCTGGCATGATTCGTTCAATCGATTGCGTTGATGGCAAACTAGTTAGTGGAAGCTACGATCGCACCATTAAAGTATGGGACACCAAGAACGACACTTGTATGCTTAGTTTCCAAAGTGGCCATTCAAATTGGATATTCAATGTTTTACTAAGCGGCACGCGGATTGTTAGGTAACTATCAAATTATTACGTTATTTCGGTATAAATCAACTGAATTATTCTCACAGTTCAGGACAGGAGAAGAGGATAATGATCCTCGATTTTAGCTGCGGATTAACACCATTGTGTAATCAAATATAAACTTGTAACCTGTAAAATGTATTATATGTACCCCCTCTCCCCTTCTATACCCTTCATAAATCCTCAACCTAGTTTTGACCATAAATTTGTAATAATAAATAAAACATAATAGAATCACATTATCATCAAATTCTTTGCCGTTCCGCGGCGAATCAAATCTGACATCTTATAGGTCCCTTTTTTATTCATTTTTTTACCCTGAATTTTGGATTAAAGTTCACATCAATAAGAATTACGGTTGTTGATTGGTCTTGTTTGTAGGGTATTACAACAAACCGTGTTTTTCAGGTGCATACCTCATTTTAGTTTAAAAGCTTATACACAACACTACCAAACTTCCGCTTACATTCACAAGGCACAATTTCAAAAGATATTACTGAGAACTTTTTTGCTCCAGAGCAAAGTATACGATGAAGGTCTTTTTATGTTTAATACATTTTGTTTGTCGCACGCAAGTACATTCTGTGAATCTTGAGGGCCAAATCTATGCACTTAAAAAATATTTTTCTCACGATTGGCAAGGGGAAATATTATTTAGGAAAGGCGGGTCCCATCAAATTAGATGAAAATGACCTCTTCTGTGCACCTTATGCGCAATACATGAAAAAAAAACTCAGGAGTAAAAAGATATACTTGAATAAATTTATCAGATGTATCTGGTAAGCACTGTGAACAACACCATCATCGTCTTCGACCCTGAATAACTATATGGGTTTGGTGACAGGTTTGGGTCGCACAGGATACAGTCAAAGTTCCGATACTCAAGTTCACTGTGCATATCGAGTTTCATACTACTTTTTTTTTTCACTCTAAAGTGGTGCGCTAAAATAAAGTAGCACTATCATGCACGATGTAATACGTAACGAGGCAAAACTTTTGATCCCGACTGCGTTTAAGGTGTAGTAGAGTACACTTCTTATAGAGGAACCTTTGTAAATTGACTCGATGCTTGAAAAATAAATTTACGTGGGTGGATGTAATCAAAATGATTGACAGCGCTAGGATAGGCAGGTAGAGGTAATAAACAGTAAGTCAACTGGTCTCGTACATGATTGACGGTTTACTATGTTTTGAGGATGGGTAAATATTTTTAAGCTGGAGGAATACGGCTTGCACTACTGAGGAGCAAGAGTTGGGTTGTAAGCGGCATTGTTGTCACTCATTTTTGATAAAACATTCTACAATTCGAAATATTTGTATCTTGTTGTTTCTTTGTAGTGAATCAGCCATAAATTAGAGTCTGCAAATATGACTGTCTTGGGCAACGTCTGGATTAAGAAAAATATCAAATGCCCTCTATAATACTAAGTAACTAAGCTGATAATTGCAATCTTTGCCTACAATTACGACTACGACAACAATTGTTTCAAGACTGAAGAATCAAACAGCGTTAAAAAGTCAACACTCCTTATAAATACGTTTTGAATATACTTTTGCATATACGCTATTTTATATATGACCCTTTCTGTATTTTGTTGTTATGCTCCTTCGTTTATGTTCTTTCTATGTACATTTTTATAGTCTCGATTTATTCCACTATGTAGATCTCTCAAAAGATAGCTTAGATAAGCTAAGAATTGCTATGATTTTAAGAACTCATCAAGTGCGCATCTCGTAAGAAAAAAAAATGCGGAGTTAATTTCTGGTATTGCTGTTTATTTTTACATGATTTACAATTTAAAGAAGTGTTTTTAAAGAGATCTATTCCGCCATGATCAAGCATGCCATGCCCATTCCACTTCCTATGCACATAGAGGTAACGCCAATCTTCTTTCCTTGACGCTTTAATTCGGGTAAAAGGGTAGCAATTTGACGAGCACCGGTACAACCCAAAGGATGACCGATAGCAATGGCACCACCCTTAGGGTTAACCTTTTCAATAGGGATATCGAGGACTTTGACAGTATAAAGAGCTTGAGAGGCAAAGGCTTCATTGATTTCAAAGATATCAACATCGGAAACCTTTAAGCCGGCACGTTCAAGTAAAACTGGGATAGCATAAGCTGGGCCGACACCCATCACACGAGGAGGAACCTAAGATATAATTACATTAAATTCATGCAACCACTTTCTAAATAAACTTTAGCTACTTACACCAACGGAGACAGATGTAACATACTTGGCCAAAATGGGGAGGTTCAATTTTTCGGCGGTCTTACGCTTCATCAATAAGACAGCAGCGGCACCATCAGAAATTTGAGAGGCATTACCGGCAGTGGTGCTACCAGTAGGAGTGAAAGCAGGCTTTAACTTACCAAGGCCTTCAACAGTAGAGTTTCCACGGATACCTTCGTCTTGATCAACAATGATAGTCTTGGGGTTTTGGCCATCCTTGTCCAAGATAGTAACTTCACAAGGAATGATTTCATCCTTGAAAAGACCGGCCTTTTGAGCAGCAGCAGCCTTCTTGTGAGAGTTGACAGAGAAAGCATCTTGTTCTTCACGAGTGATACCGTAATCAGCAGCAACATTTTCTGAAGTGATACTATTGTGCAAAATCTGAGTGCTCACTTCCACAACATTAAAAGATCTATGCAACTTACCCCATAGGAATCTTACAATCGTTAACAACGGCAATCTTGGATAACTTTTCAGACAAAGTAATCTTGCGATTAAAGTAATCGGCAGACATAGATTCGACACCGGCACCAATACCGACTTCAATGAGACCACATTGAATGGCAGAGGCAATTTGAACGCAAGATTGAAGACCAGAAGAACATTGACGGTTCAAAGTACTGACAGAGGTGCTTTCGGGGAAACCGGCAGCAAGAGCAGCCATTCTGGAGGGGGTAGCTAAACCACCGTTTCCACTGACGTTACCAACAGTGATATCATCAACTAATGCGGGGTCGATACCAGTCTTAGTGATAGTAGCCTTGAGAACATGCATTAATAATTCTAAAACAATACAGGAACATCAGTTTCAGACAATTCTGGGATCATTTACGGATTATCTTTTGCTTTACCATCAGCGAGGGTATCCTTAAAACCACCCTTACGTCCCTTACCAAGAGCGGTACGGACAGCAGAGACAATAACAACATCTTCGGGGGACTTGACACCAACTTTGGTGACTTGAGATTCGGCCAAAGTAGGCAAAGTGATAGGGTAGGGTAAGTTGGACATTTTCTTTAGATGGTTCAAAAGTGAAATAGAAGAGCGAAAAAGCTCAAGGATGTCAAATAAATAATAATTGAATTTAATTCGCCTTAGTAACATGATTTGCAAACCATTTCCCCGCATCAAAATATTCCCAGCATTATGTTGTGACTCTTTACGGACATAAAGCTTTACTAATGGCTTTTTCTGCGAAATTTACTTTTTTCATGCATTACCATAATTGAGGCCAGGAGGGCAATAATCGAGTGACAATTGTGAATTTTTCCCGAATTGCTTACTTGTATGATTTATTGAAGCAATTACTCATAAAAGAGTGAAAGCAGAGACAATAACAACATCTTCGGGGGACTTGACACCAACTTTGGTGACTTGAGATTCGGCCAAAGTAGGCAAAGTGATAGGGTAGGGTAAGTTGGACATTTTCTTTAGATGGTTCAAAAGTGAAATAGAAGAGCGAAAAAGCTCAAGGATGTCAAATAAATAATAATTGAATTTAATTCGCCTTAGTAACATGATTTGCAAACCATTTCCCCGCATCAAAATATTCCCAGCATTATGTTGTGACTCTTTACGGACATAAAGCTTTACTAATGGCTTTTTCTGCGAAATTTACTTTTTTCATGCATTACCATAATTGAGGCCAGGAGGGCAATAATCGAGTGACAATTGTGAATTTTTCCCGAATTGCTTACTTGTATGATTTATTGAAGCAATTACTCATAAAAGAGTGATTCATCTAAATATCTGATCAACACCTTTTGTAAAGTAGATCATGAGCGAACAAAGTTGTATTTTCTGGAAGGAAAAAAAGTAGAAATTCATCGCATTTTAATTGGTCTGAAAATTTTGAGCTTCTCGGTAAAATCTTCTTATGCTACTCTTCTTCCTTATCTTGAACAACAAAGTAACAGATCAGACTGGTATAAAACCAAAATTTGGTTCAGATTTTGTGATAATCTCGACTATGGCAAATTCCGTGCGGCTAAAAAATCCTTTCTTCTCGCACAATTTAATGAATTACGTGAAACATCAGATTATATTCTGCTTTCTTTTTGTCGCCCCTCACCTCAGTTAGATCCAATTATGTTACTTCCTATGACCAACTTTAAACGGAGTCTGTTTCTTCGCTGACGTCTTGGCTGGTTACCAATTGGCAAGCCTAAGGAATATATACTATGCCCTGGGCAGCAATACCTACGGGCTCACGACTGTCTTTTTCTACCACATACAGCAGATGATCCATCTCCTTCCTTCTCAACTTGTTACCTATACGTAGACATCACCACTCTGCTATTTTCTGGAAGGAAAAAAAGTAGAAATTCATCGCATTTTAATTGGTCTGAAAATTTTGAGCTTCTCGGTAAAATCTTCTTATGCTACTCTTCTTCCTTATCTTGAACAACAAAGTAACAGATCAGACTGGTATAAAACCAAAATTTGGTTCAGATTTTGTGATAATCTCGACTATGGCAAATTCCGTGCGGCTAAAAAATCCTTTCTTCTCGCACAATTTAATGAATTACGTGAAACATCAGATTATATTCTGCTTTCTTTTTGTCGCCCCTCACCTCAGTTAGATCCAATTATGTTACTTCCTATGACCAACTTTAAACGGAGTCTGTTTCTTCGCTGACGTCTTGGCTGGTTACCAATTGGCAAGCCTAAGGAATATATACTATGCCCTGGGCAGCAATACCTACGGGCTCACGACTGTCTTTTTCTACCACATACAGCAGATGATCCATCTCCTTCCTTCTCAACTTGTTACCTATACGTAGACATCACCACTCTGCACATTACATGTGCAAACTGAGTGCTACGCTGGCCCCACCTCTGTCAAGGCTCTCATGTTGACCACTTTTTCCATGACTAATTTCCCCCTCCCATAGGTAATCCTGGTCAAAAGCTGCTTGAGTGTATTCTAATAAGGTAGTGTGAATTTTTCCTTCTCTTCGAATACTGGAAATCAACGAACAACGTAAATTTATATCAGTAAACGGATTTTCACTTTGGCTAATTGAAATTGTGTAAGTAATACCACAAGTTTAAGTAGTAAACGACAACCTCCTAATAGTTTGTTCCAGGCGTTTTTTAGCTGTTTGCGTAGGATTCACGAAATGATATTTACCTTGCGCATGTTAGAATCAAGTTCAAAGGAAATTCGTTGGTGAGTCACGTATTTTAATATAAAAACTTACACGAATATGGGTCGTAAGCTCCCTCTAAGCCTAGCATAAACGGTACTTCTTAGAGCAGGACGCCCTCTCCTATTTATTTTCTCTTGAAATTAAAATATGGCGTAAATCAACGAACGACAAACAATTGACTTAAAAGTTAACATGCCGATTACAGCATTATAGTATACGCTTCGGTGGTTGTGATGGTGAGACAGCACTTTGTTTGGCATTTGTTGTTTGCAGTTAGCCATAAAAGTAGATGCCGCGATCAGAAAAAAGAAAGATCTGGGTTGATCAATTATAAACATAAAACATGTGGGAGTGTTCTGGGTACTAAAAGAAAGAAACAACTGCAGCTGGTACCAGGATTCCGTGGCGTATATATTTCTAACTGAAAAGAAGATGTTATCAAGCTACTATACGCCAATGATTGGGGTGGACAAGAATGAACTGGTATGACGTTTTAAATGGAATGAAACAAAGATTTATTGTCCTCATATACAGTCATAATAGCTGGACGCCAAATTAAACGCGAGTCAGTGTTATCGTTCTATCTGGGTACTTTTTCGCCACTAAGCCACGGCTCAGATTTGATAGAGGTCGCATTGATAACATGCCTAATACACCAAATCTTACTTATAAAGAGTTAATCGATACATCTCAACTATGGCCTTTATGAACAAGATGTACACAATATTGCCACCCATTACGAAAAATGTATTGGAGCATGGCTGACGGACCTTCGAAAAACGACGGTATATTAAAAAAATGTATAGATAAATTTTATGTCCCAGAAAGAGCACGATTTGGTCAGGTCCCCGCCATCCCACATCTTTAAGCTCGGGCTGAATGAAAATACATTCATTATGTAAGGATATGTACCTGGCTTAAAATGAGGGCTGATATCACATTTTCTGACTTTTTTCAGTTAGCCGTGCTGTACTACAGTTTTGATGATAGCATTTTTGTAGCACTTGAAAGTGAAAACCAAAATAGAATTGATAGACGTATATCTTATTTTTAGTAAATCGAATTTTAGGCGAAATTATTATTTTCTCTGTTATCCACGTTTTCGAGACTGAGCTGTAATATTGGTCGATCTGTCACTCATATTAGCGTATACCTAGTCCTAAATAGTTTTGCTCAGATGTCATGGTGGATCTCATTCAACCAGTTCCAGGTCTTCTTTGCTGTGGGTGTGTTATTTCTGAAATTAGTTACCATACCGCTATGACGTATGTCGTCATTAAAACAGGATTCCATTTATGCCCCTTTATTTGTATCATGCTAAGAATACTTTTCATTATTCATGTACAATCAGCTGTGCCAATTGTATCGAATTGATCTGCTATATTGTATCTGAAATATCTTAATGATCTGTGGGCAAACGTCGCTTTTATTCTTAGTAAGAATGAACTAGAAATGCGTACTTAAAAACGAAGAAAAACCTACCCAATTAAATTTAAACGAGAGGTAGATCTTTTTTTATATATTTTTACGTTGAAGCTAAACTAGCATACTTGCGGTGAAAAAAAATAACATGGCCTTTGGTCCTGTTTGTGGGAAAAATACGTGAAAACAAGTCAATTAGTCTAGGCTTCCCACTTTTTTTTCTGTACTTGTAACTTAATCACTTTGCAACTCTGCAAAGTATATTTGGCAGGAAACTCCGAATTTAGTGGCAGTCATAAAGTATAATCCGCAAATAGTCAGGTGTTTGATGTACACAAAAACGAAAAAGGAACTGTTACATTTTAGGTTTAGTTTAGGTAAATCAAGGTTATTCTTTAATCAAGAGCATTCGTTAAATAAATAGACAAAATTAGCGTAATAAAAAGTGGATGGGTAAATAGTAATTATAATATAATATATATACAGGTATATTCATAGCATAGTTGATATGGTTTTGGAATTAAGAGAAAAAAGAAAATGAAGTTGTACGCATTATTGGGAGTGATTTGACATGGAGCGCTTCTTTTTCGAAATAGTAGTGAGAAATCTTTTAAGTTTACTACCATTGCTGTTGTTTCCGGAATGGAGCTTTTCTTCTTCGAAACTAGTTGTTGGCGATGATGGAGCAGTGGAGGATTTAGAAAAGGTATCGCTACTGCTATCAAAAGAACTGAAAGATTGTGTAAGAATTGGATCAATCATTCTATGCGTTTGACGTGGTGAATTTGATTCAGAAGAGGACATTGATAAAAATGAGGCCTTTGAAGGAGATGATAAGCCTTGTGGATATGCGAATTGATTTGTGTCAAAATCAAAATGTTCTGTGAATCTTGACATAATGATGGTAATTAAGAAGTGTAGTAAGAAGAAAGCTTAAAGAGAGAAAAGGAGATTAACGTTTGCTTTATATATGAAAATCAATTTTTATAAGATTGTAGCCTTTTAAAATATTTGAAGAAACGTAACCAATCCGAATATCCAAAGGAACAAAGTTTATTACAAGTCCAGAACAAAACTCAGAATGGAAAAGTTTGTGGTACGTTTTGATCAAGGGTGTTTACCCTCTTAAGAATTGATACCCGTCTTTCTTCTTTGTACTTTTGCTCCACAAAGAAAATAAGTCAAGTTCTAGACCTCGTTTATCGTGTTATGCTTTTTTTTTCGCTTTCCTCAAGTTTTCCATTTATGTGTTCAACAAAATTCGTATCAAATGAAATATTGTAACTGAATTGCGTCTTCCCGCATTATTCTTCATTGTAAGTCCTGAAAAAAATCCATGAGTCAGGAAGACCACCCTTGGGTAAGTTTTTCAGGTATTTTTTACTTTGTGTTACAGTTCCCAGATAATGCGAATTGGGTGGCAAGACTTTTTCTCCTGGTTTTTTTTTCTATTTTCAATCGTCTTTTCCTAAAATGAGCAAAATATAAAAAACATGGCGGTGTTCCGATTTTCATTCACCTCCATCACAGCAAACCAAGAAGAAAAAAAAAAGTGACTGTCAACAAAATTATGTGTTGTAAATCATTAAATAAACTTTGCTTGTTGAACAGCAACCAAAGCCTAAATCAACATGCAAACTGCTTCCAAGATCTTTGTCATCTCTGGTCCTTCTGGATCTGGAAAGTCCACTTTATTAAAGCGTCTTTTCAGTGAATATCCCGCTACTTTCGGTTTCAGTATTTCTCGTAAATATATAACAAGTTGAACACTTTTTGAACGATTAGACGATTAACGGAAATCCGTCGTTTTCATCGTAGACACTACTCGTAAGCCTCGTCCAGGAGAGGTCAACGGTAAGGATTACCACTTTGTTGAGAAGGAGGATATGATCAAGGAAGTTGAGGCCGGTAAATTCATTGAAAGTGCCACTTTCTCTGGAAATATGTATGGTAAAGTGTTTATGGCAGAAAATTATGAAAAGGCAGTCAAATAATTAGAATATTTTGTAAATCAAAGGTACTTCCATCAAGGCTGTGCAAGACGTTGTTGCTGATGGTAAAGTTTGCATGCTTGATATCGATATGCAAGGAGTTCAATCTGTCAAGAAGACTGAATTAAACCCTAAATATATCTTTGTTCAACCTCCCAGCATCGAAATTTTGGAGCAACGTCTTCGTGGACGTGGTACTGAGAAGGAAGAAGCTGTTTTAGCTCGTTTGGCCGCTTCTAAGCAAGAATTAGAGTATGGTGCTATCCCTGGTTCTTACGACCATGTCATTATCAACGATGATTTAGAAAAAGCTTACGATTCTTTGAAGAATGCCATCTTTGTCCAATAGATAATATATATATATATATATATATATATTACGTATCAATAGAAAAATCACGCACACGCACACACACACACCTTCTCTCTCTTTCGAGATCATTGCATAATATCTTTTGTTTCGACGCAAATAAATACTTCTTTTCTTTTCGTTCCTGTATATTTTTTATGGAGTATATCATTGAATTTAATGGGGGATCTTGTAACACAACTTTTCATTGATGAGTTTTTTCCAGTGCAAAATCTGAAAAAAGTCGCTCACTATTTATCAACTCAAGAACACTTATAAAAGATAATGTAGTCAGTTAGTTTTCCCCTCTCTTTTCTTCGCTGAATGTTTTTCTTCATGCGTCCTATATTATATCCTGAAACAGAAGCGTTAATACGAAAGAAAAAGCAGCGGGAACTTCAAGAGCGTGGCATCATCTAACTTTTCTATTATTTAAGGCAAGCGAAAGAAGGGTACGGTGGAGGATAAAAAAGCCAACGAAGATACCAGAAAGTAAAGAAAAACAGAAGTGGTCTCTTTATCTTCAGTGTCTGTTTACAAATCTTGCGGTCGGTCCAGTCATACTACTGCTGCATTACACATGCATCTCACAGTCATCAGTTTACACTCAAAGAACGGATAGAGATAGTTCTCCCCGAATCAGATCAGAAATTTACCATATCCCCCGCTCTTGATTCTTTCTAAGATTCGCTGAAAAAAAAAAGATTCTGATAAGCTGGTGCGGTAACAAGAAAAAATGTGTGATCTATCTACTTTTTTGAGACAAGTGGTATACAAAGTGCAAATTTTCGTAAATCATTACGCTCTTAGCATCATAAACCGCACCGAATCATTATCGAATAATATATTCGAAAGAGATTTTTGGTACAGAGTTTGTCGATTAGTATAACTGCTAGATACAATTCGTGTTGTCCATAAAATATCTTGCTTATTTCTATATATTCCGTGTTGACCATAGAATTTGTTAGCAATTTCTTATGGTCGATCATAAATTCTGCGGACCAAGAAAAAAAGGTTAGATGATCATGGAAAACTATTACGCGAAAGCAATTATTATTGCTGATCATTTTTCAGAAAAGAAGATTCTTTTATCTGAGTTTCGAGCATACAATATTTTAGTGAAGTAGCACTAAAGCACTTGATTGATTGGAATGCTATACGAATTTCATAGCAAAATTAAGAGTTGCAAATGTCACCTTCGTAAGTTCTTTTCGTTATGAGTACATCTCTGAGATAGAATGACGTTGTTTTAATATTTGATCTGATAAAAGGAACTTGAAGAATCTTAGATAATGAAGGGGACGGGTACCCATAACTTCAGTTACTGCAATTACAAGCGGCGAACATAGTTATTTTTATTCGGCAACTTGGTAACAAAAATATATATCGAGTATATCTCGATGTGGTAGACTTTGATTTTTTATCTGCAGTTCCACATAAAGGTAGAATTTTGGAATGTAGTTGAATGTACGAAACTGATCGACATCAGATGTGCTTATGTAGAAATGTTGATTTGACTCTAGGCAAGTTTCGGCAACGACTTTAAGTCAATATTGACATAAAACACTGCCAATTAAACTTTTTCTTATCAACAAAAGTGCATCATCATTGGCTGTCAAAAAATTATCCTTGAACTTTCAGGACACTTTGACGCAATCTTTTACACGAGTTAATTGCCTTTTCAGTGAGACCGTTTTCGGTTGCAAACGAAAACGATCAGGATAAGAGTCGAATTGAGAAACAATTTTCTGAGAAATATGTACAAAACTCACCCGAGGTAACAAAAATATATATCGAGTATATCTCGATGTGGTAGACTTTGATTTTTTATCTGCAGTTCCACATAAAGGTAGAATTTTGGAATGTAGTTGAATGTACGAAACTGATCGACATCAGATGTGCTTATGTAGAAATGTTGATTTGACTCTAGGCAAGTTTCGGCAACGACTTTAAGTCAATATTGACATAAAACACTGCCAATTAAACTTTTTCTTATCAACAAAAGTGCATCATCATTGGCTGTCAAAAAATTATCCTTGAACTTTCAGGACACTTTGACGCAATCTTTTACACGAGTTAATTGCCTTTTCAGTGAGACCGTTTTCGGTTGCAAACGAAAACGATCAGGATAAGAGTCGAATTGAGAAACAATTTTCTGAGAAATATGTACAAAACTCACCCGAGGCTTTTATCGCGAAAAAATGCTTACATGCCCATAGATACTTTATTTACGCATGTCATTCTCTGGTAATAGGTAAGTAAAAATAACATCGTGGAAGGTGATCATATTACCTTTTCGATTGTTAGTGGTATCAGCAGAATCTATAGATTCGAAAGTTAAGCACTATTTTTACTATTGCTTTCTTCAATTTTCTCATGTTCTCCTCGTGCTCATCAAAAGCCTTTGAGTGTTTTCAGTCTTTCGTTTTAAATTGTCTCAAGGCGGCTCGTTGGGTAATAAAATATAAATTAATTTCTTGCATTATAGCTTTTGGAAGTGGCAAAGTATGCAAATCATCTTCAATAGCTCTAGTGGTCCACGCTGGGGTTGTTAAATCTTTTGATCTTTCCCTGGGTAGCCACGACACGGATTCCAAGGATTGGGTTTATCTTTAAGTCACGGAAAGTAATGGTGATCAGGTTCTCATCAGTATCCTTGGAGACAATAGAGTTGTAGGATCCATAATCGACACCAAGAATCTCAATATTTCAAAGCTGAGAAGTACTTGTATATATTTGCATGAAAGGGAGTAGAGAAAGTACTTTTGCGAGAGAAGCAGATGCAAATACTTTCGAATTTTTGCACCAGATTCCCTGAGAGAATGCCTACGATATGCTACTAGTTTCCTGAAACTTATTTTATTTCGCAGTCAAACGATTGAAGATATACGAACCATCTTCAAGGCCATGCCGTTTGTCTTTGGAAAAGCCAAACAGCCTTCTGAGTCACAAATGATCTATTAGACAATGGAATGACCTGTCTCAAGGAAGACCCTGTGCTTTTCAATGCACCATACGATGCAAACTTAAGTTCCACTTCAAAAAGGCTGTGCGAGGGTTCGAAGCTTTTAGTCAACAGTGACACCGGCTTCCTTTCAGTTTCACCGAGAACAGCAGCCTTTTTGGGATCCTTGCCATCATAAATCGATCTTTGGATCGTATCATTCAACAATCCAGGAGCACCAAATTGGCCGAGTCCATTGATACGCATTTTTTGTATGACGAGAGTGTTGAATGTGTCGCAAATTTACTATTGCAAGCAATCAGTATTCTTTGTGAAATCCTGCTCAAATCCCTTAGCAACTTGATGACCTATTTTTTCATTTGCTTGTCTTTCAAGAAGAGCCATCGAAAAAGTTGAGAGAGAGGATCAGCATTTTTCAAAGTGAAGAACGTATGCCTTCCTTGCAAATGCAATCTGAATAACGTCTACTTTGCAGTTGTCGACACCTGCTGTGTGATCGATGTCCCACTCGCAGTCAAGATCTAAGGTAACCTCACTGTCTGTTTCCAGCCGGTGTCTGACTTCGTCTATCAAAAGTCTCATTTCTGCATGAACTTCCAAAATGAGACGTTTTATTTGTACTTGACGCTTTTGACCGAATTTGCATTCCATCTGTTGATTGTCCACGTCCCAAGCAACATCGCCTAACAATAAACAGATTTATTTTTGTAAATGATTTCTTGCCTTTTTTCTTTACTGTTTTTATTTTGCTTTAAGTTTTTCTATTGAGACGTATCCTAATTCTCAATTAGACAAGCAACGTAATAGTTTTATTTTTTAAGCGATCTGAGTAACATATCATGTCAGAAAATTATAGTTGTACGCAACACAATTTAACTAATTTGAAACGCAAACTTCTGATTATATGCTTTAGCAGAGATATTTTAAAAAGATGTACTAACAGTTCCATGTATTGCACATTTTAATCCGAAAATGCTATAAAAATAGAACGAAGTACCGACTGCATTTCTAATCCAACGGGTTAGAGAAATCAACGTATTGGCACAATCACGAAACTCCTCTCTTAAACGTTTGTGGTCAAAGTTCGATTGGCGGTCTAATCAACACTGTAATTAGCCTGGTGATAGAAGAGAGAGTGAAAAGTTGATTTTATTGAATTTAGACTTTGATATTAGAACAAGTGAACCTCGTAGGATAAAATTATCAGAATAGATAGGTAGAGTGGGTCATCGGTAACGTATCTACAGGGCCACAAACGCATTCTATGCCGTCAGCAGTAACTGTGTACGTTTCAGGATCTACTTTGATGACCGGCATCGAGTCGTTCAGTTTCATATCTTTTTTAGTAATATTTCTGCAATTTTTCACAGGCTCAACCCGTTTCTTCAATCTGTATGAATCGATTGTTCCGTTGTCGACCGACACCTGTGATACAAAAATCACACAGCTTTTGTTCAAACTTGAAGGGTTCGCGCCATACATAGGTCTAGAGATAACAGGCTGTGTTGTTGAGATAGAACCGTTTGCATCTCCTATACCGATTTTATCCAGAAGTCAGTCAGGAAAGTTAAAAGAGAATAAATCAGCGAACTTACCCATTTGACCCCATACGATAATACCGCCCTTTAAAATGAGCTCCGGTTTGCTGCCAAAAAATGCAGGGTCAAAAGCGACCAAATCAGCCAATTTTCCTACCTCGATTGATCCCACGATATGACTTATACCAAAAGTAGTTGCACTATTCAAATTCGAATATTCAGTATGATTGAACACATAAAAAGCAGCTAGCTAATACAATACTTACACGTTGATTGTGTATTTAGCAAGATATCTTTTGATTCTAAAGTTATCATCCAAATTTCCTTCATCTTCTGGAAGCTTTCCGCGTTGTTGTTTCATTTTATGAGCCGTTTTCCATGTACGTAACACCACCTCGCCGATTCTTCCCATCGCTTGACAATCGGAACTGATAATACTAATAGCACCAGTATCATGCAGTACATCTTCGGCTGCGATGGTCTCAGCACGAATACGACTTTCTGCAAAAGCGACATCTTCAGGAATAGTTTTGGACAAATGGTGACATACCATTAACATATCAATATGCTCATCCAAAGTGTTTGAAGTGTAAGGTCGAGTGGGGTTTGTAGAGGCTGGCATAACATTTGGTACACCACAAACAGTAATGACTAAACAAAAGTAGTGCTTAGGAATAACGGTAAAATTACAAAGTTTTTTTTATATACGTACTGTCTGGCGCATGGCCCCCACCAGCTCCTTCAGAGTGATAAGAACAGATGACTCTTCCTTTTAATGCATTAATAGTATCCTCAACAAAACCAGCTTCATTCAGAGTGTCCGAGTGGAGAGTGGTCTATTGTATTTCACTTTAATTACTATACCAATAAAAATACGATAGTAACGTACCTGCACGTCGTATTTTTCGCAAACTTCCAAACAGGCTTCAATAGTGGCAGCACTGGCACAATAGTCTTCGTGAACTTTCAAACCGAGACAACCTGCCTCAACTTGTTCTATCATGGGCTCTACGCCCGAGCAGGAGCCTTTTCCAGTAAAGCCAAAGTTAAGGGGAATATCGTCCGTAGCTT
Source organism: Mucor irregularis B50 (assembly GCA_000587855.1). Lineage (NCBI taxonomy): Eukaryota > Fungi > Mucoromycota > Mucoromycetes > Mucorales > Mucoraceae > Mucor > Mucor irregularis. The sequence continues at coordinate 92,024 of KK076529.1, forward strand.
GCATCATTGTTTCAATATGGTGTTTTCCTGCTGTGCACGTCGTTGCATTTGAGCCAGTGTTTGGCCCAGTGCCACCACCAATCAGCGTTGTGATACCACTTGCCAAAGCCTTAAAATTATATAAATTAATACACAAACATTGTAGGTGCCACTGTTGTTACACGATTAATAATGAAAAAGACACTTACATCATTACACATTTGTGGGCAAATATAATGAACATGAGAATCAATAGCGCCCGCAGTAAAAATTAAGCCTTCGCCAGCCAGTACTTCAGTTCCAGCACCACAGATCATGCCAGGTGTAACACCGTCCATCATATCGGGATTCCCTGATTTTCCTATGCCCACAATGATTCCTTTTTTGATACCAATATCAGCCTTGTAAATACCAGTGTAGTCGAAGATCATTGCGTTTGTTATAACCAAATCTAAAACCTCTGCATCAAGAGCACGATTTGATTGCCCCATACCATCTCGAAGTACCTTACCACCTCCAAACTTACATTCATCACCGTATACTGTAAAATCATGTTCAATACGAGCCCACAAATTTGTATCTCCCAGTCTTACCAAATCCCCAGTGGTAGGCCCAAAGTGGTCGATATAGTATTCTCTTTCTAACGTATATGGAGGTGCGTTAGGTAAAAGAGGTGCATTGGCATCGTGCATAAAGCCTAAGGAGGTCAAATTTTCGATAATGCCCGGTAGCTTAATCATGTCGACAGGCCCTGAGGCTAGATTATTGCCTCCTGAAATAATTTTATCTCCCCCAATTTCCACGAGAGTAACTGTTTTGAAGTCTCCAGGTTCGAATCGAATAGCTGAACCGGCTGGAATATCCAAACGCATTCCATAAGATAATGCTCGATTGAAGTTCAAAAGTCTGTTTGCTTCGATAAAGTGGAAATGGGAACCAACCTAGAAATTTGTTGAGTTTAAGTATCTCACGTTCGCATGTATTAAGGTTTTTCGACATAAAACAGGGTTTGTTATGACTCACCTGAACAGCTCTGTCTCCATGATTTGTCACAGTAAGGGACAATCGTTTCCTGTTGGCATTGAGTTGGATAGGCATAGGCATGGCAATGATCGCACCTGGTGCATCCTCTTTCGTGCGTTTGGAGGTAGGAAGTGGGAATTTGGATTCGTCTGGAATTGGGTAAAAGGAGCCGTATAAAGCCATCTCCAGATTGCCATTATCTGTACAGATAGGTTCATGAACGGTGACCAAGTAGGTACCATCTGGGAAAGTGCCTTCCACCTGAATTTCCTTCACCAAATCGATTGTCTCCGGCATAACATGTCTTCTGCCCAACATTTGCTTTCCCAGGTCCATAAGTTGGGATACAGAGTAGCAACCATCTCTCATAAATTCGAGTAACTGAGAAGAAATTAGAGCTGTGGCCTCAATGTAGTTTAACTTGACTCCTCTTGCTAAACGTCTTTGAGCGAGAATTCCAACTACGATGAGAAAAAAAAATGGTAGAAAAAAATGGTATTACAGTCAATATTGTGCTAGCCGTTTTGGGCTTTTACAACGGTGATATTTTATTTTCAGCGACCAAAAATAATTTCACAGAAGAAGATAGCCCATTGTTTGTATAATATTTTTTGTGTATTTCTGCATACCTTGATGAAGTAAAAGCTTGTCAAGCTCTCTAGGTACCAAGCGCATTTTAAAAAATTGAAATTAAGAAAAGGTACAGAAAATATAAATAAAAGTTGAACAAATTAGTTTGAAGTTAAATGTAATTCTTGAAAAAAACAAAAAATGATGAAAAAAATAATTAAGAAGAAAAATAAAAAGCATGACGAATGGTGTTATTTTGGGCGGGTACAATACCTTAGGAGAGTGAATACAAGCAGTCTGTGTATGCCGTTTTTAGATTTCCAAGAAGTTCCTGTCAAAAACAATCGATGCAAGTCACCTTAGCAGTCCTATCTGCCTAAGGCCCAACCATCGACTCCCGACTTGGCGACCAAAAATAATTTCACAGAAGAAGATAGCCCATTGTTTGTATAATATTTTTTGTGTATTTCTGCATACCTTGATGAAGTAAAAGCTTGTCAAGCTCTCTAGGTACCAAGCGCATTTTAAAAAATTGAAATTAAGAAAAGGTACAGAAAATATAAATAAAAGTTGAACAAATTAGTTTGAAGTTAAATGTAATTCTTGAAAAAAACAAAAAATGATGAAAAAAAATAATTAAGAAGAAAAATAAAAAGCATGACGAATGGTGTTATTTTGGGCGGGTACAATACCTTAGGAGAGTGAATACAAGCAGTCTGTGTATGCCGTTTTTAGATTTCCAAGAAGTTCCTGTCAAAAACAATCGATGCAAGTCACCTTAGCAGTCCTATCTGCCTAAGGCCCAACCATCGACTCCCGACTTGTGTGAGAAAATAGCGCGGAGCAAAAGTGCTTTAAAAATGTAAACCAATCCCGTTTGTCTTTATCTTTTCTTTATCTCCCTCCCTATTTTTAACGAAACTCTTAATATGCCTGCTGATACCTGCCGCTTCGAAGAACACTCTTCTTCCAACCAAACCGCTCATGCCCATGCCGAGGTCGGTCACCATCATAGCCACGCTGGACACGACGCCCACGATCACGGTCATACTCACGAACAAATGGATTCCCCTGGATTGTACCAAGAGCGCCCAAAGGCTATTTATAAAAATCGCGATTGGTCAGAAAGAGCATTTACAGTCGGTATTGGAGGGTAAGTCAAAGCATTGTTGGAATCAATGGCCCGTATTAACAACTATCCTAGTCCTGTTGGCTCGGGAAAAACTGCATTGATGTTGGCTTTGTGTCAACGACTCCGTGACAAGTACTCTCTTGGTGCTGTTACAAACGATATTTTCACCAGAGAAGATACTGAGTTTTTAATTCGTAACGCTGCTTTGCCTGAAGAAAGAATTGCTGCCATCGAGACTGGTGGATGTCCTCACGCTGTAAGTACTAGGAATTCGAGATAAATGACACGTAAGGTTGTTAACTTTTGTTCTTTTGCGTAGGCTATTCGGTAATGATTATTTGTTCATGACAATAAGACTCGGTGGATGCTAACTACAACCCTTAATAGTGAGGATGTTTCTGCTAACTTGAACGCGTTGGAAACACTCCATGCCAAATTCAATACTCAATTGTTACTTATTGAATCTGGTGGAGATAATTTGGCTGCTAATTACAGGTAAGAAATGCAATGTCAATAGAATCAAGCTATTTTTATTAATTATCTTTGTGTAGCCGAGAATTAGGTAAATCAATGCAATTCCGCTATCTTATCTATAAGGGTATATTTTAACATTTTCATATAGCTGATTTCATCATTTACGTTATTGATGTCGCTGGTGGTGATAAAGTTCCCAGAAAAGGAGGTAAAATACAAACCACAAATACATTAGTGTAGAATATTCACAATTTGGTTTTTATGGTACTTTTAGGTCCAGGTATTACTCAAAGTGATTTATTGGTTATCAACAAAACTGATTTAGCGGAAATTATTGGCGCTGACCTCAATGTCATGGACCGTGATGCTAAAAAGATGAGAGCTGATGGCCCTACCGTCTTCGCTCAAGTCAAGAATGGCGTCGGTATGGACGAGATTATCTCACTTATTTTAGGAGAATGGCGCGCCAGTGGTGCTGCCAAAGAATCCTCTTAACCTGAATGTTGATAATAGCAGCCAATTTGACACAAAAAAATAAAATAAAGAAGAACTTTCTTTCTGTACTTGCTTTATTTACTCTTTGTCATCAGCAAACCCTCTACAAAATGTTTGAGGTGCTTAATTTTTGAAAATACGCACATGTGCCAGGCCCAATAGTTGGGATGGTTGGGTTGCAGTCACTCAACAAATAGCGGAGTCAGCTAATTGCACTTTTTTAAAATCCTTCCCTTCGCGGTTTTCTTCTTTCGTCAACCCATTACTTCTATAACAAAGATGGTCGAGTGTTCATCGGTTACGGCTTTTGCAGCCATTGGTGCTGCTTTCATTGGCTTCAAAGTATTAACTTTGCTTAAAACTCTCTTCGATACTTTTGTTGCCTCCGGAGTCCCTGTAAGTGTCAACTTAACCGCGGCTTTAAGTGGTTTTATATTGATAATATTATAGCTCAAGAAATTCGGTGCTGGTGAAGGTGCTTGGGCAGGTAGGTTAAGATCGCGATTGGACATGTATTGAACTGAAGCTGACGTTTTAATCGTGGAATTAGTTGTCACTGGTGCAACTGACGGGATAGGCAAGGAATTCGCTTTACAACTCGCCAAAAAGAAGTTTAATGTTTTTTTGATTTCTCGTACTGCTTCCAAGTTAGAAGCTGCTGCTAAGGATATCTGTAAGTTTTATATTAGTCAATTTATGGAAGACGAATATTCATGACAGTGCATATAGCTGAGCAATTTGGTGTCGAGACAAAAACTTTTGCTATGGATTTCACAAAGGGCGATGCCGAGGATTTCAAGAAGGTTGGAGAAATTATTGATTCTATTCGTGTTGGTGTTTTAGTCAACAACGTTGGTGTAAACCACGATATCCCTACACCTTTTGCTGAAGAAGATGATACCATCATCAATAATATTATTGAAGTCAACATCAAGGGCCTCATGAAGATGACTAAACTCGTCTTACCTCAAATGAAAGCAAAGTGGGTTGAGTTTTCTTTTCGTTAAGATGTCTTTTATGAAATGATTGCTAACCTTTTCTATGTTAATAGCCATAATGGCCTTATTTTCAACATGGGTTCTTTTGCCGGTTTAGTGCCCACTCCTTATTTGTCTGTATACTCTGCTGGTAAGGCCTTCTTATCTACCTGGTCTCAAGCTTTGGGTACCGAGGTTGCTAAGGATGGTATCGTTGTGGAACATGTTAATACTTACTTTGTTGTCTCCGCTATGAGTAAGATTCGTAAGCCCTCTATGTTGATTCCCACTGCCAAGAACTATGTTGCTAGTGTTTTGAAGAGAGTCGGTGTTCCTTGTGGTGCTAACGTTCCTTTCACCTCTACTCCTTATCCTATGCACGGTATTGCCAATTGGGCAATCAACAATTTGCTCACAAACCAATTTTGGGTTACTCAAAATGACAGTAAGTTATATATCTGAGAGTTGGCATATAATCCACCAGTGCTAATAACAATTGCGTTTTATAGACATTCAAAAAGACATTCGTAAGCGAGCTTTGCGTAAGCGTGCTCGCGAAAACGCAGATCGAAAAGAACAATAAATACCTGCCTCTACTTATTATGATAATAAAGACAACGTGAAGTCTGGTCAACTTTTATTTATTTAAAAAAATAAGGATGACAACCATTAGTATGTGATTTAGTGGTCTGCAGTTGCAAGCCAATACTTCAATGCTTTATATTGCTGCATAAAGACACGCTTCAAATAATCGGGTGATTCATCGGTTACCTGAGCAACGTTCTGTAAGAAAGAAGCGAAGAGAATAAGTAAGAGTCACATAACTTGGACAACAGATAAAGTCTACACTCAGTCACTTACCGCGCAATGGGTTGATTTAGGTATAATAATAGATATGGATTGGTTATTACTTCTGTCAAAATTGCGATGCAAATTTATATTGTTTACACTAAGTTCCCTCCAACTGTCCCATTCACCATCGATCCAAATAGTTCTATTCAACTGAATTTCCCAGCCTTTGTACTCTCTGTTGGTCCTGTTGACATCAGGCCATTCGCGAATTCCATACTTGCTGAAAAACTTTTGGCACATGTTTGTAAAATAGCTTAGGTTGTATTTTCGAGAAACTATAGTTGGGAGGTTCTTGGGTGCGGAGACTTGAAAATATCCAAATTCCAGACATGTTTGCCACGACCAAGCAGCTTCATCATTTGAAATATCAGAGACATCATTTGTGATAGTGAAGTTGGATTCGAAGAGGCAATCATCTAAAGCCTTACTTTTGTCATTATCGCAGTATGCGTATCTTGTAAAATGATTGATGTAGTTTGCGTAAGATTTCAGATTGTTTTCGATAGTTTTTGTGCTGTTCCTATTATCACTGTTAGGAAAGTAACTGCAAACAAGCTCATCGAATGCGTTGAAGGTAGAGTTGATTCCGTATTGCCACTGTCCACTGAAATCGCCCATCAGAACTATAAAATTACTCGTTAGCGTTTGGATTGTATACCAGTAAAATATAAGATGAATACTTACGTTCAGCAAATGATTGATCACGAAGCTTTTCTGCATAGAACATTCTCTTTAGTTTTTCTATCTCTTTTTCTGTACCGTTGAACAAAATATGGTCGATTTGGGATATCGCATTTTTCATGGCAGAGATACAAGACTTTGGTCCATAACGCATGATGGGATCAAAGTACTGATAAAAGTTAATGGAGGCTTCTACTGGTGCACTGGAGGAAACAGCCGCGAAGAATATTTCAGGGTACTTTTCTTTGGCCCATGCTGCTAGATTGCCGCTATAGCTGCATCCATACACAATCACCTTAGTTTTGGGTACGGGTGGAACCGCAATTCTGCCAAACTTTTGCTCGCGTCAATATAATAGAAGTAATATCACTAAAGCTATTTCTATATTTACCTTTACGTTCTTGATCAAGTAAGCCATGTCAGCTATGGCCTGTTTTGAAGTGAAAGCCTGTAAATTATCCTTAGTGTTGTCCTTTTATTCAAAGGTAAGATGTTATTATTGGCTCTTTGCAATGCAATTGATTTGATCAACAGTACTTACGAAAAAGCTTTTGACATTAGGACCGGAGGATCCGTAAAATCGATGCTCCATGATAACCAAAACACCGTTCAAGTATTCAGCCAACTGCGCCATAGTTGAATGAGTAACAAGACGTGCTGATGAATCAGCTGCAGCTTCTCCTACATTATACACTAAAGAAAGATATTAATAAACTGTATTAAAGTGTCAGAGAGGATGCGAATATGATATTTACAAATAACCGGTCCATTGGCCCTGTAAAAGTCGGAATTCACCCAATATCTATTCTGAAAAGTACCACCAGATGTATTTTTGAAATGATCTAAAGGTAATGTCATGGAAAATGGGCCATATTTCTTTGGTACGGATTGATGAAGCGATTTTTCGCTTGAAGTGAGAGAAGAGGTCTTCTTGTCATTTCCGTTCTGGAAATTATTTTGATATCGCAAAGAAATGTGTCGATTCAATGTATGAAAATGAAATCCACCATACACTATATGGTTTATTTGCATCAAAAACAAAAAGAATAGAGCTACTCCCACTTTACTTGGCATTGGATGTATTTGAATTAGAAGTAGTTGAGTAGAAAGCGATAATACTCTCTTCAGCGCCGTGTATTTTATACCGTTAATTTGTTTATGTTAATTTCTGTTCCATTAGCAATGTTATCAAATTACCTCCCAATTTACAGTAATCTGTTTTACCTTGAAAGGTTATAAAATATCCATTCCGGGTAATTTCTTTCAAATACGAAACACCCCAAGTTACACGACATAAGTTTTCTGAAGCAGTGCTTCCTAGATAGGCAGCATCGCAAGACTGTATGTACTCAATTAATGCTGTGTCATAAAAGTCGTGTAGCAATTAGGTGCGTAAACAAGATTGCCCATATAAGACAAAATTCTATTTAATTGAAACACATTATTGGACAATATTATGTCGTAAGCAAAAGCAACAATTTATTGAAGTTGTTTATGTTTAGAATGTTTAAAATGTTGAATATCACGGGCTGTTATGTAAACGTAAAAGTTAAAATTCAAGAATGCATGCGACCTTATCTTCGTCCGACTAAGCTGTAGTGGACTTTCACTTGATTTGTTGATTCCTTGCCCGTTAGTCAGTTGGGAAGATGATGGTGTCTTAAGAATTGTTTATGAGCCTTGTCTCAATTGAAGAAATAGTCACAGGACGCGTTTATTACTTTTTACATTTCTCTGGGGAAAAAAGTCAAACACTGGCTAATTATTAATTGAGATGGGCAGCTGTATCTAAATACTCTAAAGCTGACATAATTGAGAAAATCGCTTATCTATTCACACTTCGGCTATATTGTAGATCTTTTTTAGTATATCACTATTAGTGAAATTTTGTTTGATTTGCCGAATTAACGTGAAGATGATCGCATAGCAAAAAGATACTTTTGAAGCATGTCATAAAAAGTAAGTTGGAATCATTATAGACAATTTAAGTTATTTAAATTTTATGATATTTTTTATATTTTTATTTTTTTAATATTGGTAGTAAGAAAAAAAAACGAGAATAGAAATAAATACGATTTAGTAAAGATCCTTGTGAGCAGCCTTGATCATATCAGCACCCTTTTCACCACACATGTAGACGGAATTTTGAATTCTACAGTCAGGAATAATGGGCATAACAGAAGCATCAATGACACGAAGATTCTTGATGCCATGGACACGAAGTTGGGGATCGACTACACCTTGATCAATGCTCTTGGACAAACGAGCGGTACCACAAGGATGGAAAGCAGTTTGACATCTATCCAAGACGGCCTTGTTCATTTCTTCATCATTATCGAGAGGCATTTCCCAAGGGTATTCATCAACAACGATATCCTTGAAACCTTCACCACGCATAAGCAAATCGTAAGACCAACGGATACCTTCGCGCATACCAATAACATCAAGATCATCAGCAAAGAAGTTCAAGTTGATGTTGGGTTGGACAAGAGGATCGGCACTGTTGAGTGTGACTTCACCACCTTCAGAAACAGGACGGACCAAGTCGACAACAACAGACAAGAAGTTACCCTTCTTAGGGAAAGGATAATGCCATTGGAAAGCGCTACCAAACATACAGACAAAGTCGAGCTCAAAGTGAGGTTGGCCTTCGGGACAGAAGGGATCTAAACCGCCATTGTTAGCCTTGGCCTCACGGTACTTGGGATCCTTCTCCAAGTAGTCATCAATACGAGGGAAACCAACCAATTCCAAAAGACCAGAACCAACGGGACCCTCCTTACTCTTGTTGTAAAGGGCATGAGCTTCATCATTACGAGGACCAGAACGAAGGAGGACATCATCCATACCAAAGCCATCCTTAACTTGCAAGACGAAAGGAACAGCAGGGTGATCAAGCAAGTTTTTACCGACATGACGAGATTCAACAAGTACGTCAATACCGTGCTTGGACAATTCAGAAGCAGGACCAATACCACTAAGCATCAAAAGCTTGGGGGTTTCAAAGACACCTTGAGAGAGGATAACTTCGCGAGTAGCATGGAAACTGAGCTCTTCGCCATCAGAGTTGATCACGGTGACACCAGAGCAGACACGAGAAGCTTCGTCGATGATAAGACGCTTGCTGTGAACACGGGGAAGAATGGTGATATTGGGCTTGTTCTCGACAAAGAGGAAACTACCAGAACGTTGGCCCTTGTAGATGGAATCGACACAGTGAGTAAGACCAATCATCTCACCATCATAGATGTTCTCAGTAAGTCTTTCACCCTTAGAGAGCCAAGCCTTGGTAAGAGCATCACGGAAAGGTGCCATTTCAGGAATAAGTTCAGCATGAGAAATAGCGACAGGTCCACCATTACCAATCTTCTTCAATTCAGGATTATAAATACCTTCGTCATCATGGTAAGAGGCACTCTTGCGAAGATAAGGAAGAAGATTGTCCCAAGTCCATTCTTCACCACCAAATTCTTGCCAGTTGTCAAAGGTGGGCTTACAGCCAGGAATCCAAGTAAAGTAGTTGAGACTAGAGCTACCACCGAGAACCTTACCACGAGTGTTGGGCTTTTCAATACGCTCATAGTCATCACGCTTGACAATAGTGGTTTTGTATGCCCAATCGTACTTGCTACCACGAAGCTTCATGGCATTAGAGGGAGTAGTAATTTCCTTAATTTGCTTAGGGTTGTCGACACCGGCTTCAACGATAAGGATGCTTACATTGGGATTTTCAGCAAGACGACCAGCGACAGTGTTACCAGCGGTACCACCACCTACGATGATGAAGTCATAATGGGATCCATTGGTTGGGGCAGACATTTTCTTATATTTCAATAAAGTTGATTGATGAAGTGAAGAGAAAATGTTGGGAAACTCTTCGTCTTTATATAGTATTTGATGGGTTGCTGCATCACCTTTGTACATACATCTCCTCTGATCCGGCAAACCGTTTAGACCAATCAAATTAGATTTGCGGTAAAAATTAATGGCGATTCAAAATCGATTTCAAGTCAAAGATAAAATAAATATCCTATAGCGCGTGTGAACACTTTTGACTCTAAAAAAGCACACTCACATACATTCAGGAAGAAATAATTACAATGATTATTTCACGGTCTGTATAACAATAATTTATGACATTCAATGATGTAAAAAATATTAACAGATTTACAGTGAATTGGAACATTTTCACTGTTGATTTATCAGATCTGTAAAAGGCTATCGAATTTATTGTGTAACACGAATTTGAGGATTACCTTGCGGCAGTAATATGTAATTACCAAATGACGTCAAAGAAATTCAAAAAGTTTTATCCCGTTCTGGTCGGTGCACATTGCAAGTGGAAATACGATCAACACAGCGGACATACTTGCCCTTCGAATTCTTAACTGTTTTGAGGATGGTATCCCAATTACATTTGAGCTTACCATACGATTGTTCGGACCTATGTTCCGTTTAAAAGAATGCTCTGGAACCCATAGCGAAGATGAAGAAGAATCTATATACTATCAGAAGTCATACTTTTAAACTTTCCAGAATTGCAATGTAGTATTACAAGAGCATAAGCCGAAGAAATATTAAAGCGGATGCAGTCTGTAAGGTGACCTCGGATGGATGGTGCGTACGCTGTGTATTATGATAGTGGTTTTCCTTACACATCAAAGCAACTTTATACCAATTACCATTTATTACAACCATTAAGTGTTGAATTCTAATTTTGAGTTACTCGAATTGGCCTTCGCTTTAACCCATGTCAGTGTACCCACTTGTGCTACTTCTATGGTTTATTCACATACATAATATCTTTTTTCTTATTGTCTACTAATCTCAAGATCACTTTCCTTTTAAGTTATTGACAAGGGTTGTATGAATAGCTAACGTAGTAAACATATACACGGCATCGGTAAATGGTTTGCATGTTCATATTTGACGTTCAATAGGTTTCGGATATTGTTTGATGATCCATTGTATTTATCGTTCATGCATAAATGCAAATGGTTTTTCCCCTTATATTCTAGAATTTAATTTACCAACTTGATGGTTTTTCCGTCGTGTTCTAGAAATTATCCTGCAACGGCAAATGTTATTACCATTACACAATTAATGGCAAATGATATTACCGTTGTTCAACGTGTCGGACCTCAAATTACAACATGAAATTATCCAATAATGAAGTGAATGTCAAGCTCTAAGCAACCTGCTTTTCATTTTTTCGCATTTGAAGCTGCACCCATACAATTGTGAGAATTTTTTGATGTTGGGAAAATCACTTCTGGATATGAAACCTGGCAGATAGATTCAATAAGCCCAAGCCCTACTTTTTTAATAAAGCTTAGAAAAGTTTCGCTCTGATCATATAGGCTAAAGATTTCAAGAAAAAATTTCAATCTCCTCCATACATTTCGAAAACAATAGCCGCGAGAAGAGTTGGGATGCACTCATGCAAGTTTTTTTTTCTAGACGACTATAAAACCTCGCCTAATCGTCTTTGTTATCTTTTTTTTTACTCTTTAAATTTCCTATATTGTTTCTTATGGATCCCAGCGCCCACACTGTTTTAACTACTCCTCATTCTAATGTATTCACCACCAGCAATGGTATGTCAAAGTCCATTTTTCGTATATTAAGTCTATATTTTAACCATGACACCCAATGATAATTTTTAGGTAATCCTGTTGGTGATGATCAGAACTCAATGACCGCAGGCGAATTCGGTCCCATTTTATTACAAGACTTCCATTTACTTGACAAGCTCACTCATTTTGATCGCGAACGTATCCCTGAGCGTGTAGTCCATGCTAAAGGTGCAGGAGCTCACGGATACTTTGGTAAGTCCCAATTTTTTTATACGTATTATCAATTAAACTAATCAAAAATCGAACTGTAGAGGTAACTGCCGATATTTCCCATCTTACTTGCGCTAAATTTCTTCAAAATCCTGGCACACAAACTCCTGTTTTTATGCGTTTCTCCACTGTCGGTGGCGAGAGAGGTACAAGCGACTCTGTCCGCGATGTTCGTGGCTTTGCAGTTAAATTTTTTACTGAGGAGGGTAACTGGGACATGGTTGGCATCAACACTCCCGTCTTTTGGATGTAAGTCATCATCGCAAGTAAATAAAATCATTGAAACTATACTTACCTATTTCATCAATAATATAGTCGTGATCCCCTCAAATTCCCCGATCTTAACCACTCTCAAAAGCGTCACCCTAAGACCAACTTGAAGAACGCTGACATGTTCTGGGACTTCTTATCTCTTACTCCTGAGTCTCTTCATCAAGTTATGGTTTTATTCACCAACCGAGGCACTCCATACTCTTATCGTCACATGCACGGTTTTGGTACCCACACGTTTAGACTTGTAAATGATCAAGGTGTTGCTCATTACGTCAAATGGCATTTCAAGACGGATCAAGGTATCAAGAATCATTCTAGCGAGGAAGCTCACGCATTGGATAGCTCCAATCCGGACAGCAGCACTGAAGACTTGCATGATGCCATTGAAAGAGGCGAATTCCCTTCTTGGAGCGTCTGCATTCAGTAAGTAATCTTCCCTGATCAGCATATAATTACATCATTTTAACCTTCATTACTTTAGAGTAATGTCCGAGGAGGAAGCTGCCAACTATAAGTGGAACATTTTTGGTGAGTAATTTTTATTCATTTTCTAATTAAAAAACTAACTTGATTCCATAAAAATAGACGACACTAAGGTATGGCCTCACGCTGACTTCCCTCTTCAAAAGATTGGCAAGTTAACTTTGAATCGTAACCCAAACAACTACTTTGCCGAGGTTGAACAAGCTGCTTTCTCCCCCTCATCCATGGTTCCTGGTATTGACGTCTCTAATGACAGAGTTCTTCAGGGTCGTTTGTTCTCGTATCCAGATACTCAACGTTTCAGACTTGGTCCTAACTTCCAGCAATTGCCTATCAATCAACCATATCGTGCTAAAGTGAGCAACTACCAACGCGATGGCCATGGAACTTTCTCTGATAACTCTGGATCCTACACCAACTATTATCCTCAGAGTCAAGATCCTAGTGGTCCTCAACAGCAATCACAAAATATTCGTGCCAGAAACGCTCCTTTCCAATTGAACGGAAAAACCGGTCGCTACCCTTACCGCAATTTGGAGGATGACTTTATTCAACCTCGTAATTTGTATCACTTACTAAAGGGCAAGGAACAAGATGATTTGATCAAGAACATCGTAGAGCACATCCAAAATGTCAAAAATCCTGAAATTATCAAGCGTCAAATTGCTTTGTTTGCTAAAGCTGATCCCGAATTTGGCAGACGTGTTGAAGAAGGACTGGAGGCTATTGGCAAGAGCCTTTAATTATTTATTGTTCATTTATCTCGTTGATATCGAAATGAAGTACTGCTCCAAAAACGTTGAATTTTTTTTTCTTTTCTTTTCTTTTCTTCCAGTTTTTGATTTATAAAATACGAATAAAGTCTTATTTATAAGTAATTATCTATACAAAATATTAGAATATGAGCTACCAGAACTTTTTTTTTTTTGAGAAAAATGAACTACAATAATTTCTGTAGTTTCCTCCAACATTAAATGTTTTCGATCAGACAGATACTGCAGTTGTTATAATTTGATTCTATTGTCTGAAATGTAAAAAGACATTTATTTAATAATGTATATATACATATTAAATTAGCACTCACTTGCAATACCTTCTACCTTTGCTTTTCTCTACGAATTTACATTATAATGAATCTTGTAGCACCTTTTCATAAACATAGACGATGTTTTTTGTATTTCAAGGCGAAAAAATTCACTAAGACTACATGCACTACATCAATGTCAAAAGTTGAAAAAATAGTAGCATCAGTCCGTTTCGATCAGACGACCTCAGGGTTATGAGCCCTGCGCGCTTCCTGCTGCGCCATGATGCTTCCTATGATTTATGAAATTGCAATAAGTAATATATTCCACAAATTGCAAAGCTCAATCACGTGATAGTAACGTGCTTTGGCGGCCGTGTAACCATAGTCAGTCGACCTCCCCAATCTGCCACCCACCAGCTTTATTAGCTGTTCTTTGAGCACTCCATTTTGACCATGAAATTGATGTATATTTACTGTCTCCAGATATGCCTTATTTCGCTTGAATGAATCGTTGTATTTACGCTACAATGTCTTACAACTACTTCTGTTACAGATACTCGCTCACAAATTTTATGCGTTGCGATGTCTACCTTGCCTCTGTACTTTCATTGAAAGCTTCTTTTAAAATTTTTACTAAACGCAACTTTATATTATCTTGTCTAGCTCAAAGTTGATCTACTTTGGAATACAGTTACCGGTGCTCATTTTACCATACAACTTAATTACTACATATATAAGTGTCGTAGCCTACAAATAAAAATCGAGGAAACTATCAAAATTATCGCAATGAAAGGATTAAAGTCCATGCTGAAGCATGATTTATAGAAAGTTAAAGCTATAGACCAGTGGACCGAACATAAAACGTGGAGACATGATGAATTTTCGTTCATTCGAAAAAAAAACAAGTAATCCTACTGTTGTCAGTTTCACTGGTACATATTCATATTATTTTCTGAAAGAGTCGTTCGTTTCCCTTTCTTTTCTTCCTTATTCCTCTTATGCTTCATTTCATGAGACTCAAATTAAATGGACGCTGGGACTCTAATGTTCTCCAACTTACGCTTTTCTTGAGCTCTCTCTCTGTGTTGCTGCCTACTTGCTGTCGTTCGACCCCTTTTTTTCTGTTGGTATTGCTTCTCTACATGTAATTTTGCACAATATGAGTATTCTTCTTTCACTGTGATATGTTTCTTTCTTTTCTTACGTGTGTCAAGTTAAGGTAGTTGTTAATGATGATAAAGGGCGGTTTTATTGACAATCTTCTGGGGTTCGTTTCTTGAATCATTCGCACTTTAAGTAAGAGCTTTACTGCATTATATTTGAAATGTCGTTAATAACCACATTGCTGACGTTTTCTCCATTACAGCTGGGTATATAAACTTATCGATTTGGTTTTTTTTAAATTTATTTTGCCCCCTATCATCTGAAATATGATGCATATTGCTGGCTTTGCTGTCTATGCAGCCGGATACCTCGGGTAAGACATCTAATAAATTTATCTCTTTATTTCCATTACGAGACTAACTTCATATACCGTTTTAGGAGTATGTATAATCCTCATCTTTGATACACCGAAATGATTTGGCATGTATGCCACAGGAAGTTTTCAGTTGAAGATCAAACTGTGTTATAAAATGATTGCAGAGACACCATTTTGGAGTCATTAGTCCAATGAAGTGTCACAAAATTAAGCATTGTGAGTCTGAGGTGCCAAAATTGATGGATTTTACAAAAAATAGGCGAGTGGCTCAAAATTACCCAAAAACCACGTAAAAATACCTTGAGTCAGACTGAGACCGAGGGTCAAGAGACTTTAAATCTGTTCTAAATTTTGCATTGACAAATAGATATATCATAGCATCTAAAGTAGAAAAAGTTTCGCTAATCTTGGAGTGAATGATTGATTCAAGTCGAAAGTGACGGAGCTTGAATGCGGTAACTGCTTGCCGCTGAAGTTATACATCCATTTGACGAAAGCAACTTTTTTGTTTCACGCTTTCTACTTGAACATAACTGCTACCTCATGCGATGTTTCAACCTCATATAAACCATAATTTACAGCAGAACTCAAGTGTTACGAACAAAGATCGAGAATTGCTCGACAATAACTCTTTAAATACATATGAGGAGCTTCACCTCTCTGATGCAGCAACATCAGCTTCTACTAGATTTGATACCCCACTCAGACAGTTGTCTGATAACTCCATGTCATATAAAAACGCAGAACCAAACCAGAGCACAGTAAATTCAATTTCAAGTGCTGATTATGCACTTAACGTCATATTTAGCCAATTTAAAAACTTGGCCAATGCAAAGATGTCACATATTTTGAATATGGGAGTGGTAATGTTCACAAAGTTTGAAAGGAAATAGTCTAAATCGCTTTTTTTTTAGTTCTAAGCACTATTACTTTTGTAGGATGCAGATGTTGATCTACGAAGGCTATTAGGCAGAGGAAGTGATGAGGAATTTGATAAACTGATTCAATCTCTATCGACACTAGCAGCGACTCAGCAAAGTGCAGTTATTGATGCCGTAATGCGATGGAGAAAAGTAAAAGTGGAACCTCTCGATCCCTCAATAATAAAACGTGTTAGGTAGAGTAGTTTTCCAGTACTTTTTAGGGCATATTTAACATATCGTTCGTAGCGATTCAGCACCATTATCTCGAACAAGGGAAATTCAGTCTGTGTTGAAAGAAAGACAATCAGTGAGTCGAATTATATAGTCGAGTGCCGTTTCTATTTGCTAATTATCTAAGCTATAGTTGGCGTCAGTATTTATTCTTTGCAGAGCACTGATAGAAATCATAAAGCGACTAACTCCCGGGTCATTACCAGACGACCTTGGAGAAAATTTAGAGGAAATTGTATTTAATCAATTGAAAAAAGCAGATCCGTAAGTTGGGCGTGCAAGTGTAAAATACTCTGATAGTAGTAATTTCTGACATTGAGTATCATAGAGATGCGATCAAACGTTCAAAAAATAGAACTGCCAGCATGGATTTATTCGCAGAGTTGATTGGCGAGTTGTCGAATATTAGATTTGCCTCAGTCAGCGACAGATTTATCGCTGAATTAGAAAAATATAACAACCAAACAATAATGAAAGAGCGTCAGGGACATATGGAAATGTTGATCAAAGGAATGCGATATTTAAAGATAAAGGTACAACAAGCATGTTTTTTGCAGGTTGTAAGGATGTAAAACTAATATAATGCGGTTAGATTTATCCCGTGGATGCTTTGGAAGAAACAGCGGATTTTCTATCGAGTTGTGCTGGCTTTTTCAAAAATGCTCATGGATATGATGCATATTGCTGGCTTTGCTGTCTATGCAGCCGGATACCTCGGGTAAGACATCTAATAAATTTATCTCTTTATTTCCATTACGAGACTAACTTCATATACCGTTTTAGGAGTATGTATAATCCTCATCTTTGATACACCGAAATGATTTGGCATGTATGCCACAGGAAGTTTTCAGTTGAACGTACACACTGACAGATTTATCGCTGAATTAGAAAAATATAACAACCAAACAATAATGAAAGAGCGTCAGGGACATATGGAAATGTTGATCAAAGGAATGCGATATTTAAAGATAAAGGTACAACAAGCATGTTTTTTGCAGGTTGTAAGGATGTAAAACTAATATAATGCGGTTAGATTTATCCCGTGGATGCTTTGGAAGAAACAGCGGATTTTCTATCGAGTTGTGCTGGCTTTTTCAAAAATGCTCATGGAGCCAAAGTGAAGCATGCATATGCAAGACTTTTTATTCAATTACTCTTACCCATTGCAGAGGTAAGCAAGTAATAAGGATTTTCCCTTCAACGATATAATCTCTGATGAGAATATTTAGGTTGCTGTAGCAGAAGTAAATTTCCCATCTTGGGCCAAAGCAGTGGATTTAATGTTTCCACGTGCGTTGAAAATGACATTAAAGCCTAGACACGTTTTGGTAAGTCGATTTCGCAATTTTAGATTTTGGTTTTCCGCAGAATTCAAACTTTATTTTTCTGTTTTCTTTTTAATAGGCTGGATACCCACTTGTCACTACATTACTTTGTGTCAGCAGAAAAGAGTTTTTTGCAGCTAATTGGACTGCGATCATGGATAGCTGCTACCAAAAGTTTAACAAGGTACATAGTTCACGTTTGGTTTTTATTCTTTTATTTGGAAACTAATACGTCCCTCAGGACAAATATACCCGTCTGCTAGCTCTAGGTTGTGTGTCCAGGCTAACGTGGACATATTTATTTCGATGCACAGAAAGTACATCAATCACCTTCAAGAAGCTGGATGTTATTATCAAAACTATTTTCCCTCCGTTCAGACGAGCAGTATATCCGTCAGATACACCATTAGACCATTTTATTCTAATCACTTACTTTTCATTAATGAGAGACGTTGAATCCGGCACGAAGAAAGTATTATTTTATTTACTCAATACGGAAGCGTCTTCCACAAGTAATTCATCACATAGTTGGGACCTCATCAACCCAGAGCGAATGATTATTGCACTTTCAGCATTCCGTTTGATGCTTTCTGATCTTGAAAATGGTGTGCAGCAACCACCATTTCCAACCGATGTGGATATGACAGGATGTGGAATACCGATTTCCTGTACAGCGGACGTATTTTCTGGTCCAATCCGGGCCGTAAAAGCAGATGTTATGGACAAAGTAGAAGAAATCATCTCCAAGACGCTATCGAGTTTGGATCAAACATTCGGACGTTTGCTCGTCTTGGATGAAAAGAATATTATTATTCGACCTATACCCAGTGGAATCAGTGCAAATTCTAGTACAATTACAGCTAATTACTCTGTACCTATCTTTACAAATAGTGGCGGACCTTCAGACAGTGGACCTCAAATACACCATCAATACGCTTCTTTCTCTGTCTCTTACACCAAGGACAAGCAAGCTTATTTCGATGTCATAAAGACCATCACCGATTGTATGCCTCGTATTATGCCAGCCGGAATAACACTACCCAAATTAGTTGAAATATTATCAAGATACACCGTGCATACAGACCCAGAGGTCATAAAATCCGCATCTGCAGCCCTTTTGCGAATTGCAGCCCAAATTGATAGCCAGACAGTAGTCATAGGGTACTCGAGATTTGTATGTAAAATTGAGGATAAATTTTTCGACGTTCTCCAATCTTTAGCGAGTGGACCACTCACCGGAGGCACTCACAGTGGAAATGGTGGAGTCATTAAATTATATGTAGACTTACTGTCGATATGGATAGACGGATCAGACTTGACATCTCTGGAGCGACCTACAAATTCCGACGCACGAGGATCCGTCGATATCAGCATTGGGAAGTTACTGGATCTAGTGGAAGAGACTGAGGCGAACGGTTTATTATTCCTTTGCAACCAGTCACCCTCTATCCGACGTTTCGCTGCACAAATCATCCAAATGGCATCTAAGCTTGCCACGAGATTGAATGTTATTTTGAAAAACAAGGAGGAGGTGAGTTTACCACAAGAAGAGGCATCAAAAGGCAAACCATCTTGGTCTCGTCTCAGTGAATTGTTGGACTCTATTGGCCAAAAGATGATTGATTATGATAAGGATGCCAGCACGTTATTCGGAACGAAAATATCAGCTGAAGTACGTTCAAGGATCCAGCAGCACCAACGCCGTGCATCAGACCAAGTGCTCGTAGACGGATCAGACTTGACATCTCTGGAGCGACCTACAAATTCCGACGCACGAGGATCCGTCGATATCAGCATTGGGAAGTTACTGGATCTAGTGGAAGAGACTGAGGCGAACGGTTTATTATTCCTTTGCAACCAGTCACCCTCTATCCGACGTTTCGCTGCACAAATCATCCAAATGGCATCTAAGCTTGCCACGAGATTGAATGTTATTTTGAAAAACAAGGAGGAGGTGAGTTTACCACAAGAAGAGGCATCAAAAGGCAAACCATCTTGGTCTCGTCTCAGTGAATTGTTGGACTCTATTGGCCAAAAGATGATTGATTATGATAAGGATGCCAGCACGTTATTCGGAACGAAAATATCAGCTGAAGTACGTTCAAGGATCCAGCAGCACCAACGCCGTGCATCAGACCAAGTGCTCGTTCAAATTGCAGAAAGCGATCACCCCATCGACCTCATCATTTGGAATATTTGTCAACCGGAATTTTTCAAAATGTGTTTCGAGCACTTTCCTCAAACAACAGCGCAATGTAGACTTGGTATATGTAATCGTTTATTACAGATACAACCTTCTATCCTAGCCTGGGTTGAAACTATTAAGGCCAGTGCAACGGGTACGTTGAGTATGGCGAAAAACAGCAATTCGAGTCATAAGACAGCGAGTCAAGAGACAATCGAACAGTGGAGAATTTACCTTATATTTGCATGCGCAACAGCGATTCGTGTCGACAGTCCTACCATATCGCTTCCTATATGGTCAGCAGTAGGTCGTAAAGGATCTGCAAACATCGAGCGTATATCTACTCCTCGTGATTTGTTTCGTCTAATTCTACCTTACTTGACTTGCGAACATCGTCCCATACGTGAAAGTGCAATCGATGGTCTTGGGAATATCAATAGCAAGGTATACAAACCTCTTATGTCCGAGTTGGAAGGCTACGTAAAGATCATTTTGGATGACGGTAAACAACGTAACAATCAAAAGCCTTATCAGAACAAGCGCAGCAAAAAGAATGATCGACTTCGTATTTCAGTGATGAACGTACTTGAGTTGACATCCCGTTGTTTATCCAATTCAGAATGTGTGAACGATAAAGAACTGATGAACACGATCATGAGTTATATCAAAGAAACAAAGTCATTCTTGGGCGATACTGAAGTTCAAATTGAATGGGAGTATCAACGATTGAGAATTTACTTGTGTGGGTTAGTGGATAAGTTGTATCAAGCTATCATGGAGCTGGACGATCCTACCTCTTTGATGTCGTTTGAAACAAGACTGAGTTTATACAAGATGTTTGAAGAGTGGTGTGGATATGGTGCTTCAGCAAAAGCTACCCAGCAAAGAGAAGCAATCATGATAAGAGACGTGTTGGAGCAATGCAAAGATCCAAAGGAAAAAGCAAGCATGACGCAATTGATAGAGGATGAAAGAAAGGCTATCGAGTCCGCTTCGCTTAGCGCCATGGCAACTTTATGTGTAAGTTCAATTGAAGCTTAGTGTGATATGAGGATACTTATATGGTTCACATACTAGCGTGGTCCATTGTATGCGTACTTGGGACAAAAGAAGGCTCGCCAAGCAATTATTCAATTTGACACTCTTAATGTCCTTCGCTGGATTGATGCCACGTTTGAAAGTCGCGACCCAAATTATCACTCTATTGCCAGGTACGTTAAGATGTATAATGTTTTACTTCAAGCGCAATAGTTTCTTATATGTGCCCATATAGACGTGCACTGGAAGCTGTAATGATATATAATCAAGATCAATCAGTCTTATTGGACGACATTATCGAACAATGTTATGCAGGCAACCCGAAATTAGAATTTACTCAAGGATACTTCCAGGCCCTCGCAGAGATCGTCACTCAGTTTGAAGACTATCCTTGTCACATACATCAAATCATGAGTTTAGCACTCTTCAAATCAGGCGATGCCAAAAAGTCCATTCGTAAAACTGCTATTCAATTACTGCGCGTTGTTGAAGAGCGTGTCTTTGCAGACTCTTGCGCAAAAGAATATGAAATCGGAATCACAAGTAGTCTACCAGCCATCTACAAGCACACCCAAACATTATTGTCCGCACGTCTCGCACTAGATCACCCTGAACAAACTTATTCCATGCTCTCGGAAATCACTCAAAGATTTGAGCATATTAGTCCTAACTCTCAAAGAGAAGTCTTGACTTACATGTTACCTTGGCATAGAAAAGTCGATCTGGGTGTAGGTCCAGCTGACACTGAACTTAGCGCCTCAGCTTATATGGTTCTCTCTAATTTATATTACATAACTATCAAATTTGGTGATACTTATGTGAAAGAAACTGCTGCGTTGTGGAGCCAACTTGTTGATTCCGGAAAGAATGTACGTGCTATCATCATGTTTTTGTTGGATCTGGGTCAAGAGAAACGAAATCCGTGGTTTTTGATTCACGCAAAGCGTGTCTTTGTGTGCCTTGGTCGAACGCATGCATTCAGTACAATCACCGAGGAGATTATCGCTGAAATCACGCCGCGATCCATGGTACCTCAACTGAAAGATGCCAGCAGTCGCCATGCTCACGCTTTCCCCATGCTCTTTGTTGCGGATACAGAGAACGTCCTACCATCTTATCCTAAGAGGCCCATGTTCTCTAGAGGTCAGTTGGCCATGGTGTTCTTAGTCGATCTTGCCATTGAAGCGGGTGCCGATTTAGCTCCCCATTTACCCCTCCTTTTGCACAGTATTTTCGTTCAATTGGACCATCTTACAAGTATTATTTGTGATCAATCTCGCTGTTTCTTAATCAATCTTATACACTCTATTGTTGTGCGCCAGTCCATGGATTCAGAGGCGTCCCAAAAGGCGTCTGAAGTAATTCAATGGCTTGTCAGCAAAGAAGGAAAAAGATTGTGGGCTTATGAAAATATTACACCCAACAACAGGCGCATCAAAAGTGCTGACGAATTAAAGGATCTGATTCAACGTGTTGTAGAACTGTTTTCTTACGAAGATCCCAGCTTACGACAAAAGTGGGGAGAAACGGCGTTGAAATGGGCCACTTGTTGCTCCGTGCGTCATATTGCCTGTCGATCTTTCCAATGCTTCCGTGGTCTTATGCCCGCTTTTAATCAACACATGTTGGCGGATATGCTTGCACGTTTATCCAATACAATCGCTGATAAGTCTGAGGAGATCCGTGGATTTGCCCTTGAAATCATTTTGACGTTGACTGAGGTTGCCAAGGCCATGGACACGAATCAAATGGAACAGTTCCCTCAACTGTTTTGGGCAGCTGTTGCTTGTTTGTACAGTCCATACGAATCGGAACATTGCGAAGCATTAATTCTGCTGGACGTTGTGATTGAGAAATATGGATTTATACCCAAACTTGCCGAGAGTTTCCCAAAGAATTGGTCAAGCGAATTTGATGGTCTCCAGCCACTTTTGTTAAAGGGCCTCCAGTTTTCTTCCGCAGAGGAAATGACTTTCAGCATACTTGAAACTATTTCTTTATCTAATAACTTACCTCTGATTGATCCTACTGAAACTCGTCTAATGTACTTACTGCTAGGTTCATTGCCTCGATTACTCCATGGCTTAGACGGAGAGAATACAGTGGACTCTGAGGCGATCAAGCTAGCCAACACTTTGGTTGAATTATTTGAGGTGTATGGTTTGAACAGCATTCAACGAGTCATCTCAACATATCCTATTCAAAAGTCTAAATTTCAAGAAGATTATCTGAAGCAGATCTTATCAAGTATGCGAGATGTGTTCTTAACCAAATACTGCCAACAAGCATTTATGTTTTCTCTCACCATGGTTAAAAACAAACTCCCCTATTATCGAGAAAAGACGTTGATGCTCATTGAAAACTTAGTACCCTATGTCACCGGTAAGATGGGGAGAGTAGAGTCAGAGGTGTTAGTCGACATTGCCGCCCTGGATCCGTTATTACAATTAGTCCCAACAGAGTATGCTGGCCGTGCTCTTGGTATATTAAATTCTGGTATTCATACTGCCACTAATAATGATTTGAAATCAACAACGTCTGCCGATAACGAGCTAGTGTATGGATCAAGAAACTTTACCGAAGCCGCAAGAATTACAAGACACAATATACATGCTGTGGTGTTTGAATGCTCTTCTATCACAAACGAAGCTCCAATTGAACACAATATTCAATTCTCAGTTGAAGACTTTTCCATGTTGACAGGCGAAAATTCCTCGGTTGCTGAAAGTAATCGCACTTTCAGAGACGAATACTCCATGAATGGTATGGTATCCAATACCCCTATTCTCGGAACAGGAGTTTCTACAGCCGGTCAATACGGCGACGACTTGATGAATGCTTTGAAAGATCTCGATGATTTTTTTAATGAAGACGGTGAACCTGTATCCCCTTCAAGCTCTAATATTCTATACAGTGCAAAGCCAAATGATGAAAATGGCGAGTCCTCAGGACTTAGCACACCAAGTTTAGTAGAGCCTAAAGCAGTTTAAAACACATAAACGCTCATCATTTATAGTAATAAAAGGGTTATACGTTTATTATCAGTTTTGATATTCAAATCTTTCTACTTTTCTCTGCTTGGGTTGAAGTCACTTTGCGATGATTAAATGTTATAAACGAGGGTCTTGTATCCATTTTATCGATTGTCCTATTCAAGTAAAAAGAGAAAACATTTAGTTCTATGTAAAGTTTCCAATTCTGAATATGTGAATCCTACATCTTTAATACTTCTTCCTCCATTGCGATTGGCTTGAACGCGTCCGCGGATAACACAACTCCTAAAAGAGCCACGAAAGCCGACACTAGGCATTCAGTGATAATCTAAAGCGTTGTATTGCGTTAATTAATGTCATGCATTTGCTATATGAGTGGGTTTATTTACATCGGTTGGGAGTGCTGTGTTTGTTTCATCTACTGCTTTAATATAAGCGAGATCTACAAGAATGATGACATTATAAGCAGTTTTTCTGGGATGAACCGTGAGTAACTACATACGCTCGTAAGTTGAATATGCAGAGTGGGCAAGGAAAAGAGTACCGATCAGTCCCAAGATTTTCCCCAAGTGTTGGTAGCTCATTATAAAAAGAAATGGGTTTCGAAAAGGTGGATAATTTATTTCTAATGTGTAGAATTACAGGTTTAATTTTTATTTTTTTTCTGGCTTTTTGATTTAGACCTTTTCCGTTTTAATTCGTCAAGGTATAATTCCTTATGTATACATCTGTCTTAGTAATTTTCAGCTTGTCCAATCCAACCCGAGCAGTCTTTAACACTTACTGATTGACAAGCTTCCACAGTGCGAGTGTGTACGTACTATATGAGTGGGTTTATTTACATCGGTTGGGAGTGCTGTGTTTGTTTCATCTACTGCTTTAATATAAGCGAGATCTACAAGAATGATGACATTATAAGCAGTTTTTCTGGGATGAACCGTGAGTAACTACATACGCTCGTAAGTTGAATATGCAGAGTGGGCAAGGAAAAGAGTACCGATCAGTCCCAAGATTTTCCCCAAGTGTTGGTAGCTCATTATAAAAAGAAATGGGTTTCGAAAAGGTGGATAATTTATTTCTAATGTGTAGAATTACAGGTTTAATTTTTTATTTTTTTTCTGGCTTTTTGATTTAGACCTTTTCCGTTTTAATTCGTCAAGGTATAATTCCTTATGTATACATCTGTCTTAGTAATTTTCAGCTTGTCCAATCCAACCCGAGCAGTCTTTAACACTTACTGATTGACAAGCTTCCACAGTGCGTGGTGTGAGTTTCGAGTTGGTATCCAAAGGATTTCTTTTGATCTTACTCTTGAGAATTTCTCCAAGAAAAGTACCAAAATATCATACCGTGCAGACTAAATACTTGCGAGATTCTAATAATGCGGTAGCAAAAAGGAAGTTTGTTCAGTGATTGAGAAATATTTTGAAGTAATATAAAACGGTTACTTACAATCATCCTGGATTAAGATGATTGGTTCAAATAAACGATGACCTTGACTATCATTTATTTCGAATTGGAGGCCTATATTCTCCAATTCATCACAGGGAAAAATTACAAATTAAAATGACTCTGTCAAATATATTGTCTTATTTATTGAATATATACAAAGTCGTTGAAGCAGGAGATGAAGTCTTTATCAAAGCAATTTTTTTGATGTTTTTGTCGCCCCTCCGAAAACTCAAGATACGAGATACGAAGTAATAGGTAGATCCAATGCCTATTTTATCATTGAATACGGAGGTGAGGGGGAGTCCACACCTGTAACCCTCAAGTGCCAACATTTTTTGAAGATTGTGTGAGGATTTACTGTATGTTGTGCTCACTTTTTGACTTCAAATTATAAGCGATGTAAAATAGTTGAGTGTTTTGAGCATAGGTTTAATCAGTAAAGTCTATGAAAGCGAGAATTCAATAAATAGTTGTCGGAAACTGTGATAAACTTTCGTATAAAAAAAAATCTGACAAATCTCGCTCCACTTTCCACTTTTCTATCAGTTTTCGAAAACCTTTTGCTCGCTCTTTTTTAACATAACCGACTCAATTGGTGTTTACTTAGATGTAATTTCCAATGGTGGCAAGCAGGCTTTGCCTGTAGACAAGCTGCAGATATTGTAATAATGCTCGTACTCGCTCTCAGTACAGTTACTAGAACACGGAAAGCGTTGTATCGTCGGTGGCGTCTCCAAATAGGTATGTTCCCTCTGTTACTTTGTTGTCAGCTCTACTGTCTTTGCTTCTTTTTCGTTTGTCATGTCTAAGAGTAATATTGTTGCCGATGAAAGCCCTCTTAAATGGTAAGTCATAATTTTGAGAAATGTTGTCATACATAACGTCTCACACGGTATTCAACGTAGTTCTATGTCGCTTTCCTCAACGATCAGCGTCCTCTGGTGTTTATAATCTTTTTTGTACAATTTGATTTTGTGTCGCATTTCTTTACTGATGTTAACACCTCACAAGCGACCTCTCTCTTCTGGTGTACTAGACGCATTCTCTCCCTCAAATTATTGGATGATGCTTTTTTTGCTACTCTGGATATTGGCTATTTCCTAGACATTTGAAGGAATATGGCATAGATGTACGACTACAAGAAAACGACAAGAAGTACTTGGACTTGGCAGATCCCGTGTTGATAAAACCTGCAGATATCGATGTGGGTCGTGAATTGAGGAAAGCACGGAAAAAGCTGGAGCGTAGGAAGCGAAACACTCAAGAAGGGAAGCAAGTTCTAGCCGCTGAAAAACTTTTAACAGAAAACTCACTTGTTGTGATTCACAATCTTGATAAATTATTTCGTACTTAAAAACAGATAAAATAAAGTGAGACTGTAAATAGGTTGTCTTTTATTTAAATATAAAACAAGAGGTATTTATATAGATTATACTCTTCTCTAGCTGTTACAAGTACTACTATACTATTACTGAAGCGATATAATAAGAAACTGTTTTTTTGAGAATTGCATGAAATATACACTTAAAAGCATGAAATATACACTCGAAAGCATGAAGTATTCACTTAAAAGCATGAATTACTTATTTGAAAGCATGAATTATATATTTGAAAGCATGAATTATTTATTTAAAAGCATGAATTATTTATTTGAAATAGAAAGAAATAGGAAAAAGATGGCAATGCTAATTGTAATTGATCCATTTTGTCACTTTCTCTTTCTCTTTTTGTTTTCTTCTTTTATTCTTAGATGAGGGCTGGCTGAGGGCTGGCTGGTTTGCGTTGGGAGATGTGTTTGGAGAGGGTGCAAGTGGTGGGCACGAGGGAGGAGCTGGTATTGGAGAAAACTCCATACGAAGAGCTGGTGCTGCAGGGGAAGCAGGAGGTGCTGGAGTTGGGGCTAGAGGTGTGAGGGAAGAAAAAATGGTGGAGGCGGGCGCAATAGTTTGTACTCGCTGGTTAGTCAAGAACTGTAGATTTGAATACATCATTTGCTGTATTCCCAAAGACTGTTGTAGTTGTTCTTGGAAACTTAACGATTGCTGCTGTTAAATGTGTGATAGTAGTAGAGAGTGTGTTTACAGTAAGAGTAAATTTAATGAGCACCAGTTCCTATTTTAAAAGTAGAACGACTTTATAAGAATAATAGGTAAAAAGAGAGTGTAAAAAAGGTACAATGGTCAATGATTCCAAGGGAGTTTCAAATTAAAAGATCCTTCGAAGTCAAAAGAGTAAAAGTGATTGAAGAGTATAGCAAATGCAATTGCAGAAATGATTATAAATATCAATAAGACTTATTAGTTTATAAAAGAAACAATAAGGATCGAATTTTATATGTGTGAAAAACTAATTTTATTTATTGTTCAATGTTAAAGTCTATTTATATTAAATTAAAATAAAAAATTTTCAAAAGATGAAAAAATTAGTGAAAGATCAAAAAAATAGTGAAAGATCAAAAAATAAAAGTAAAAATTTTCGTATCCCGTTCGTAACACTGCAAAGATTGCTGTAACTGCTGCTGCTAATGGGCGATTTGTCTAGACATGCTGTCTTGATTGTCTCTCTTTTGGTGCCTAATATCTGCAACTTCTCGTTGAATCTTAACTTGGCTTTGATTGAGTTGTTGGTCAAAACCAGCTATGCGACTAGACACCTCATTTTGCGAGTCGACTAAATGCGGAAAAATATTTTCATACTCTCGTAGCCGATCGTTCATTGGAGTTTCGAGTGCTACTTTAACCTGTTCTTGAAAGGCTTTGAATTGATGAGAGCGAAACAGGTTAAACGCGGAGGGGTGAGTGTTGACAATATAATTCTCTTTTTTAGCAAGAAGGTATACAGCAGCATCCTGTAAAATGATTCTCCTACATCTAATCAGCATTTTTAGAAAGCTTCTTTTTGAGGCGTCTACCGACTGATGTAAATTTACTGCTTGCGCGCTTTGTTCGGCAACTATTTGACTTCTACCACTTTGACCGACTTCTTCCACAAACTCAGTCTCACGAGCTTCTTCCCGAAACTCATTTTCATAAATTTGGGTCATTTCATTTAAACATTCTACTTTCCACTCCATATTTTCAGCACCAAAGAAATTCTCGATCCAAGGAAAATTCAATTGTTGGAGCTCAATTGAAGGATCGACTCTGTTCCTTTCAAGAGCGAAAGGCTTCGTCCAAAAACCAGCCATGCCTCGAGCAAATTCTGATGGAACTTTTCCCAAGTAGTGCGTTACCAATCGCCCCAAACGATCTTTCCATCCCCCGCCTTTTTTAATGGTATTGGTGGGGATCCCAAGCGATTCTGCTTCCATAGCACCGGCATGGCGACCGCCATGAGTCACTCTGCTAGTGTGTATGCCGTGGTCTAAAAAGATTTGTTTCGTTGCTTTGTATTGCTGAACAGCACTTATTCCTTCTTCTTTATCAACAAGTAGCACTTTGAAATTATGCCATCTACTATTTTTTAGGAAGGGAGGTTCTTCCTGTTGCGATCGATTAAAGATTGCAAAGATTAGATAATCAGAATTACGAAGAGTTTTTGTTATTTATTTGTTACGTACCTGGAGTTTGCTAAACATATAGAAAGCAAATGCACTAAATGGACATCTATACAGATTATAGTATCTCGTAGCACAGGCAAACTTTACTTCACCAACTTTTAAAGTTTTACCTTTATCTAGACAAAACAGCAAAGCAACAGCTTGTTGCACACCTCTATGTTGAGTGCGTGAAATAATGGTGGAAAAGCAATCGGAAAAATTCAAATTTCGCAAATTTTGATCACGTAGGAGCATGTGATGTCTAGCTGCAATTGAGAATCTTTCCCTTAGGTGAAGCCTTTCATTGGAGCACCATAGGTCGAGCAGGATTCTGATAAGCTGCCCAACCCTATACGAATCACGGATGATACAATGGGCGGCACGGTCGGCATGCGTTTGCACTTGGTCATAGATCAATTTTGCACTGTACTCTTTGATGATGTTTTTGACTTCTTTACACACCTTCGGTGATGGCCAAGTGATCTGTCTGGTTGCGAACTGATAATCAGGGAGGGCCATTAAAGCCTTTTTATACTGGGTAACTGATTCAATGCCAATTGGCACTTGTACTTTCTTAAATTTCCCAGATTTGTCTGCTGTTACTATGGTTCAAGTGTTTTACATAATGCTATCCCACACTTACAATCAATCAATCTGGTGGATAGTCCAGCATTTCATCACCTTGCAGTGCCACTTGTGTTCTCATATCCGCACCAATAGGTATATGCTTTGTATAAGTTTTTTTGAATATGCATTCGTGGAAAAAAGCAACCACTTTGGCAGGTGGACCAACTGTGTAAGGGTACTCGTTATTTTCGTCAAATCTTCCAACTGGCAAGCTTTGACAATATTCCTACAATTGCGTTTAATTTTTTGATGAATTATATTAATAGGTTTGTCCATGGATACCTTCCAGACAGCCATAGGCATTCTGTAAGCTAATTCGGTGCTTGGACGCTAGTTTCTGCTGACATATTGAAGTGCTAGAACAACTTCGTCAACTACCTGAGCATCATTCGTATTGCTGGGAGCCACTGGTACATTGTCGGGAGCCAATGGAATAAAGGTGGTTTCGGCGCTTTCAGTTGTCGTGTTTTCTGCAGGACCGGAAATGCCCTCCCTTACGGGCGCTCCTCCAGAGATATCTCCAGGAGTTGTTTCCACATTGCGGATTTTCCTAAGTCGACCGCGACGAGCTTTTGGAACCGGAGGTGTGCTGCTTTCCCCAACAGGAGCCAATCTCTCTATGGGGACAGAAGGTGAAATAGTTTGCATTTCTTCAGAATCAGAATCGTCATTATTAAGACTGATAATTCGTCTCTTTCTTTGAATTTCAGGTAAAGTAGGTAAAAATGCTTGCATAATAAGTTTTGATAGATTTAAAGAAAGTCGGGGTGAAAAATTGGGATCATCATTTATAGTTTTTTTTCACATTTATTATTACCGAAAATCTAGCCAGTTCAATTCTGTATTTCAGTATCATCAACTGAAAATGAATTAATACCATTATTTACCAGCAGATTGTCTAACCCACGCTTCATCCATACCAGGTCTTTCTTGATATTGTGTCATCATCATGTCTTACATGTACCCACCCAAGGGTTCCTAGGTGGTCTACTATGGCTTACCTCATAATAATGTATTACTGTCACAATCACTGTTTTATAGAGGTTTTTGTAAACATTGCTTATTTAAATCACCACATCACTGAAGAATGCCTCGACAATACCGGACTTACTAAACACGGTCAAATTGCATCATTAATCTTTGTAAATTATTCGCATTTTCTATGACTCAGCCAAACAAGCCAGGTCTTCTAGAGCGGTTGAAATACAGAGAAAGCGTTTTCTCCGGACTCTTGTCACTAAAGCAAGGAAAAGTCTTAAAGAGAAAGGTAAAACGAGCACAGAAAAATTTGACAGAATATACTAAAGAATTTCTAAACACATAGGTACGCAGTCAGTCGTGTTCGTTGGTGATCGAAGTACTGGTGTGGGCTCGCACATCAAGGGCTTTCGTAGATATGGTGAAAAGTTGTTAATGGAGATGCGAGGAAAAAGAGGAGTAGTGTATATCACAAATGAGCACTACACATCGCAGACTTGTTTGATCTGTTATCAAAAATTGGAGCATCCTCGTCGAAGTTTGAAAGAAGGAAGCACTGAAAAGGAGAAGAAAGTTTCCGGAGTCTTATTCTGTGTAAGCCCTAACTGCATCTATATTATCACTGGTTACACTTCAGAAACAAGAGATGCACTTTCTGCAATGACTATATGAATCTCCGGAGCGTCTAATTACTTCCTTGCCGAGACGTCGCACTGTTTTTCACCTTATAGAATCAGTCAATCGGCTACTGAGTCTTTAAAAACTAATACTGCTAGCTTCCTGAGAGGGAACGCAAATCTGTCAAAAGCGTAGCTTTTACTCGTGAGTGCCAGTAAAGTTTATTTCTTTGATGTAATTACTAACATATGCGAATGATTAGGTTTTTCGTTTTCGTTGAGTTTTGTCATCCACAATTTAAGCAGAGGCCTCGACAGCAGCAACCTTTTCTCTATTAATACGTCTTTGCTTGACATCCCAATTGTACACACGTGCAGTATCTAAAAAGAGAAAAACACACATTCAAGTTAAGGTAATAACACATTATACACAGTTATAAAAGAGCTACAAAAAAAGAAACACGGTTAAGGGTTATCAAAAAGGATACTGACTTCCATAGTTGTAATTTGATCTCTCAAGAATTCCAGATCCTCTAAAGTATTCTTTCGTGAAGTTTTGGCAGTTTCAAGCTTTGATGTTAACAATTCCTTTGCCTCTTCACAAGTATATTCAAGCATGACATTGGCCTGTTTTGCAAATTAGATATACCGCTCATAATCACTCCACTGTACAGACTGTCACTTACGCCTAACCAAAGGTAAACGGAGCCAGTAGCTTCAATCTTGGCTTTGGCATACAATGTGTCGTTTAACTCGAAATCTGTGTATAAAGGTTCTTGAGTGTCTTGCTTTTCAGTTAATAAATCAACCATGGCGATGGTCTTTTCAATCTCGGGAATCTTTTCCTCCAAAACCTTTCTACGTTGTAATAAGTTGACTTCCATAAACTTGTACTTGCTAAATAATGAATATAAAGTAGGGATCAGTTTCATGTAAGTAAGCTAATTATACACTGGCAGGCACTGTCTTCTATTGCTAGGGCAAAGACTTGACTTAAAAGCGAGATCCTTACCTGATGGCTTCTTGAAACTTCTTCAACACAACTTCGACTGGTTCGGCTTCAGAAACATAATCTTCAACGCGTTCCTATAATAAGCTTTTGAGTATATAGAGTGTCAAATGTCAACTTCCTCCAGCAGTGCAAGACTTTACCACAAAGGGAGAGCTAGGAATACCGCGAGGGTTAGAGATCAGCTTTTGAGTACTCATTTTTAGTTATTTGATGATGATGAGAGTTGTTTGCGAGAAGATAAACGATTTTTTTTCTTTGACACTGAGCCTGAAAAAAGTGGGCTTAAATCCAGGAGAAAGAAACAACGACCCCGCCTTCGAATAAACAGTGCTTTAATTTCACTTGGTGGTTCCAAACAAGCTAGATATGAAGTAGCCTAAATTTCGAACCGTCTTTCTTCAAGATATCCCTACTTTGAGAAAGTCTTGTAAGCCTTATTCGACAATGACTGTAGTTTTGCCTGATATGTTGGTAGTAGTCATTGCCATTATTTCTCTCTGTACATTGGATTTGGATAAAAGTACATACATCTGTGATAAATATAATGCGACTACATACTTCAATTAAAGTTACACGTATAAACTATGAAGCTCTATTAAAAGTCTAACAATAGCTTACCCAACCCTAATACATGGCACTTCTTTGTAAGCCTTAACAAAAAAGTCGTCTAACGCAAATAAGTAATACACTGTCTGCTATCGAAGTACAAAAAGTCGGCTAACAAGCGCTTTTAAAGCAAAGTTAATCTCCTTTACACGATCTAATCTGCGTCAAAAGTGTTGCTGTGTCTAGCTCTATTGTTGTCGATTAAACAAGTGAATTGATCGCGGTCAATATACTGATTTAAAATACATATAATGGGATGTACATAATTTATACAGCTCTATTTAGAGGTTTTTTGTACAGATTTCTAAAAATAAATACAATGCAGCCGTTGTCATGGCTTCAGTTGCTATTCTGGGTAGTTTTAATACAAAAAAAGAAGAAACGGGTTCTGTCCACAACTTTAGCAAAATGTCTTGGTATTGCTCTTGGTGTTACTTACTAAAGAACACTTGCCCGGGGCATTTTATATCCTTTTATGTCTGATTATGAATATGGCTGTAGCCACAGCGAATCTAGTTCGTGCTATGTAAAAATAAATCGAGTAATATTGTTCTCAAACGGTGCGTTTGGAGATGCTCGTTACTTCGATTCAACACAAGGTCACCAAGAAACACGTCGTAAATTACCAAAGAATTTATGAATACAATATGGAGCAACATAGAGGCAAAGATTTAATATGATACAACGGTGGAGCATGTTGATAATTTAACATGATTTTTTAATTAAATAATCATAATGATAAGTACATAGAAGAGAGATACGGCAATGATGATGAGCGCTTGTTACAGAGACACTATAAAGAGACAGTTGGAGGTAGATGAATGAGGGAATAAAAAATCAAGTTGATAAATAAAGTATAATCTAATGAGACTTTCTGTAAACTCTGAGACCATCATTCTCTTGTCCCTTCTTGATAGCCAAACCAACAGTCTCGGTTTCAGGGTCGAAGGAAGTGTAGAAGGCATTAGTGAGAGAAGTACCCAAAACCCAATCACGATCAGAACTACCGCGGCTAATCTTGGTGGTACAACAATCGCGGTCAGCATCAACGACACCAGTCCAGTACTTGGCGGGCAATTCAACAATGTGGTCTTCAAGGGTCATTTTGAGGACAGGTAAGTCCTTAATTTGAGAACACTTGATCTTGTAGGTCTTGGTAGAGTAATCGTATTTGGCATCGAACTTCTTGTGGAATTTATCGGCCTGAGCAGGAGGCATGGCAATCAAACTGGTGGAGGTACTGATAGAGGCAATAGCGTTAACTTCTTGCTTGAATCTAAGGTCGCCGAAGCTAGCATGACGGATACAGATATCCCAGTTCTTGGCAGGAGCATCTGGGTTATCAGCTAAACGAAGGTATTCCATCTCACCCTTGATGATGCTCTTGTCAACACCACCGAGAACAAGGTAACCTGCGGGCTCTTCCTCTTTAGGAGTGTTATGACGCTTGACAACGCCGAAACCACCAGAAGTAACACCACCGGCATTGCCAGTGTTGTCGGTAGTGGGGTTGGTAGGAGGGACAGTGGTGGTACCTCCGTTAGGAATGGTGGTGCTGTTGGTGTTGGTGTTACCGGTGTTGGTGGTAGCGCCAGATTGATCGAAACCACTGTTGGTGGTGGTAGTGTACATACCGAATTGGGCACTGGCAAGACCAGAGCCGGATTGGTAGGCGTTGGAGACGAAGGCGGAATCGGGAAGGGCAACATCACGCTTGGCCAAACCTTTAAAATGAAAGAAATTTAGTTCAAAAACTTGTATCAAAACGAGTAATATTTTCTATATTTACCAGAGGAAGCGGAAGATCTAATCTTGGTTTCATTGAAGTCGACACTACGGCCAAGACCAAGATAACCATCTAGTATAGTTGTTGAGTTGAGTTAGGAATGTATTCTTCTTCGAATAAGTAAATTTCATGTCTTACCGAAACCAGTACCGAAACCACTCATGCGGTAGGCGCCACCGAAAGGCATATCTTTGACCTTGAGGCCAGCAAATTCAAAGGTATCGGTGTAGACGTGAGTGTCAACGCAAGAATCTCCGTATTCAACAGAGAATTTCTTTCCTACAGAAACGGCATCTGAGGACTTGCGAGCATAGTAGGTGCAACGTCCACGACAGTTCTCTGTTTTACACTATAGAAAATGTATGTATGTTAATAAATGGAAATTCAAGAATTTTTTTTAGGCTTTCTAATTTCTTACTCTAGATCCACGAACCCAAGAATAACCGGTCGCTATTTGAAAACAATAAAATTAAGTACAACCTGAAAATAAAATCATAATAATAAGGGGGTGAGGTTCTTCAGTTACTTACTGGTATCAAAGGCAAAGACAAATTCTTGAGGAGGGTTACCAATCTTGACTTTACCGGCAAGCTATAAAATTGAAAACTATCAGTAAAGCTGTACTTTTATGATTTTATGGAAAGAGCAAATGTCATAAAATAGGTATTTGTTTGTGTTTAAAAAGAAAATCTGTGCTTCTTTTTGTCCAACAATTACTATATTCTTTATGAATTTCGCTCTTTTTGGTGTGAAAATTGCTCTTTGTTTAAGCAAAGAAGTGAAAACATACCACGCCGTTGTCGAGGGCTTTACCGGCAGCTTTATAAATTCCACCGTCGTCAGTACGTTTGTAAAGGGGGATGGTGAGAGGCTCTGATGAAGCGGCGCTAAGAGCAATTTGAGCAAGAGCTGCAAGACAAAGGAAAGCTGCACGCATATTTGTGGTTGAAAAGTGAAAAGACTGGGAAGGGTTGTTGTATAAGTTGTTTAACAATCGGTTGCTAGGCTGTGTGAGTAGACGATATCTTTCTCTATATTATATGGATGACGTTTGATATTTCTTTTTAATCTCTTGTTTTTAATTCTAAATATCTATAATAAGAAATAAAAGGGAAGAAATAAAAAAGTTTTTTTTACAGAATAAAAAAAGTAAAGAGAAAGAAAGAGGAAGAAATGAACGAGAGTTGGAAATTTGAAGGGGGAGAGAGAAGAAAAGTGTTCAAATATATATAAATATAGGATATAGCGAAAAGGGAAATACAAATCGAGGGAGTTCCAAATAGTGATAAGTAAGATACAGTGAAATCTTGATTGGTTGGCGGTAGCGAATGGACGAGGACAAGACTAATTATGTGTTCTAAATGAGGTGCCTGGATCATTACAGGCTTCATCATTCGTAGCACTTTCTCCTAATTTCTGTGTACCCATTCATATTAGAAAAATGCAGTAGCTCAATTAACTCTCATAGGTTAGAACTCCGGTGTTGAGTTTTTTTGCTAATAGATGATAGTGGTTTTCACTATTTCAGTCTGGGGCAAAGATAGTCTGGAGTTTGTTCATTGTTCTTTTATTCATAGCGAAATTGCATGTCAAAAGTCATTTATAGCCTATTAAAAAGTAATAAACGGCAGAAGGTGTTACAAAAATGCTCATTATTGATTTAATATTATTCTCATTTATTCGTTTTTTTTTTTCATGTAAACTGAGAAAGGCACGTTTTTTTATTGAGGTGTTCGAGTAAATTATCTTCCACAAATATACATTACGGATCCATCACACACAAAGCATAAAATGATATTTAGATTCTGGCACCAAAAATAGAACACATTGTTATCCATTATGGGTACTCGAGCAAATTTTCGACTTCCGGGAACTCCTTCCAATACTTGCGCCCCTTCCCAAAGTGATTTTGAGCTTAAATACGTGAACTAGCGTCTCTCCCCTCTAAATATCCCTTCTTATATCATACCTGTATCATACCGAACATTTGCTTGCTTCTTATGAAAAGAAAGAGCGAGCTGCACACCATAAATAGTTCCCGTTTTACGTAATCAATTTAAATTTTTTTGCACTACATCATGTCTTGGAGCAATTTTTGTTTATCCTTGATAAATGATGATGACATGAATATTTATACAAAGACAGATAAACAAAATGAAAATCGGCATTGCCCAATACAAATAAACAAAGCTGGCTGATGACGAATGTCGATCTTTTTTAAGTCGAATTAAGACTCAACCTTCAATTTAATAGTAACTGTGCACGAGAATTTGTAAAGTAAAACCACCATCATAATGAGATTCTATTCTTATATTTCAGCCATGGACAGCTGATCGGGATTATAACAGAAAGCGGGCAACAAGCAAAAAGAACTATTACTTTCTTGGAAAAAAATATACAAGTTTAAAAATAATCCTAATTACGATTAAGTTCTGACTTTTATTTTGGATTTATAAAATTCGTGGCAAGTTGGCGTTTCAGCAGCATCGAATAGTAAATGGACTGAAAAATATTCCACGACATGACTGCTCCAATGTTGAGGATTTTGAGCGATAACAGAATGTTATAGAGAAAAGGATCCCCCAGTTACCTCAGTCCAGTTCTTTCATTCAGTGAGACGTATGGAGAGGAGAAATCAGTGCCATTTTTCACCCTCATTATCAACTTCTTCACCTACAATGTACTGCACCGAACACTTGCTACTGCGCAATGCCATTCTCTATCAACTCAAGTTCACTTTAATACCTATCACAGTTTACCTTGAAAATTTACGGGTTTTGCTTTAACTTGGAAGAGGGTTGACAGCGAAAGAGGGAATGAATGGTAGAAAAATAAAATCTTGCTTCATAGTAAAAAGCATTTGCGTTTTTCAAGCTATAAACGTATCACTTGCTAAAACAAGACAGGTGAGGACCCACAGGCCACACATTGCACTAATTGAACATACTATAAATCCACAATTAGTATTACTTTGACATTGCTGCTTTGTATCATGTTCAATTAGTGCAAATGAAGTTGATGTGCCTGATCAATACGTATTTTGAGGTCCTCGACAACTTCGTTGCTCTTATTCACTTCTTTGCTTATTATTTTCATGTTTACACTGCCAGTTAGCTGTAACAACGAAGCAACTTCTTCATTAATCTGAGGATTAATATTGAAGACGCAACGTAAATTTTCTTTGATTGAAAAGTTCGGATTTATTATGTTTCTGACAGATGCAGTTGCACAAACGATTACAAAATTAAAAAAAAAGAATATTATCATTATAAAAGCAGTGAACCCTTCAAGCTACATTCATTCGAATCTCCTGCTGTGTACAAGTATATTAGTGATCTCGTCGCTTTTGTTCGTTAGTACATACACCATTCTTTTATTCGTAATTGTTTGTCGTGCTGAAAACATACGTGCAAAAAAGCTTCCCCTATTCACCAACATATAATCTATTAATGGAAATGGAGCTCTCATTGCCTCGTGGACAATGAGTATTTATCGATGGCAACTCAGGATTTGATACTGAATATTTTATCTCTCGAAATCCAATCTTAAAAGAACTCTCAAAGCAATTCTCTTTTCCCTCCTTTTTTTCACTTATCATTCCGATAAAATCAAAGTTATAATGCCATATTGTTCACACTTCTGGAGGGAAAATGTTGATATTAGTCTGCTCTGTAAGTATACTATGTGCAACCAAGTACTAATAGTTCTCTATTGATGTAGTCGCCTCTTCTTGTTTGTTTCTGCTTCAATGTATTACACTTATCTCCGCCTACTTACTCTGACTGCATTTGCCATCACTGCTTACTTCTGTATCTCTGCTATGTTTTTGGGTTTCTGGTGGTGGTATCCATTTTTCAAGATTCGTACAGATGATTGCTTCCCAGAGGAAATCCCTATAAAACGCTCACACCGAGTTTGGTTTGATTTGATGGTCCTCTCTTGGTGGTCTTTTCTTGGTGGTCTTTTCTTGGTGGTCTTTTCTTGGTGGTCTTCTCTTTGTGGTCTTCTCTTGTTGGACTTCTTTAATGTCTTTTTTTGTATTATCTGTTTGGGACTTTCACTCCCATCATCACGGTGAATGGTGGGAGTAAATTGCTGGTCTTGTTTGTGCCTGTGGCCTTTTCGTATGCACTGGTGGTTCTCTCGTCCGTGCCTGTTTGCTTTTTCTCGTTCGTGCTTGTTTGCTTCTTTTTGTTCGTGCCTGCGCGTTTCCTTTTTGCGCTGATGGCCTTTGTGTTTGGGTTCCCTTTCTGCGTTGGTGTCACAATATTCCAAAAATAAAAGTGCCTGAGACCAGTACTAGTTCAGTCATCTAGTTCTGGTATTATACTATACCTTTAAAACTGTTTAGATCTAAGGGGTAAACTTAGCTTATCAAGAAAATGAGGCGCAGAACCTATAGCTCAAACCTACAAGCGGTTTCATCTATAAAAGAGTAAGTCATTCCCTATAGCAAAGTGGGCAAATGCAGGATATCTGCTGTCTTAATTAAATTCGCTGTTCATAGAGGATGTAATATCGATTACAAACCTCTGCTCTCGTAAGTTCATGTGAAACATTTTTGCGGGCTGATGACAAAAAAAAGTCATCCTCATCAATGTACTTCAAGTAAACCATTCAATATTCCTTAATTATATCTCCTTTCATATGACAAAGTCTTCAATTTACGTCAGGTTGTTATTCACAGACGTAGGAAGACCTCCAGGGAAACTTTCTTTGTGGCTCGTTGATTTCAATAAGGAGATGCATGTTCTACAAATTAATAAAATATTCTCTACTTTCGCTTGTACCCAACAAAACCCGCAGTTCTAAATTACGTTTAGCTACATTATCCAAAGAAAAAGATCTTTCTGTGCTAGAATTTATAATTTATGCTCTATATTTAGGACATAGTTCATCATTGGCTCTGTTTTGATGCATATTATATAAAGTACAGAAAAAACTCTTCGTTTCACATCGAACGATCGTTTATTAATGAATATCAATCGCACTAACCACACTGTTTCAAGCCATTACCAATGGGCACATTTTACAAGCGTGGTGGTCTGTCTAAGGAGTCTATAGACTACCGAATTTCCGCCTACATATATCACCACCATATTCCAAATATTCTCTGCGTTGTACAAATGACTTTTGTAATTCATTTTTAGAACTTAGAGAAACGAATCTATTTCCTCCCTCCCAAGCAAATGTTATCGGACTAAATTCATAAATTAGAATGGTTGTGACATTCATATTCTACTTTCTGTTTACTTACTCTTTTGGTGTAACCACTCGAATGTTGAAATCGCTGTCGACCAGTTGTCTCAAATCACGTTTACTGTATTACCAGAATTGTTAGATTTCGCACGAGCAGCACGTCAGATCAAGAGGTGTTTGCTTGTACTTACATTCTTTCCATATATCCGGGTATATTGGCGTTACCTCCCACTAGTACAATATTAGCGTACAGTAAACCTTGTATTGCTAATGATTACGTTAATTATTGCTACAGAAAGTGTTACTATTTTGTACACTTACAAGGATCGCAAGCATTCACGCTTTGTACTATTGCTTCAGGAATGCCAGCTTGATCTAGACCAATATCCGAAGGATGCATCAACACTTCGGTGACCATGAATCTCTCATTATTCATGGCCAGGACTTGTTCGGAGGTGTCATTTCTCTTCTTGCTAGCTGTGTAATTCGTCGTCGGTGTTCGTATTATTCCTGTGGTATTGTGATGGAAATCCGGCAGCACGTATTCTTGAATAATCGTATTTTCTGACAGCTTCTTCCTTTAAAGTAATACAGAATGATTTAAGAATTTCTAAACAAGACAGCTATGTGATCGCTCTTACTTGCAAATATCTAAATCTTTATACACGTCTTGGGAGATGAAACAACATTTCTCTTTCACATCGTTGATGATATACGTTTCCTCCATCATATCGTAAGATCTGAAGGAAACAATTTCTTTTAATTGATTTGTCAACAGCTTTCCTCCTACGTTTAATCTTCTAATGCCTTTTGCGACTGCTCTTCCCTTCAAGAATGGTACGATATGTGTGAAAGAGTATCCAGAGTCTACTATCAATACGCAATCAGGGATCGATCCATGTTTGTCGTGAAA
The DNA here is from genome assembly GCA_000587855.1 of Mucor irregularis B50. Classification (NCBI taxonomy): domain Eukaryota; kingdom Fungi; phylum Mucoromycota; class Mucoromycetes; order Mucorales; family Mucoraceae; genus Mucor; species Mucor irregularis. The sequence continues at coordinate 132,739 of KK076529.1, forward strand.
TAAATCACTGAGTTCATTGAATATACATAATTCTGCAGCGATCGTTCGATAGCATGATGAAAACTCATATTCTTCAAATATCACTTCATCATAGCTATCTTGAATTATTGGCAGGTTGAAGCATGGTTCTGTTATCAGTAAGCGACTCTCTTTTGGATCCACACGAGCAACATTATTGAACACTCGATCCCAAATTGTTCTCTCGATCCCCCAATTCACTAATAAGCCCTAAAGATTCGGTGAATCAGCTTAAAATCAGAGAAATAAATCGTATATGTTCTGAAATTACCTTTTCAAAAGGCAGACGATAATACAAGGACGAAAAATCTTTACATTCTTCGAGTTGATCGCCAATGTAATTTCTTTTATCCGCTTTACCACGTACAATCGCGTTAGGAATCAGTCTGTAACAATGAAATTAGTCTATGGGAATAGTAGTTGGTGAGAAAGTTGATTACCTCGGCACAGCGTCATAATCGCATATACCAGTTTTGATGGTATATGCACCGTTATCCAAGATTAAGGTCGGTGGTTGCATTGACAGTTTAAAAAGAAGCAAATACAAAAAATGCACTGAGAATAAAATAATCGAGGGCTGCTCAAGATGATTATGCGAGTAATATTTACGGGAGAAATTTATTTAATACATTGGGTAAAATGAAGTCTATAGGGAGAGTAGAAATTTAAAGTGAATTTTGAATATGTAATTAGGACAGGGATGCTATTCGCCCTTATTCTTTCGCTTGATAGGCCCAAGCTCAGCATCACTTGTCGCTGCTGATGTATTTGCAGTACCTGTCTTGTCTAAAAAGTAAAGCTGCTCATCTGAGTCTGATTCTTCGTCTTGCTTTGTCCAATTGAAGATCTTGCTATCATCTAGTAAAACTTTAGCAGTGCCCGTCAAAAACTCACCAGCGATTTGGGAGAAGGTACGTCTTCCTTCCGCCAATTCGTTGACAGATTCTTGGCTTGTAGAATCACTTCTAAAGACGTTTTCTGAATCAAAATCACTAAATACATGAGGACCAATTTCGTTGATAACTTCGGTGATGTAGTTGGATAATTTCTCTCTCAATTGGCGCAGGTTGGCCGTGCTATCAGGGTCGACAAGTGCAACGTAAAGCGGGCGAAGCGATCTATAATGAAAGAAATGCTTAATGCATGTCCAACACTTACTTTTAATATTACTTACTTGAAGACATCGACACCGTTTTCAGCAAATCGCATGGAGGCATAGCTCACAAAGGGGAGTAGGGTCCAAGTCAAAGCTGGATACAAAATGGTGCGGAACCAACTCAATTCTGATTTCATACAGACCCAGAACACAATCAAAGTGTACAGCCCGTATAACAATGGTATAAGGACAAGTCCCACCAAGAACTTCCAAGTAGCCAACACATCTCTACCGGCAATCTTGACAGTTGAAGAGGCTAGCGCGTCCTTTGCTTTTTTGGCACTAAGAGCCTTCGCTGTAATCACAATAGGAAGATTGAGAATGGAGCTATATTGCCAAAAAGTTGATTAGTTTTGAGCAAAAGCTTAGAATATGTAATAATGTGACACTTACCCTGGGAATGAAAGCAACCCCCACACTAATAAAATGCCCACACGATAACATAACAAGCAAAAAGTTCTCCATCCTCTAAGATTAATCTCAGGCACTTGGTGATCTCTAAGTCCATGATATTTTAGTAATTGATTGTATGCCAGCACTTTTTGCTGTAAATCAATCACCCTTGGATCGTCTTTGTAAAGATCGAATCCAATAACAAAACGTCGATTCAAATCCACAACTTGAGCAATATGTAATCTTCTGTTAGCTGGTTTGTAAAGTCTGCGGGCAGCTTGAATCACCATTAATGTTTGTTCGTTGGCTGCATTAACCGTGACGCTTTTAAGAGCATAAAAGATCGTATCTAACAAGCTTGAGCAAGCATCTCTCTTTTCTTGTCCTCCTTTTTTGAATTGCTCTACCATATCTTTGGAAATAGTGATTGGATTGCCAAATTCAATAACGGCTCTTGAACGGAATCGATGAGCATGAAAGTAATTCAATCCACAAGGCACAATTTTCACATCCAATCCAGGATACTTGGCCATAGCTCCTAATGCCATGATAGTGACACCTGCCTTAAATGGTAGCATTTCTGCCCGATCGTGGCTACCTCCCTCAGGAAAAATTGTAATACATCTACCATCATTTAATTCAGAGTATACTTTTTCATATACCGCGTCTTGGTCAATATGAGGCAAGCACTTGTACGCTGTTCCGCTCGACTTTTTCAAATAATCCAATGCCTGTTTATCCTTCACTTCGGATTTAATAATTAATTCAGTATCTGAGACAACTTGAACAATTTGAAGTTTTCCGGAATTCTTGGGTAAGATAATGGAGTCCAAAGCAGTAAATTGTTTAGTAAACTGGGTATCAATACCGTGAATTCGAAGAGGGTCTGATTTAGGGTTCAAAAGGTGGATACGTCCAATACCGGTTTCAGCAAGATCTTGTGGACGCATGACAGGGACTGTTATATTTTTTTTTTACATAATCAGTATTAGCACTAATATGAATTTCAATACACTTACTTGGGTGAACTAAGCTAGCAAGAAAACCGATCGCTTTATGCTTCATGGACTTGGCCGCGATGAGGAAAGAAACTCTTCTGTTACATTCTCTCATTACAATCAGAGGATCGACAAACTAGATAAGCAAGAGAACTTAGTCAGTTGACTCCACTATTAAGACTACTCTGTTGTGCTCTTACTTGGTTAGCATGAGGAGCTGCTACAAATATTAATGGTCCTTCTAACGGTATTTTGTGAGATCCTCTAGGTCTGATTTCTCGAAAAAAGATATCAAGCATAATATTGAACAGCCACAAAGCGCAGTCATATAAAATGTCTGCGTTTTGCTTGTTCATTTTGAGACTTTAGCTTTGCCAAAACGATAAAAGAAGATATTTTGATCAGAAGGGAAAAAAAATGACAAGCGCATGGTGTAAAGTGAGCAATTTCTAGAATCGAAAATATAGCCAATCATAGCGGAGGAAATGATAAATGGCAGTCCTCTGATAAAATTTGATCCGCGTTTATGCAATTTTTTAGCGCGTCTATCAGGACTTTTCCAACACAAATCAAACGAAGCATTACAATACAAGCAATGTTGAACAAATATATAAAAATATATATTTGGAGGATAAAAATTTAGCAGACTACTTCAGAACTTTCTCGGGGGATGTAGAATAGAAGCGTTGGTGGGCCATTAGTTGATTTTATCTCAAATGCGAAGCTAAAGAAATATATAGTCTGCGCCAGACAGCTTACAAATTACATCTTAACAAACACTATAAAATACTTACAAAAATTGTATATTGTGATGCTATAATTTCGTTGGGATAAGAATAGCATGTCATCAACTATAAAAGACAACCCAAGGCAACCATCTTCATCCTCTGGTGAAATAAAATGACACTTGCATTCAATATACTTTCTCCAAGTCTCTAGAAATGTCGGGACTACTTTATAGACTCGGCCCGTCTTCATTTTTTTAATATCCCTTAAGCGAAGGAAGGCATCAATTCATATTATATGCAAGATGTCAATCACCTAAAAATTTAACAAAAAAAAAAAAAATCATGGAATACTAAAAAGAGCTAATTATGCAGTAAAGTAAACTATGAGCAAAATATACTCATTCGACAATGCTGAATACTTGGCAAGTGTGTAACTTTTCTCGTGAGTGATCACCTTAAACATCACACCCCCTTTACATTATGCATAGTATTAAGTCCAAGTAAAGTATAGCACTGCATCTCCTTTTTTTTTCGAAAATATACAGGTACTCCTTTTGTTGTATTGTTTGTTGAAGACAAAAGCAAATATTGTATACTGACATGCTATATACTTAGATTGGCTGTATATATTTGGTGTTTTTTGATAAAATGAATTCATACAAGATTTATGCATTTGATGCACCCAATATATTGCAAAAAGCGATACTGGTTCATATCTGGCTTGAAATTCATGTTTGTAGAGTATACAAAAGCCCCTACTATTAATACTATCTCCGTTTTGTATTGATCCACACTTTCCCTTTGTCGTTTTGATAATTCAAACCTTTTTTTAATTCTGTCTGCTCAGTTTCTATAGTTTCGCTTTTTTCTTTTCACTTCTATTTTTGCTGACCATAATAAGTTGTAGCTTTTGATTGTTGTAGTGAGTATATAATGCACAAGTAAAAAGCTTGTATACTGACTTGTGAATAGATACTAGTGATAATTAATGGATCCCAAGCAACAACAGGCAGAATCAACAATGGCGTTCCCAGTATGGGCGATAGTAATAATTGCAATTGTTGTCGTTGCAATTATTGGTGTTGGAGTTTTCTTTTTAAAGCGACGTCGTAATAGATCACTCTCTGTAGATACAATTCATAGAAAAGAAGACGATAAGGACGAAAAAAAGTCTGCGACTACTTTGGGTTCCACTCAGACACTTGTGACTCAGAAAAAAATGAAAAATTCATCCATGAACACACCGCCATTACCCAGTGATAAGCAACGACAATTAGAGGAGGGCTCTCCTCTTTCTCATATGAATAACAACACCAATGTGATAACGGATAAACCTGCATCCTTATTTGACGAATCAGAGTACAACTATCCTCCCCCTGATCCTCCACAGGAGATTAAAATTTCATTACCACTGCCACCCCTCAACTTCATTTTTTTCAGACAAAATGGAATTAGATGGTAGTGATCAGGATTTATACGATATGTATTTAAGCACGAAAAAGAAGAATAGCGGCAATGAATTCATCTCGATCGATCTTGATTCATCAACTGCAGCAGCGACATCAAATGTACCTTCATTTTATTCAAGTGCCGCCTCGAACATTCAGCAGAAAGCAGCAACGATACGAAGCTCGCTTATTCAGTCTTTGCGATTGCAATCAAAGTCAAATAATAGAGCTTCTGCTCAAACTTTGTTTTCTGCCACTAATAACACGAACACTGAAGAGAGCTTACCGAAAAAATCAAATGAGTCTTACAGATACCAGCTTCCAATCAATAACAAAAACGATAGTACTATTACAACCGAATCAGCTAAAACAGTGATAGATACCAGACAGGCCATGCCCACGTTTAATAATTCGGCCATTGCTAAACAGGCTTTAGAGAAATTGGATGTTACACATTTGAAAAGCGGCATAGTAGTAGACGACGAGTCGCCAATTACTCCTAACACCAACCTTCAAGAACCTGTTCGTGCTGCAAAACGAGTAATTAGATCTGCATCTAGAAAAACGAAATCCCGCTCTGTAATAGTAAATGATAACGACATAATGAATAATAATACTACATCTGATGACGACCAACACATTGGTAACAATGAAAAAGATGATAAGAAATTAAAACAAGGCTCGATCCGATTTGCCAGCATTCGAGGTCCCAGGAATAGCGAAGAGCATATGACAATCACATCTGGTTCTATGAGACGTCTTGTTCGTGAAAGTGTCCTTTACGATGACGACTCTATTCCTTCCATACCGGTTGCTTCATCCGCTGCTATGGCGTCAACTAAAGTTAGCTCAAGAAAAAGCAGGTGTATTAGCGCGGTCGACATTGCCGGTTGGTGGGAAAACAAAAATGATGCTCCTAAAAATCCTGACTTATCTACAGCAGAAGCCAGCAACAGTAATTTTTCATTACCCCTTTTCCAAAACATTTCTGCAGGCTCACATAGTTCTGGGACTCCTAATCAGTACCGTGCCTCTCTATCGACATCCATATTTGGCACTTTATCAAAATCAAATGGCGCTGTACTTGGCGAGATGAATAAAGATGATAATTCTGGAAGTAATACCGATAGTATATCCCGTCATAATTCTTTCAGAAAGGGGACTTTCAGCAGAAACACTCTACGTAACATAACCTCAAATGCAACGAATGGTGTCAATCGCTCGTTAAAGGGCTTGTTTGACCATTCTTCAGGTGCCGCAAACAAAGTGGTACCAGATGACAGTCAAAAAACGGAGCTTGACTCTGAACCCATACAGATAGCAATAGAAGAAAAAACGACCATAGATCCTGTACAACATGAACAACAAAAACAGCAATACAACTCTGTTCGACAAAAGAGTATTCGAGTTACTGCTGGACTCCTAATCAGTACCGTGCCTCTCTATCGACATCCATATTTGGCACTTTATCAAAATCAAATGGCGCTGTACTTGGCGAGATGAATAAAGATGATAATTCTGGAAGTAATACCGATAGTATATCCCGTCATAATTCTTTCAGAAAGGGGACTTTCAGCAGAAACACTCTACGTAACATAACCTCAAATGCAACGAATGGTGTCAATCGCTCGTTAAAGGGCTTGTTTGACCATTCTTCAGGTGCCGCAAACAAAGTGGTACCAGATGACAGTCAAAAAACGGAGCTTGACTCTGAACCCATACAGATAGCAATAGAAGAAAAAACGACCATAGATCCTGTACAACATGAACAACAAAAACAGCAATACAACTCTGTTCGACAAAAGAGTATTCGAGTTACTGCTTTGAATCGTCCAGCTCTACCGAAAAATTATCTGCCCACATCAGAATCTTCAACCAAATACGCTCTTAGCGACGAAGCTAGTTTCCCGGACGAGCCATCGCAAAAAACATCTTTTGATGAATCCTCTGCACCAATCTCTACAGATATTAGTAGAGAAACCTCTAACAACAACCTGTGTGGAAATAACTTGCAGAATGAAACAGTTGAAGAATCAACAAAAGTACATGTACCCGGTAACAACACAAACAACGGCGAAGTAGATGTTATCCGACGAATTTTACAAGACACTTGGATCAATAACGTAAGGGAGAGCGGCTCAATGTTCAGCATAGCGTCAGACACAGACACGATCGCTACCACATCCACACAACAATCATCGTCAACACAGCAATCAGGAACAATAAACAGCAAACTGAACCCTCGCCAACAAAATCAAGCATTATTGTCAAAGTCTCTACTCACACAACAGGTGGCCAAAAGAGCCTCCCTTGTAGCTCGCACGGGTGTAAATACCGAAGAGCCTGGATTTGTTCCTCAGCAAGGACCTGAACCATCAGCTTCATTTTCTTCATCTACCGTGCGCACAATGGTTCCTGAAAGTTCACATAGTGTCAGTGAACCGGTAAACATTCGACAAAACGCCATCACATCAAACAATGGAAGCAATAAAATTCAAGAATCATCTTATGATGCCAAGCATGGTTCACTGTCTTCCTCCGTCTTGACTAGCCGTTTTTCTTCTTCTCCCATGGATAACTCTCATAATTCACCAAGGAATAGCAGCGCTGAAAGCAGTCGTGGTCACAGTAGAAAGAGTAGTGGTGGAAATAGTGCTGCAACCGCTTTAAGAATCAGTTCGGGGTATTCTGCAAATGCAAAAACATGGAATGGTAGAGCCCAGAAGAAGTCATCTCGACCCTCAGTTACGCAATTGATGGGAGATGATGATAATTCTCCCTCATCGCCAGATATTGCATCACCCTCGGAACAAGGTCAATATCAAAGTTTCAGTAGAGGAAGTGTTAGTAAACGAGCATTCTTTAGCACCATGCGAAAAGGTCAGAAAAATCGCGGTAGCATTCCATGGATGATGGAAGAGGACGAAGAAGAAAGAACACCTGCTCAAATCGAACGCGATAAATACTTGGGTAAACCATAGACTTTGTTCAACCCAAATCGCTGAAGAACATCTCAAAATAGCATGGATTTATTTATTAATCCATTTAATACATACATTCCCTTATCCACTCGTTTTTTTGTTAAAGTATTATCATTATTTCTCATATATATTAATAAACAATTTAGTAAAATGTAACACAATAATCACATAATTTTGTACATGAATAAAGCTGAAATTCATAAAGACCCAGTTATCTTTCGAAAACACACCTGCGAATATCCCGAATTGATCAAGTGTGTATAATATTTGCTTCTTCAGTAATTTTATTAATGTGGCCCAGTAGCGACTAGATATCAAACAAATTTTTGGGTATCTGAAAAAAAAAAAGGTACAAGCATCATCAGTGTGGTAAGTATAATATGCTTTGTAACATTTTAGATAAACATCTGGTCCTACTTTGACTCGCAAAAGGGTTCCCGTTTTATCGTGCCGGGAGAAACGATGCAGACACAGTATCCATTGCTTATTAAATTCTCACAGTCTTATTCACATCTCCAAAATTTGGTGTGAAAGGTGTTCTTTATGATTCCCGTTTTCGATTTCAGCCAATTCAAATACCATTTGTACGACATGTCACATAATAATCAAAAAGTATCACAGCTAGGGTAATCGTTTATTAAATAAATAGTAAAGGGGAATAAAGTTATTTCAAATAAATATTTAATTGGCAGGGTTGAAAGGGCACTTTCCAGAAGGCTTGAGGTCCTCAGGGTTAATGGAACCTTCCTTTCTGTTCTTGGACATTTGTCTCAACATATCAGTGGGATCGTAGAAAGTTTGAAGTTCTTCAATTTCGAACTTATCATTGACCTTAGCAACAGTGACACCGAAAACTTCGATAACTTCGTTAGTGGCATGGGCTTCCAACTTCTTACCATCGCCAGTCTTGACGGACAAGTCACCGTTGTTCAAACCCCAATGTCTCCACTTGAAAGCAACAACTGGGGGACCACTGTAAACATCAATGACTTCCCAGGAGAAGGCGCGAAGAGCTCTCTTGAAGAGTTTGTGAGATTCACTGAAATCCATTTCACTGGCCTTGTAGAGTTCGGTGTCGCCAATAAGAGCATTGTATGTACCGATCTAATATAAAAGTTGGGTTGGATACTTGTTTTAAATATATCATTGCTATAACTTACCTCGAGCATTTCATCAATTGTTTGCCACTTCTTGCCGTTGACAGAGAAGCGATACTTTTCCTTGTTAATGGTACGGATTTGATCAGCACGCAATTTGTATGACATTTCTTTTTCCCAGTTCTTATAAATAGATGTCCACATTAGTTACGGCATACGTATTGATTATCAGTATTAAACCTACCTTGACCAAGTTGGAGACGAGCCATTCGAGAGAACCTTCAGCGTGGGTCTTGATCTTCTCTGTAGAGATATTATATATATTGGTATACGTTCTTTCCGTGCTCAACCCCACACGATGGACTTACCTTCTTCATAAGTGGCATTGACCTTATTGTAGTCAGGAATACGGTTGTAACGCCATTCATGGTCCTTGTCATTAAGGACGGCATTGGCATCAGTCATGAAATCAGGAAGAGACATTCTAAAGAGTGGGGGATTTGTGAAAGAAAGAATAAAGAAAAAACGAGAGGGTTCTTTTGAAACCTGCCAATTTATAATAAATTGCGACCGAGCACAGGCGATGTAAAAAGTTTGAGTGTAACATAGATTGTGTCATATGTGGTAGTCTATTTACCAAGCGAAGGATCTATTTGTACGCTTTGATTCAATCTATATAAACACAAAGTTTGAATTAAGGTTTGCAGCCTGAAGAGAACAGTAAATTATCAGGGTTCAAAAGTTCCCTTTCTGCACTTTATTTTTTTTTAAAACCAAATTCTTCCTATAGCTTGCTATGTTGCATTAAAATAATTTTAAGGAAAGGGAAACGCAAGATGTTCTAACTATTGTTATCTGTTAATGTTTAAACATGTGTCACAACTGGAAATTGGTAGCACTTTCGATATCCCAGCCAATCAGGGACTCAACATATACTGGCATTGTATTTTCAACACCCTGATCATAAATAAGCTAAACATTCGTAATAATTATGATGATTAGCTCATGTAATCAAACAAACGTGTTAACCGGTTTTTTTATTTTATAGAACAGTTTCAGAAGTTTATTTACGAAAGGTTTTAGTGCGGGTGGAAGATACTTTTTATCTATTGATATACCAATTACCTCAAAATTGGAAGTCAGTCTCGCACGCTCATTCTTTTGTTTCTATGTGTTGCTTGTGTTAGAAGCAAGTGGTACAGTTATTTAGTTGCACTGGGACACGAAAAATACAATCACAAAGTTCAAATAATTTCTCGATTCCTTTCAGAAGTACTTTTAGGCAGTCCGTGCAACATGGCTTCGGGAGAGCACATAAGTGTTTGAATATATCAAGCACAAGGTTTCTCTGCTATGATTCGTGCTAGTGGTTCTTTATGTATAATACACCATGCACAAATATAAATTGATTTCCATGTACATAAAGATTACCTACTTTTTTTTTTCTAGTGATGATTGCTTTTTATTGGTGATAAATATCATTCAATGGCGCTTTTGTAATCAGTCAAACTGTGCAGTACACCTCTCCTGCACTGGCTGAATTTATCAATACTATAGAAGCCTACATCTTTGCAAATCCTCAAGTATAGCTGAAAGTATATATATGGAGTACATAATGACAAAAAATTTGTTTAAAATATCGCACAATCGTTACAAATATGTAAGCTCTATCTTTTTTGTTACAGCTGCTATAAGCTTACAAAAAAATAGGCTGGATCGACGCCCACTTGTCGCTCGCATATAGCTCATCCTGGTTTAGGTATACGGGATTTGAATCCAAGATTCCTTATTCATATGACTTCTCAAATTGACTTATTATTTTTTGGGGTACAAGGCAGTGTATAAAATGGCTTTAAGGCCTCATATTTTTATGACCTCCATCACGAATACTATTGCTATGAGACATCCTCTTTTAATTCTTTGACGAATTTTTATTTTACATAGTAGCCGACAGAAGTCCTTACCAGTAGAGTAGTAAGTTATCGCGTACTTTTCTATACTCCAAACTTTCGTTTCTGGAACGACTTCCGTAGATCACCATATCCATGTTTCGGGCACTATACCGTGCTGAAAATAGGTTTCTACGTAGTAGAAACGCTGCAAACTATTACTATATATTATACGTTTGCGTTTTGTGTGCTATTCAGTGAATTTATTAAAAGGCGAGTAAGACTGGTAGGCTTCATTTATATGCTTGTCACACGTCCAAACTAATTTTTACCGAGAACCTTTTTCATAGACTGTGTTTGAAATAATGAAACTCATCCTCCACCTAGCGTCCGCTAAGTTACGATCACGGTAACTGATGATCTTAATGAAAATACCAAACTGAACTAGAAAAAGTACAATAGAAGGTTATGGAGGGAACTGTTTTGGATATAGATTTCAGGGCAATATATTTTTCATTTATTAGAATAGGCAGCACAAAGACACTACTGAAATAAATTTACTTTCCACATCCGTTCCTGACTTTTCAGAGGTGTACAGTACGCTATTGCAAATGAGGAGAGGGTCACACGACGAAATTTTTGTAGTATAATCTCAATATTTTGTCACCTTCTTTTTTCATTTGTTTAACCTTTTTCTCTTTTTAGATAGAAAAAAGAAAGTGAAGACGTACGCGAATAAACTTTCCTTTTAAAAAGAAAAACTTTTATTACAATGTCCACGTTCAGTGCCCAACAGGCCGTAGCGGTTTATACCCAGGGAACCAAAGCCTGGTTCGAAGATGACAGAGAAGCATGGGTTTCAACAACTTGCATCTCCACCACAGTTACTGATGCCAAAGTGCGATTAGTCTTCCAGAGTGATAACGACGAGAGAGTAAAGTACCCTTCATTTTTTCTTTGTTATAGCGCGGAATTCTAAGCCTTTTTTCTTTCTTATTTGATAGGAATACGTCTTTGAATCAACTATGGAGGAGTTAGAGAAATCAAGCGGATCAAAGTTACCACCACTTCGTAACCCTCCCAAGATGGAGTATACTGATGATTTGACCAATTTGAGTTATTTGAACGAACCAGCGGGTAATATCTAGTGAATTTGGAAGTTTTGGGTTACAGGAAATACTCAAAAACCTTGATAGTTTTGAATACTATTCGCACACGTTACATGCAAAGATTGATTTATACATATTCTGGTATCGTTCTGATTGCCGTCAATCCCTTTGATCGTGTTGCTCTCTATGATCCTGATATTGTACAACAGTATTCTGGTAGAAGAAGAGGTGAGCTTGAACCCCATTTGTTTGCTATTGCTGAAGATGCATATCGTTGTATGATTCGAGAACAAGTAAATCAAACGATCGTTGTTTCCGGTGAAAGGTACGGAATGTGAAACATGTAAAAATTAAAAGAAAAAATTAGGCTGACAAAAAGAATGATCACAGTGGTGCTGGTAAAACCGTCAGCGCAAAGTATATTATGCGTTATTTCGCCACTGCAGATGATCAGGAGTCACAAGGAAAGAAGCAGAAGGTTGGAATGACTGAAGTAGAAGAACAGATTTTAGGTATAGAGTTTCTGCAATGAAACTTACGCATGCAGGATGACTAAAGTGATGTTATTTCATTATAGCAACTAATCCAATCATGGAAGCGTTCGGTAACGCCAAAACAACTCGAAACGACAACTCATCCCGATTTGGTAAATACATTGAAATTCAATTTGATGATGGAGCAAACATTGTTGGAGCAAAGATCAGGACATACCTTTTGGAAAGATCTCGTTTAATTTATCAACCAGAAATTGAAAGAAATTACCATATTTTCTATCAGGTACGAAAAAGCAATTATTTGCAGAATATGTTGGTCACAGTGTGTGTATTCATTATTTGTTTTGGTTTATTTTAGCTTTGTGCAGGTATTCCATTATCTGAGAAAAAGGAATTTGAACTTGGCGATTATACCCAGTTTCATTATTTAAATCAAAGTGGTACTGGTGTTATACCAGGAGTGGATGACGCTGCAGAGTTTGAAACAACTCAAAGGGCTTTGTCAACCATCGGTTTATCAGTGCAATTACAATGGAAGATTTTCAGATTATTAGCAGCTTTGCTTCATCTTGGTAATATTACAATCACAGGACGTGGTGATGCTATGCTATCTGAGACGGATCCAGCTTTGTTAACTACCACTCGCTTGCTTGGTATCAAGACTGCCGATTTCAAAAAATGGATTGTTCGTAAACAAATCGTTACTCGCTCTGAAAAGATTGTTACAAATCTCAGCCCTGCACAAGCTCACGTGGTCAAAGACTCTGTTGCAAAATATGTTTACGCAAACTTATTTGAATGGCTCGTCTCCGTTACTAATGACAGTCTTTCTTGCCCTGACCCAAGTATTGTGGCCAACTTCATCGGTGTCCTCGATATCTACGGTTTCGAACATTTTAAGAAGAATTCTTTTGAACAATTCTGTATTAACTATGCCAATGAAAAGCTTCAACAACAGGTGAGTGCTGGATCAATAGTTCTCAATTTATGCATAACTAATTTTCGAATAGTTCAACCAACACGTTTTTAAATTGGAACAAGAAGAATACGTTCGTGAAAAGATCAACTGGACCTTTATTGAATTCAGTGATAATCAAAAGTGTATCGAGTTGATTGAAGGAAAGTTGGGTATTTTATCTCTCTTGGATGAAGAATCGCGCTTACCTTCTGGATCTGATCAAGGATTTGTGCAAAAATTGTATTCCAACTTTGATGGGCCCAACTTCAAAAATTACTTCAAGAAACCTCGTTTCTCGAATAACGCTTTCACAATTGCCCATTATGCTTTGGATGTCCAATATGAAGCCGAAAGTTTCATCGATAAAAACAAGGATACAGTGCCTGACGAGCATTTGGCTTTATTACAAAGCTCCGAGTTTGATTTCTTAGTTGATGTCTTGGATAAGGCTGCCGCAAGTAATCCTACACCCACTGTAAGTTTACTTTGAAGGCAAATATTTTTGTATAATCCGTACTTATCACTTTTTAATAGCCCGAAAATAATAAGCGTATGAGTATGATTGCTAGAAAACCTACACTTGGTTCTATTTTCAAACTTTCTTTGATCAATTTGATGGATACCATCGGTGGCACCAATGTTCATTATATTCGTTGTATTAAACCTAATGAAGCCAAGGTGGCATGGGAATTCGATCCAAGCATGGTTCTTTCACAGTTGCGTGCTTGTGGTGTTTTAGAAACTATTCGTATCAGTTGCGCTGGTTATCCTTCTCGTTGGACTTTCGAAGAATTTGCTGACCGTTACTTTGCACTTGTTTCTTCTGCACATTGGGACCCTAAAGTCAAACCTGAAGTTCGACAATTATGTTCGGTAATTTTAGAAAACTCTATCAAAGACGAAGACAAATTCCAAGTTGGTACCACCAAGATTTTCTTCCGCGCTGGACAGGTAAGTTGTAGTAGACAGGTGCTTCCGAAATAAGTATTGACATTTACAATGGTATAGCTTGCCTATTTGGAAAAACTGAGATCTGATCGTTTCAACGAATGCGCAGTTATGTTGCAGAAGCACATGAGACGATTCATCTACCGTACGAGATATGTTCGCACTAAGGAATTGACTGTCAAACTTCAATGTATTGCTCGTCGCAAGGTTGCATTATGCAAAATGCAAACGCTTCGCGAAGAAAAGGCTGCTATTGCCATTCAAAAGAATTGGCGTAGATACACAGCTCGTAAAGAATTTTTGTCCAAGCAGTCTTTCGTCCTCAAACTCCAAACAGGTAACTTGTACCCGCTCAAATTTTATAGTGAAATTATCAACTAACAATCTGAATCTATTAGCTGCTCGTTCTCATTTGGCCAAGCGCAGTTTCGTTCAAATCAGAGAAAACCACGCCGCCATTCAAATCCAAAAACTTGTTCGTGGATGGTATGTATCAGCAGCGAATACCAAACGTATTTATATTCTAAACTCCCATTCAATTCGATAACAGGTTTGCAAGAAAGAGCTACAAAGCAAAGAGAGAATTTATTATCCATATTCAATCATGTGCTAGACGAAATATCGCTCGTAAACAATTACTCAGTTTACGCGCTGAAGCCCGCTCAGTTAGCCACTTTAAGGAGGTCTCTTATGCTCTCGAAAATAAGGTTGTGGAATTAACACAAACACTGACAGCTGTCAGAGATGAGAAGAAGCAAGCAAATGATCGCTCACTTCAATTAGAAGCACAAATCAAAAACTGGATCGATAAGTATGAAAAAATGGAACGAAAGGCAAAGAACTTGGATGAGAAGTTACAAGAACCTACTGTTCCCAAAGAGCAACACGATTTGGTTCAAGCTGAACTTACTACCTTAACAAGTGAACATAAAATCTCTACAGAAAAGATCAAGAGTCAGGACCGTGAGATAACACTTCTTAAATCTCAACTTGAAAGTGAGAAAGCGGAAAATGCAAACTTGAAGAAATCTTTGGAGGAAGCTGACGAACGTGCTAAAAATGCAACTGACGAAACTGAAGTCGCTGAGCTTCGTAGCCAATTGGCAGCTCTCAAAACCCAACTCTCACAAGCCTTACATGCACCTCGTAGGCAGGGCTCCAACACCGGCTTACGTGCAATTTCCCCTGCTCCAGGCATGCGTAACCCATCGCCTTCTCCTAATAGGTCATTGGATCCAGAGTCAGTTCCTCGTCACAGAAGTAGATCTCCCGGAAGAATGTATCCCGCTTCATCAGCAACCGCAACTTCAAATTCAGGATCACCCGTTAGCGCCAACAGTAGTGGCGCCCTTTCTGCACCCAACAATAGAAAGCCACGCAGAAACAGTTCTGCAGACATGCTCAACGGCAGCAGACTCAAGAACTCTATTGAGAATATTAGAAACGCTGAAAACTTTACAAAGAATCCCAGACCTACGTCTATTGATCATTTTGGTGCTCTCATGGGTGCTAAAGCATCAGGTGGATTGGCCTCTTCTATTGATGAAAGTCCAGAAGATGAGATCCATGCTATATTACGTGCTGAAGATGCTTTACAGTGTGTACGTCTCCAAGGTCTAATCAAATCTGTAAAGATGCCATTGCCCACACTGCAAAAACGTACACACGTCAGTTCCTCGTCACAGAAGTAGATCTCCCGGAAGAATGTATCCCGCTTCATCAGCAACCGCAACTTCAAATTCAGGATCACCCGTTAGCGCCAACAGTAGTGGCGCCCTTTCTGCACCCAACAATAGAAAGCCACGCAGAAACAGTTCTGCAGACATGCTCAACGGCAGCAGACTCAAGAACTCTATTGAGAATATTAGAAACGCTGAAAACTTTACAAAGAATCCCAGACCTACGTCTATTGATCATTTTGGTGCTCTCATGGGTGCTAAAGCATCAGGTGGATTGGCCTCTTCTATTGATGAAAGTCCAGAAGATGAGATCCATGCTATATTACGTGCTGAAGATGCTTTACAGGAAGAGATTCTCCAAGGTCTAATCAAATCTGTAAAGATGCCATTGCCCACACTGCAAAATCCTCCTTCTCAAAAAGAAATCTTGTTCCCTGCTCACACAATTAGCGTTTGTGTCAATGAGATGTGGGAGTTGGGTTACATTCAAGAATCTGAGCGACTTTTATTCAATGTCATGGATACCATTCAAAAGCAATTCCTGAGTTTCACTGATGAAGATGCTGTTGTTCCCTGTACATTCTGGTTGACCAATGTTCATGAGTTATTATCTTTGATCTGTATTGCTCACCAAGATATTGACCAAGAGCTTTATCAAGACAAGAAAAAGGCTGTCAGTCGTCATGATTTTGGTAAATTAATGGAAACAATCAAGTTTGAAATGCAATGTTTGGAGGATAACATCTATCACGCCTGGATGAAGGAAATTAAGAAGCACCTCAGCAAAATGGTCATCCCAGCTGTTGTTGAGGGTCAATCTCTCCCTGGCTTTATTACAAGCGACAATGGACGTTTCTTCAACAAGTTACTGATAGGTTCCTCCCAACCAAGTTACTCTATGGACGACCTCTTGAACTTCTTGAACAAGATCTGGCGTACTATGAAGTGTTACTACATTGAACAATCCGTTGCTACTCAAGCTCTTACTGAATTATTGAAATTAATCGGTGTTTCAGCTTTCAATGACTTGTTGATGAGAAAGAACTTCTGTTCTTGGAAGAGAGGTAGGCTAGTTTTACTTTAGGGCATGATTAATATTGTTTTAACCTTACGTCAACTTTTGATAGCCATGCAAATCCAATATAATATTACTCGAATTGAAGAATGGTGCAAGAGCCATGATATCCCTGAAGGTGCTCTTCAACTTGAGCATTTGATGCAGACCACCAAGTTGCTTCAATTTAAGAAAGCCACTTTGGAAGATATTGAAAACATTTATGACGTTTGCTGGATTCTCTCTCCCACACAGATTCAAAAATTGATTTCCCAATACTACACTGCTGATTATGAGAACCCTATCAAGCCTGAAATCTTAAAGGCTGTTGCGTCTCATGTTGTAAGCGGTGATAAGAGTGATGTATTACTTTTAGATTCTGTTTCAATCGAAAACACCTCGAATCCATTTGAAGTGCCTGTTCCAAGAGACACCAGATCCGAAATCTATCTTCCTTCATGGGTAAGGCATATTACAGAGAGTTGAACTAATAGTGGGAGGTTTCTAATCCTTTTTTTATTCCTTTTCTAGTTAAACTTAAAACGCTTGCGTCGTTTAACAATGTTGATCCAACAAAATAATGAGAACAGTGTCGCTAGAGAAAATAATACAATCCTCGCGGCATAACAGTGTCATTTTCTATGGAAATATAAATACGCACATCAACCATATATCAAAAATACCTCCTCATTATAATTTATATCTATTATGTATCTTCTGACAATGTAATCTATTCTATTTTTTTAAAGTAAAATCTCCATCTCTATTTCTTATGCCATCATTACGTGATTCTTTATGTAATAATTAGTACTTGCAGCACATTTTTATTCTGCAGTCCAAGCGTGTGATTGTCAAAATTAACAAACATTATCTATATGGAGGTGACAGAAAGATTTGTAAGCCCGATTAAACTTTCGCACACAGATACAGAAGTATTCTCTCATTGTAAGAGTCGATCTAAACCTGTTTAATCTCTATACTGAGAGCGTCGTTTAATGCAAATAGGATAACTTACACTTAAAGGGGCAAAGATTGGAAGAGTATTATCAAACAAGCAGATAGCAGATCGAGTTATTGACAAAAAAGTTTCGTGGGATCCGCTGAGTAAATAAGCTATGCATGTGCTGAACGTGGAATAAACAGGGCCGATAACAGTTAAATGGATATCTGTTTTTCTAAAAAAAAAATAGTTCACTAATGTGTAAATAGAATTTCATATATTTTTAAAAGATCATTTTAGGGTATGAAACAAACAAACTTTATATTCATGGACCAGCTTATTGGTGATCGAGGCCCAAACGTTGGTGAGTTATACCACCATCTGCTGAGTTTTTAATAAAAAAAAAAAGCTCAAAAGAATGAAAAAGATCTCAATGCTCATTCAAGATCTTCTTTTCCTCTTCCTCATTTTACTTCCTTATCACAAAAACGTTACATTAAAATATGTCTCTGAGTAGTGACGATGCTGCTGTCAAAAGGCAGAGAGTCAGTCGTGCCTGGTAATTTATCATTTTCACAGATTTTATTTTTGCCTTTTATAGATTTTATTTCGATATGGTCTATTTTCCCCACGTTTTCTATTTTAAAGAAGATATAAAGTGAAAGATGATAAACTAATCCTTTGTATAGTGACTTGTGTAGGAAAAAGAAGATTAAATGTGATGGTACCTCACCGATATGTAGTAATTGCCAAACATTTAGCTTAGAATGTACCTATAAAGATACCACAAAAAAGGTGAGTCATTATCACATATTTTCCGAGCCATTGGAATCGTATTATTTTTTTTGGATTAATAATACACTTATATCCTTTTTTTGATTTTAAGCCGTTTATACTAATTAAGTGTGATTAAATATTAGAGAGGTCCACCTAAAGGATATATTGAAGCAATAGAGAATAGATTACATAAGTTAGAAGGCTTCTTAAATGAAATTGTGAAAGAGGAAAAAGACCCTCGTACACAAGAGTTGCTGAAAGAATTGAGATCTCCGCTAGAAACACCGTTAGGAGAGCAAATTAAAGGACGACCTCAGCGCAGACAACGCAAAAGGAACAACACACAGCTCGAATCTACAATTTCGGGTGAATCACCGAACGTTGATTCCCCTCTATCGCCATTATTCGATAGCCCGACACTAAGCCATAGCGAATTGCCAACATTAAACGATCCTCCTGTATCATCCAGCACAACTGACACGTCAATATCTGATCTAAATGATAGCAAAGGTCTACTGTCCATGGATGAGCATGGCCAAACAAGATATCTTGGCAAATCATCTGGCTTTTATTTACTGCAAAATAGTAGAACCTATCAAAACGGCGCTTTTCACTTTGCAGGCTACTGCCATGAACTATCCAGCAAAGCAAATAAGAAGGGACAAGAAGGAAATAGCAGTGAAACTGAAGTATTTATACCTGGCCCGAAGAAAAAGAATGTCAATGCCGATCCTTTAGAACTTCCCGAGAAAGAGCTATCAGAGCATTTGATTGTACTATATTTCACCCATTTCTATCCTGTATTACCTCTGTTCTACAAGAAGCGCCTAGTAGGACGATTAACACCACACGAACCTATTTCTCCTTTATTGCTGAATGCAATTTATGCTATCGCATCACGAGTTACTCCAGATGAACGTGTGAGATCTGATCCAAATTCACCTGATACCGCCGGTGACATATTTTTCGAAAGAGCCAAATGTTTACTTGATGATTATTATGATACACCAAGAATTTCAACTGTCCAAGCTCTACTGTTGATGGCCAGTCATCAAATGGGTGCTATGAAAGCAGCAAGAGCTTGGTTATATAGTGGCATGGTAAAGAAAACATCACTTCTTTATTTGATTCAACTAAGAAAGCTAATAAATTTATTTGAAGGCATTTCGCATGGCGCAAGATTTAGGTTTGAACCGTAACTGCGATCACTGGAACATTACTCCAGAGGAAAGGGAGAGAAGAAAACGTGTGTTTTGGTGTTGTTATATTGTAGATAGAATAACAAGTGCAATATACGGTCGATCTGCCAACTTTGAGGAGAGAGATTGTGATGTTCCTTTTCCCACTGTAGATGACGATGAGATGATCAAACCTACCTGCAAAGATTCATCTAGACCTCCTGCAGGCATTCTGGAAGTTTTTATTCAAACAATCAAGATCTGCGATATTTTGGGTCATGTGCTTAAAAATATTTACTACGCAAAAGCGAAACACCACACATCATCCCATCATATTGATCATATTTTGACGACTTTGAACCGTCAATTAACCCAATGGCATAGCAACTTGCCTGTTGCCTTACAATACAAACTCCCAAATACCCAGGCAGGTGAAATGGCACCAGACCCACCTTCACCCATTTGCCAGCTGCATTTAATCTATTACACCACAGTTATCCTTCTGCATCGATCCTTCATTCCTGGTCCAACTCAAACTCAACTTCCAATTTCACTACCTTGCTATGAAATCTGTGAATCAGCAGCCACTTCTATTCTTGATATCACAAATATTATGCTCGGTGAAAATCATCTTAAATACGTGTATAATTTCTCGGTGTATTTCGTGTTCACTGCAGGTATCATCTTTATCAAACTTGCTTCCTCCGATGACTTGGATAAAGCTTTCGACGCCAAAATCAACATCAATCGCATCATGCGCGCTTTGGATGAACTAGAGATAACGTGGTTAAACGCTGCTCGTTGTTGCAATATTTTGGGAGAATTAGCTGGCCTTAGGGACATCAAACTTGAGTGCGACAAATTTGTTCCCAAGAAAGTGGCCAAAGCGAGCCCTCCTCCATCCATTGCTGTTCCAAACTCTCCAGAGATGGGCTCTTCAACTCTTCTACCACCTCTTTCATCCATTGAAGCAAGAGATGTATCCAACGCGGTATACGCTGCGGAAGGCGAATCAAGGTCGATGGAGTTGCAAGATTCGTTTAATGATAACAACTGGAATAACAGTTCTTCAAGTAACCCAATGAGAAGCTCTAGTATGACTGATTATTCAACTCAAAAACATCAAATTCCTCAACGATCATCCACTGATTTTGTTCATAACAATTCTTATCCTTTATTTACTTCCTCGCCCACACCTATTGATTCGACGTCGCAAGTTCCAGTGTCATCTGTTCGCTCCTCATCCTCATTAGATTTGTCTCGACAAGCAACTACAAACAACAGTTCGACACCACCTTCTGCCACGGCTACCTCATTCATGAATAACATTACACCCACCATGGATCCTTTTGCCGCACCGGGAATCATTCCTAGTGTGTACGTACAAACACCAGAGCAGTTTGATCCTTTAGGCACTGCTTTTTGGGGCATGCCGACATCTTTGGACACAGATGAATGGAACGCTTATTTCGGCAATCAAAACACCAACGCAGCACCGAACAATCCTCCTGTAACATCAAATCAATTATCTTCACTTTTATTTTCTTCATCTTCATCTCCTTATCATCCACTGATTTTGTTCATAACAATTCTTATCCTTTATTTACTTCCTCGCCCACACCTATTGATTCGACGTCGCAAGTTCCAGTGTCATCTGTTCGCTCCTCATCCTCATTAGATTTGTCTCGACAAGCAACTACAAACAACAGTTCGACACCACCTTCTGCCACGGCTACCTCATTCATGAATAACATTACACCCACCATGGATCCTTTTGCCGCACCGGGAATCATTCCTGGACCTTCTCAACAAACACCAGAGCAGTTTGATCCTTTAGGCACTGCTTTTTGGGGCATGCCGACATCTTTGGACACAGATGAATGGAACGCTTATTTCGGCAATCAAAACACCAACGCAGCACCGAACAATCCTCCTGTAACATCAAATCAATTATCTTCACTTTTATTTTCTTCATCTTCATCTCCTTCGTTTTTGTTTCCATCTGATCAACCCAAACTATCAACGACTTCTACACCATCCATGGACCTTCCAAACTCACCCTCCCGAAGCGTTTTGTTGGGCTTCTTGGAGGAAAATAAAAAGTCTACCGCACAATCTCCAAACAACAATAACAAGGAGGATCTGGTATCCTCACCGATGGAAATCGAATCCTCTTCAAACACTTCTACGATGCCCACGTCCTCTGCAGAGGTTCGTTTTTGGTAATCACAGCATATCCACTAGAATTTAGTTAATCAACATCTACTTTGATAATCATATTTATTATACATAATAAAGCAAAGCTCTTCAGCATAGAGTGTTTTTAAAGACTACTTGACACACACACACGCATAAAAAAAAATGATATTCTATTTATTTATTTACTATGATACGAAATGATTTTGGAAATTAATTGCGGCCACCACGTCCACCGCCACGACCACCACGAGATCCACCACGTCCACCTCTTGATGAGGAGCTACGGTCGCTAGAACCACCGCGACCACCTCTAGAGCCGCCACGGCCTCCTCGACTACCACCACGACCACCATCACGATCGCCACCGCGAAAACCACCTCTGCTATTTCCACGTTCACCAGATGAATTAGATTTGAACTTCTTAGCGTTGTCGTTATCATCACCCTCAAAGTTTCTCTTAGTGCCTCGGTCAGCAGGTTTTCCATCGTTGGATCTTTGATTTCTTCTGTCAATCACATCTTTGTTTTCTAAGGAGAATTCGACAATCAATCTCTTTCCTTCATATAAATCGGGGTTGTTATTGAGATATCTTAAAGCTGCTAATGCGTGCGAATGTGTGTTGAATTCTAAGAAACCGTAACCCTTTGAACGTAATTCGTTGGTAGTAGAGTCGATTCTGTCCTTGCTTCTAATAATCTTGGCTTGTTTGACACGGGGTAATAAATGCCAGCCATCTTCCTTTTCGTCTTTAGTGAGATCGGAACGTTGGCCAGCCTTAACTTGATTTTTGAATTTAGCAATACTGCTCATACCAAGGGCTCTGAGATCAGAGTCGTTGACCTTGATAGGTAAGTTACGGATAGAAAGACGAGTTTTGGATATATACAAAGAGGGGTTACTGCTGACGAGCTTCTTTCTGCTAGAGAAAGACATTTGACGTTTAGACAATTCGGAGGGTGTCATGGTTTCAGCAGCGGGAGTATCGGGGAAAACAACACCTTCACGCATCAAGTAGAGATTACGCTTATCTTCCTTTCTTTTTTGCGATAAATTATCGTCCTTAATTTGCTTGGCTTGTGTGCGATCGACAGCCAGTGTAACTTCCAAAACACGACCGTGAAGAGTGAACTTGGCACCGTCGCCAGATCCAGATTCAGGTGTAATAATACTCTTATACATTAAACCCTTCTTCTTCTTTTCACGCTTGGAAAGAAGTTGGTTCATGGCTTCTGTGTCGTTGTTTTCGTCCTTTTGTGAAATAGATTTAAGTCGCTCAGCGGCCTCCAAAATAGTCTCGACGTCTTCCTTTTTACGCATACAAACGAAACCAGTACCACGAGATAACTTGGTGACAGGATCTCTTGTAATCTTGGCGTACACAACAGGACCCCATTGCTTGAACCTGCATAACGAATATGAGAAAGCCATTTAAAATCAAATCATAGATACATTCAACTTACAATTGCTTTAAATCTTCTTCAGTAGACTCGAACAAAAGGTTACGGATAAACAAGGTGGTACCATCAGCAGTGGTAGGTCCAGTCTTCTTCTTGGCCTTTGCAGCTTCGACGTCCTTTTCAGTTTCCTCATCGCCGTCTTCCTCTTCGTTTTCACTGTCATCGTCATTGTCACTACCATCATCGTTGTCGCTGTCACTATCTTCGTCACTGTCGCTGTTATCGCTACTGTCATCTTCTTCGCTTTCGCTGCTCTCTTCCTCCTTCTCATCGTCACTAGCTTCCTTCATTTCAGTATCTTCTTCAGCTTCGGCAGTTTCTTCAGCTTCAGCAGCTTCCTTTTCCTCAATTTGACGGAATTGAACCTTAGGGATAGACCAATCAACAGCAATGGTTCTACCAGCGTGCTCAGAGGCATTTAAAGCTTCCATAGCCTATAAATTGAAATTGGAAAAAAAAAATCAATGAAAATGTTTTACCAATCAAGATCTCTAGTCAACTTACAGCTTTGCCTTCTTCGACCTTCTCAAATTGAATAAATGCGAAACCACGAAGAGGACCACCTTCATACTTTCTAGGTAACTTGACATCATGCACTGTACCATAAGCCTCGAACAACTTTCTCAAATCGGCTTCTCTGTACTTCCAAGGTAAGTTACGGACAATCAAACGAGCGTTGACATCAAAATTTAAGGGCTCTGCAGGCTTCTTAGGTTCAACAGCCTTCTTTTCAACGGGTGCAGAACGCTTAGTATCTTCACGCACAGTCTCAGACTTTCTCTTGGCGAGTTCAATTCTCAACTTTCTTCCCATGAATTTGACATTCTTCAACTTGGTTAAAGCGGCTTGAGCATCTTCTTCAAGAGCGTAGTGAACATAACCAAAACCCTTGTTTTTGACGGGAGCCTTGTTCTCGCCGTCTTCCTTCTTTTCTTCCTCGGTGGATCTGTCAGTGACGACAAAACACTTTCTAATAGGACCAATGTCACCGAAAAAATCTTCAAGATCTTTGCTGGTGGCCTCGAAGGGGAGGCCTCTAACAAAGAGAGTTAATTTAGCGTGGGGATCTTCTGAAGATTCCTTTTTGTTGATCTTTTTGGTGAATTCCTTTTGTTCAACTGCCTCGTCAGACATGTGTGCTTTGAATGGAGTGAATCGATGAAGCTTATTTCTCGAAAAAAATATGTTGAAATTCTATGGGATTTCAACCTCAGTGGCTGATTACACGATAAGCAGTCCTGAATTGAATTGAATTGCATAAATTCTGAATAACTGAACTAATAATTCAGAGAGGTGCTTTCGTCAAACCTGCCTTAGTCTTCTATAGCATATGTGACTAGAGATTCTCATATCATCAGCTTAATTTTTTTTGTTCCACTTGCATTTTCTTATCTAAAGACAGTTCTCTTCAAGTACTCCATCAATGATAATTTACTTGTCTTTCAAATAATGAATATCCTCTTCTTCAGAACGACACTATGTAATGCATTTTGAACTTTTTAAAAAAGTGAAATATTTTTTATATGCAGTTGCAGATAATATTATTGATAGCAGAAAGGTTCAAGCACAATATCGTACCAATAAAAGTATATAGAACACATTAAAATATCATGTCTGGATGGTTGCTACGTGTGAGGAGCTTGGATTTCCGTCGGCCTAAATATGAGTCAATTCTACAAATTATAGCGTTGTCTAGGTAACTGCGTTGCCAAGTTACAATCGGAATACTTTTAAAAAGCAGTAACAACGAAAACAAGTGTGTCCTTGTAGATTCTTCCAAATACTTGGCATGTATTTTAAGCAGGAGAAAAGAAGGATAAAAATTTAAACGGCGAAACGTAGTTGATTCACCAAGTACTCGTTCATGCTAAACAGTGCAACCTACTAGCACTAGAAGCTTCAACATAGCACTCTCTACCTGAAATATGCACACTTCTACTGACTTATTCCTGTAGATACTACAAAGTGACATCATCTGTATTGTATTCTCGTGTTGCCAACAAGCGGAAGTCGAATACCACAGATGATGCGCTTCAAGCATGGAAAATATATAAGAAAAAACCCAAGCTTTTCCCTTACTTTTTCGTAACCTTTTCCCTACTTCAATTAATTACTCATGGATATTAAAAGCTGGTTACGAACAGTTTTACAGCATGTAAGTCTTTATTTGAGTCTATGGTGGTTTTATCTAATGTACTCCCTTTTCACTTCATGTAGTATCAAGACCCTGACCGAACATTTCGAGATGTAGACGCAGTTTTACAAACTTATCTCTCATTGAAGCCAAAGATGGATACATACAGTAAGACAAATAGATGGGGGGTTGGTTTTGTTGTTTATTATATGTTACTAAGTCTATTCTATAGCTTCAAATGATGGTCATACGCAATTACTATTATGCTTACATGGCACTGTACCTATTACATATCGTTCAATTCCTTACAATATCCCGGTTGCTTTTTGGATTCCAAAGGAATATCCCAAATCTTCACCCATTCCATATGTTAAACCAACAGCTAATATGCTGATTAGAGAAGGTAGACACGTTGACAAAAGTGGAATGTGCTATCACCACTATAGATCAAGCTGGTCAAATGATCAAGTAAGTAAAAATGATATGAGTAAGTATGTGTGGATAATTCTTATTTAAAATGAGCAGAAGCATACATTTTTGGAGTTAGTGGCTATTTTGCAACAAGTGTTTGCCCAGGAACCTCCAGTATATACCAAACCAACTAATATTGCAACAACATCTACAAATATGGGCTCACCACAAATAGAGGAATCCATTCTGGATAGATCTTCACCACAACAACTTAAACAACAGTCTATGCCATCTCAGTCAACACTACACAACAATGGTAGTCCTGCTTTGACACACACTTCACCATGGATGGGAGAAAGCACAGCTTTGTATAATATGAATCAAGGATTAGCGGTAAGTCATGCTATATAATGCTATTTTTATTGAACTTGGGTGACTGACTCTCTTTTATTTCAAGTCAATGAATTTGAATGCTAGTACTACTTTACCGAAATCATCGTCACTTCCAGCAATAGCATCTATGCCTTACCCTTCTGTATCCACGCCTCCTATCAGATCTGGAGGAACACCAGACTCGAGTGTAAATATGAATGGTAATTACAATTTCAAGTTGCAGCAATCACTTTATGGAAAGGTAGCAGATAGATTACAACAATACAATGTGTCGGTATCTGGTGATATGGATAAATTATTACTTCAAAATCGACAACTAAATGAAGGAGAATTAAGCATTGAACAAGAATACAGAGCATTGTGCGATATTAAAGAGCGTTTAAAATGCAACAATTTAGTACTGGAAACACGATCCAAAGAGATAGATAAGATCACTGAGGATGTGAATGCTATGCCCGATGTTCAGGTAGACGAAGCCTTATGCGGAACAACTGTAGTAGCCAATCAGTAAGTTTATGTATAATCTGATGACTTGAATCATGGCGACTTATACCTATTCTACTATAGACTCTTCGAGTTGGTAGCGGATGATAATGCTATTGCTGATACAGTTTATTTTTTGGCAAAGGCTCTTAACAGCGAAAGAATTGATTTAGCAACATTTATGAAGGTAACTATCTTAACTAGTGGAGTATGCGAGTAGATTCTAATGCCATTTCATATCACAGTATACACGCATATTATCTAGAGAACAATTCATGAAGAGAGCATTGATTAAAAAGATCACTCAAACTACTTAAATCACTGATATAAAAAAATAAAAATATTTACGTTGATTTCGTATAAGTAGCCTGTATTTGCTTCTTGTTGATTTCTTTGCGGTTATGCCTTCACCTATTTTATGCATATGTACATAAGCGACAAAGTGTGCGTAAGCATTTTCATGTGTAGAATATAGAAATGTGTATATAAGCATGCACCTATTTCACTACGGAAGTCTGTCGTGAAATCTTATACTTGATTGTGACGCAAAGGCAGAAGGCTTATGGCTAATATAAAAAAAAGACATGTGTTTCTATACAAAGATACCTCATAATTTCAACCCAAATAGAAAGTCACCTACTTCATACTGTTATGTGCGTGAAAGTATACACATACATATCGTTTCTATGTATGTTCGTGCCTAGCATGTTTAAATCCCAACAGTGTGTGAGTGATACGTACTTCTTTCACTAGCCTTTTCTCAAGTACATGCTTCTTTTTAGAAAACAAAATATTCATATGGCATAGATGGTTTACGTATACATTCACGCTTTTCTTTACCTGATAATAGAGGGTTCAGACGAGATGTTCAAAAATATTCTCAAGTATTTGGCCAATTGAATGCAACCTCATCTGAACACCCCATTTAAAAATTGAGAGAAAAAACGCACAACTTGATTGGTCAATAATGATTATCGGTATAAGCGCTCATCCAAATATGATAAAAATTCTGGTTGAAACACTATAAGCGGAAAATAAAAATTAACCACAGCATCCTAAATTTTTTAAAAAAATTGGATTTATAGTTAACATCTGAAATACATAGCAATATCCGCAATACAACGATACATTATCGCAAAACTCACTGCGACACCGATACGAGCAAATTCAGGGGCCCTGCGGGAGGCAACTGTTGTGTTACGATGATGAAATCTTCCGCAGCTGCTTTAAAAATACGGGACTAATCACACCAAAAGGCTCGTATTGCTCGACTTTTATTCCTTTGTGCCAAACGCTTAGTAACGAAAATGGTAATTCATTTTTGGTCATAAGCAGTCTTTTAGAGACAATGCACGTTTAAGTGCATAGAAAGTGAATACGTATTATATTACTTGCTTATGTCGTTTCCCTTTTACGCTCACTGTTCAGCCTGAAACTCTACGCAGACTTTGAGATTTAATTAGGGCTTTTTTGTGATATGTATGTATAGGTGCCCCAAAGGAATTAGCGAAATCTTTCTTTTCATGCAAGATTCGTTTTGTGTGCAACTGTCGGTGTTCGCAGTAGTTGCGCCCCAGTTTTGTTAAGTCGTTGAATTTTTTTTTTTCGCCAACATTCAGATAAACCTCCTTGTAGTTTGACCTAAATACGCCTCTTCACTCTATTGAAGAAGAATTGGCCAACTATGTATATCCAATCCTGAATATAAAAATGCATAATAAATAAAGAAAGCTTTACTTCATGATTCATACTATCATAAAGCGTTCTGTTGCTAAATGCTCTTTTTTATTGCTTTAAACTATAAACATCATACACATAACCTTCTTGCTGACTTTGGCTCTTTGTGGGCCATTTCTTTTTTGATTTGCTATGGATTAACGACAAATGAAGTCATTACTCTAAGAGCTCATTTTTTCTCTGTAATCCACTGTTTTCATTAATGAAATACTTCCTCCTATACTTGCTTTTTATATATATTGTCTTCTATCTGATACAGGATTTACAAAGATAGTATGAAATCAAGCCATTATATACGATGAAAAAAGAAAAAATGAGTTTTCGTATGAGACCTACTTACTACAGGAATATTTCAAGTAAAAGTAAACACATTCATGTGCCATGAAGAAAAAATTGTTTAAAAAAAGCTCACGAGAATACTCGTACGCTGAAAAACGTCTTTATTTGATCTGCCAAATAGTAAGCTCTGTTTTATGTATGCGATATTTGAGGGGACTACAATGAAGTGTTGGTACGTATAATTGTGCTTGAGTGCAGTCTCATGGTAAAAATAACGATTAATTAAACTGGGATCATGTATTATTAGACCCATACACGTTCATCATTGTCAGAAGGTAAATCGTTTATGATTGCAAATCATTCTTATATCCCACCCCTTCCTGCCCTGTAGAGTTGTGGATACCAATCATTCGCACCTAGGCTGCTACGGACTTTTAATCCATGGCCAAGGGTGGCCAACAAGCCACCCCGACCCCATCTTTTTAATTGAAACACCATTTTCACTGCATATTTTATTCCACTCGATTCTTTCCCTTTCTTTCTCTTATAGGCACACACACTCAACGTCCGCCATAACATAACCCATACAAAACATGTCTGCATATAGAGCCTTATTAACCTCTTCCTCAAGAGCACGTTTGACTACAAGCACAGTGCGTTACCAAAAGACCACTGTTCGTCAATACAGTTCTCCATTCAAGGTCTTCATGGATACCATTAAGGAGCAAATGTCAAAGAGCAAAGAAGTCAAGAACTTGCAAGACGAGTCTGGTAGATTGAATGATAGTGAAGCATTGAAGAAGGCCAAGGAAATGTTTGAAAAGGCAAAGGTAAATAGTTGAATAGCATACTGCGGGGGTGAAGTGTGAGAAAAGTTTAAATGACTTTTGACAAACTTTTGAATCTGTACATGTAGGCTCAACAATCAGCCCAATCTGAACGTTTAAAGCAAGCTACTGAAAAGTTCACTAAGGCTGCTGAACAAGTCGGTTCCACTGTCAATGAGTCCTTCAAGAAGGCCTCTGAAACCGAATTCGCTAAAGACGCTTCCGAAAAAATCAAGAAGGCCGCTGAACAAATTAATAAGACTGCCGATCCATTAAAGAAGAGCGAAACTGTTGGCAAGATTTCCGACTCTTTCAAGACTGTTTTAAAGGACGATAGTGGTAGATACGGTGGATTTGTTGACAAGGAGACCAGACGTAAGATGCGTGAGGAAGCTCAAAAGTCTGGTGAAGGCGCCGCTGCTAAGACTGTAAGTGAAAACCCTGAGGCTGGTGCCAATATGGTTCTTCACAAGGATTCCAAGTGGAAGGAGAGTTGGAACAAGTTCAAGGAAGATAGTCCTATTATGCAAGGTAATTTAACAATGTTTCCTAATAAGGTATTCTATTTGAGTTTTTAACGGTTTCAAAATCCACAGGTATTTTCCGTGCCAGAAGAAATTACGAAGAATCCGACAATGTCTTTGTCTCTTACTCTCGTGCCTTTACTGATCGTATTTCTGACACTTTTGGTAATTTCAAGTCGTTCGAAAATACTGAAATGGCCGAAACTAAAGATCTTTTTTTGTTTTTTTGCTTTTTAAATTTTGACAGGTTCAATTTTCGAGGAATCTGATCAAGCTCAAGCTATCCGTGCTTTCCAAAGCATTGACCCTACATTCAACATGGACAAGTTTATGACTGATGCTCGTAAATATATTGTTCCTGAACTCATGGAAGCTTATTTAAAGGGCGATGTTGAAACCTTAAAGTTATGGTGTTCAGAAGCTGTAAGTTCTATAAAGAGAATATTGGGAAATGACGGTCATGCTAATATGATTTTCAGACCTACAATGTCTTGACTGCTGTTATCCAAGCTCAAATGCAACAAGGTTTGATCAGTGATTGTAAGATCCAAGATTTGCGTGATATCGAGGTATGTTTGATGTAAAACTTTTAAAACAAGTACTTGGCTCTAACAAGTATGTGCATTATGTAGTTGGTTGCCGCAAAGATTTTAGAGAATGACGTTCCTGTGTTAGTCTTGTCCTTCCGTACACAAGAAATTATTGTATTCCGTAATGCCAAGAGTGGTGAAATTGTTTATGGCAAGGAGGTAAATTTTATTACAGTTTATCAATTTTATTATTATTCATTTATGTTGACAAATTCGCATTCTAGGATCTTATTGAGCAAGTAACTTATGCATGTGTCCTTACTAAGGAACCCGAAGATCTTCAAAACCCTGTCACAGGTGGTTGGAGAATTATCGATATGGCTAAGCATGATTCCAGACCTGTTTGGTAAACAATGGAAAGTATATAATAATAGACCCTTTTACTTAGAATGAAATACATACACACACACACACCTCTTCTCCACCACACACGCACACTTCAATTGTAGAAAAAAAATCACTCAACTTGTCATCTTTACCTTTAAAATTATAATTACCCCTCTCTTTTTTTCTTTCCATTTTGTTCTATAACTTCTATAGATTTTGGCATAATTCTCTTTTTAGTGCCTTGAAAATATCCCAGCTTC
This sequence comes from Mucor irregularis B50, assembly GCA_000587855.1. Taxonomy (NCBI): domain Eukaryota; kingdom Fungi; phylum Mucoromycota; class Mucoromycetes; order Mucorales; family Mucoraceae; genus Mucor; species Mucor irregularis. The sequence continues at coordinate 164,205 of KK076529.1, forward strand.
ATTGCTTTTTCCTAAATAATAAACTTTTTTATGTAATATCAATACGACCCGACCGTGCCCATGATCACAATTACAAAATAGTGCCTCCGCTTGACTACCCCCCATTTTTCATCATAGAGTCGCACAAGCATCTCGCTGTTCTACACGGGCTCCATACATCCGATTGGATGTAATAATCATGCCATTTGCTAAATTCACAATATTTGTTAACAAACATGTAAAGACCCAATGTAGAAAAAAACAACAGTTAACATGTTGTTCATTGTGCTCCGACTGCGGGGGTGATAGTCTATTACATATCACTATGTACTCCATAGTTTTTTTTTTATCTCCACGCGCGCAAATCCAAAAAAACCTGAATATAAAATTTCCCTATAAAACGGATCACTTATTTTACCCATTTCGTTTTTCATCATTTTTATTTTTTTAATATATATCACTCTCTTAACTTATACACTACACTATATCATAAATAATAAAATGCACTACATCCACGAAGATTTACAATCACAAGGAACCTTGTCGTCCTCATCCTCTACATACTCATCCTCTAGCTCTTCCGATGATCAGTTCTCTACGATGACAGCTTCACCCTACACTTTACATCAAGTGCTATCGAACCCAAAATTACTATGCGCTTTCGAATGCTTTCTTCGTCAAAGCTGGTCGCATGAAAGTTTATTATTTATCGAAGCCATCACACAATTAAAACATGAGGAAGACCCTAAATCTGTTGAAATAACACTTCACAGGTACGATCAATACTACTCCACTCGATTTTTGAGTTTAAAAGACGTTAAAGAATATTTATTTTCATCTAGAATCTATAAAACATTTTTGGCACGTGGATCTCCATTGGAGCTAAACGTGACGACACAAGACCAAGTGAGAGATGATTTACAGTCCTTACAATGGGCTATCGTAGACCGTGTTGATGCTGTCACTATTTTAGAAGAAACAGAATCTCAAGTGCTTGACATGCTGGTAACATTGATTCCATATTTAGCTTTTAGAATTATATCACGTTTTTTTTCTTTGCCACTGATTGTTTATCCGAATTTTTATCTTGCTGTTGTATAGAAATCAAAACTCGCGGAATTTATTCAAACAATGGATCTCCCGATGGGGTAAAGTAGCACAACGATGTTTATTTTTACACTGAATTTATGTACTGATAATCTATTGTTATTATTTCACAGTGACAATGTCAGTCCTTCCATAATACAAGAACAACAAGTGAGCGTAGTGATCATTGGTGGTGGTTTCACTGTAAGTACCAGCACTCAACTTTAATGATAATGATACGAACCGTTCCTAACTATAATTGTAACTATAGGGTTTTACAGTAGCTTCAATCCTAGACCAGATGCCACGTTTTTATGTTACATTAATTGATACGAAAGGTAACTTGTTTTTTATAGTAAGAACGTACATAAAATTAGAAATGAACTCACCAACCAAAAAAAAAATATCATGATTTAAATAGATTCTTTTGAGTACACACCCGGTATAGTAAAAAAGATTATCAACCCTGATCAAACCAGTTCTCTTCGTGTACGTCATGACGCATATGTGAAGAATGGTAGAGTCATTATTGGTTATGCCGAAAACCTTGCTAACCGAGGCAAAACCATCTCTGTAAATGGTGAAGAGGTGCGTTTAATAAGTTACACATATCTAATCCCTTGACTAATCACTATTATTATAATACGTATACACAGATTAACTTTGATTATCTCGTTATTGCTACCGGAAGTTCATACTCATCTCAACTCAAGTCAAATGATACCTCCTCATTATACCGTATGTCTGGTTTGGAAGAATCCTACTTCGAATTGCTCAAAGCACGCCGTGTTCTCATTATCGGCGGTGGCCTTGTGGGCTGCGAACTTGCTTCCGAAATCTCACAACATCAATTCCCTGGTGCATACCCCAAAAAACAGGTGACCTTAGTAAATGCCCAACCCAGTATAGTAGTCAGAAGTGATGCACGCCAACAAAATATGGCCCGTAAATATCTCGAGGATCTCGGCGTTGAAATCGTATGCAACGAAAGAATCTTGGATTTCGATTCTACAAATGACAACATCTATCTTGGTTCTAGTGGTCGCATCTATTCTGGTTATGACAAAGTATTCGAAGCAACTGGTACTCGTCCCAATAGCAATCTTTTCACTACCGGTTCCACTGATAGTTCTCTCGATAACTGTATTGACGTCTGGGGTCGTATTAAAGTCAAATCTACTTTACAAATCGACCATTGGGAGTACAAGCACATATTTGCAGGAGGAGATGTGACGAATGTGGTCGAGGAAAAAACCGGCTATGCTGCTACTATTTCCGGCGTTTGTATTGCTCGTAATATCTGTCGTCTCGTGAAAGGCAAACAGCCTCTTAAGCAGGGTACCAAAGGTACTCTACCTGCACCCGACAAACCCTTGCACGGTATGCTTGAACATGGTGGTATTGGTAAACGTAAGTACTTGAAAAAATCAACTCATTTAACTTTTTTTATTAGTTCTTTTATTAATATTTTCTTTTCTATTTTAGAAAACCTTAACACTATCAAGAAAAAGTTTTCATTCTTGAATCCTTCTTGGGCTGCTCTCAAGTATTTTGATGAGCAACAGTTTTTGAGAATTGTACAAGGTCAAGGATCCATTAACTCATCCCAAGTATTGGGGCGACTTCCCAGAAGACTTAACTTACCAGCTGATGGTCATAATCTTCCCCCACTTCAACACTCTCGTTCAAAGTCCAACTTGAATACAAGGTCAACGGGACAAGTTTCCTCCACCTACAGTACCATTTCATCCAGAGTTTCTAGTGTTACACGTAAATCTAGCTTTGGTGGAAGCTCCTCTTCAACAAGTTTGAGACAAAGAAGTACAAGCCAATCTCAGTTATCCCCTACTCGCAGCGATAAAACAAACACTCGTTTAGATGCATTAAGACATCAAAGCATCCACTCTAACCATAGCGGTTTCTCAAAGACGTCGTCTTCTCCCAGTTTGTTAAAGAATCGTTATGCACAACAACATGCCAATCGATCTTCAAGTCGCAGCAATGATGACAGCTCAATTCGAACAAGTTCTAAAACTGACAGCAATGCTACCAACTCCCTCGATGGACTCTTATTCGAACACTTTACTTATGGCGGAGAAGACATTCAATTGTTCGATAAAAATAACCCACCATCTGCATCATGTAGTAGCCCTGTAACAACATTGCAGAAACGGGCCACGGCTCCTAAGGATGACAGCGATAATCAGTCAGTGATATACGACCAAGCTTTTCAACTCTCCCCACCACCCCCCGCCAAGAGACGCGCAAGTTTAACAACATCTTTCAATTCAATGTCATTTTGTAACGCAAACCAACAGGGTAGTGTTAAGCTTACTAGATCACCCTCGTTCTCTTCTATAATCATTTAAGGTTTCAATCTCAACAAGACGAGCTATGACCTTCTCCCCATCTTTTTTTAATTATATATTTGAAACATCCGTTCACAACCTTGTGAAATTATGATTTTATACCTAGCTTATGTGTGCTTTTTTTCTCTAAAAAAGCATTATTTAATATTTTTTCTCATCTTCTTTGTTCATCTTCCCACTCATTAGAATGTAAAATAACATACAATAAACTTAGACCCTTGATATGCATAGAATTAATTCATTAAAATTATTAATACAATCTTCTCTATTGTGGTCTAAATTTATCAAATATGGTCAAATATAATACTACTAATAGGACTTGGACGGGTATCTTAGATTTATGTCTGAGATAAACTTTATTTTGCTTTTTCTTCACAAACAAACACAGCAAAGGAATGACACTGTGCAACAATACACTGCTGTATTCCGATCAGAATGTATCACCTCAGAAACAAACCACGACAAGGACGACGGTTAATAATTGTAAACCTTTGAAAAAGTGGTTCGATTATTGTTACTTTGTAAGAATAAGGAACCGCCCCTCCCCCCACATTTTATTTCACTAAATAACATATGAATAATCAATTACAATCTCCTCTATACAATTACTTTGCTAAATCAGACTTAGTTTGAGTTGCTTTTAATAGTTATCTTGATTACAGTTTTGACAGGTCATACATTAGAAAGAGATTCTAGACGTGTATATGCTGTTAAAGTAAATGAACTTATAGACAAGTGATAACACCATAGTCGGCAACAAATAAACTCAAATAGAAAGCTAGGGAAGTTGTATAATTTTAAATTTGTTGGGGGAGGGTTGGAATTACACCTTGGCTCTTACTGATTTTCACGGAATTTTGAAGAATTGCACGTAATGTCAATTAAGGCAAAAAGATTTAATAAGAAATCTTTAGTATAAAATTGAACGTTACACAACATCCCTGAATTTGATAGTTTTACCAGGATATTGAACATTGTAAGAGCTCTATAGAATATTCCATGTATAATATTTAATACTTTTATTTGAAACATTGAACGAACTGTTGTAATGTACAAGATCATTTTTGAATCCTTTCTTAAATAATACTTTCAATTGAAATATGTTATTTCAAAGTATTTAAAAAATTTTCAAGTCTGAGTTTGGTTCTCTGTTCTTTTGCACAAGGTTGCACCAATGTTCAACCCATAAGTTTGTAATGCTGGGTACTAGAGAATTTAATGGTGCGTTGTGTTTCCTGTGTATCTAACCTTCTTGTCTTTAATTAATAAACTCTACGTGATATGACATCAGCTTTTACTCTCGGCACCTGACTGGAATTTAGGTACCAGGAATTACTCAATCCGATATTTAGAATTACTTGAAAGAGTGGCAATGGAATCAATCTCGATTCAATGCAATTGAAAGCAAAACTTCGCTTTATCTCCTCACTCCAGACGCCTATGTAATCTATTATAAGAAGCGTATAAATTAAACTACCCAGCATCTAATAATAAATCAATGACAGCATCGGATATACAATATGGTCCTATCATATCATTATTTGAAATCCCAATCTTCTAGAATAGACAGTGTGGCATAATGCCATTTTAGCTTTCATTTTTATTTGTAAAATACACGATTCCGCGGTGTCGAGTGGCCAATCGAGTTGACTTTTTGTAAATTAGAAGCTTATTTTGCGAAAAGTATTTGTCATGATGGCACCATTGTTTGCATTTGTCAGCTCAGGCCACCAGGTATAGCGATTGAGAATAGATATGTTTATCAAAGTCATTAGGAAGATGTACAGTTGCTGGTTCTCTATAGTATCGTAGCGAGCACATGTGTCAAACGGGGCCTTTACCGTTATGTTTGGCCAGAAAGTGAGGTTGTCTAAAAAAAAAGGCTTTATTGGAAATCTTTTCAATCACATATAGCTTCGGGTATTTGGAAATAATCTCACTCCATTTCTAACAATCATCGTATATATCGTATATAGCTTTGAATCAAAGGTTTCGACTTTTTAGCTGTTTTTGAAATGACATTTTCGAATCCTATTTACGTAGGACTAGCTTTAGATATACTTATATATCCAAAGTGCATGCTATTGAAATGACCAATCAAATTGTTATATTAATTGGGGGTGCCAACTTTATTTCTTATGCAGTGCCTACCAAGCATTATGAATATGTGGACCTGAATGCCTATAGTATATTTATGTCAGCTACCTTGTGCCATAGTTACTAAAGCAATTGATTATGTAGACGATGGTTTTTTGCTCTCGTTTTACTTGATATATAATGAACGTGCTTTTTAAAGCTAAATGTGAAATTTTGACATGCAGTAGGACTACAGTAGCGATTAAAGCATTTTGCAAGTTATTTTTTGCAAAAAAAAAATAAAGTGTTATTTTGATTCACACATGTTCGGCAAGAGCGGCTCCGTCGTGACATGTCGTGATCGGCATCGGTTCGTTCATGGGCCCCATAATCACGGCGTGATGTTTTTTATGACTAACTTTGCACAGTGAACCTTAACTAAGCAAATACAGTATCAATTACATACTAACAAAACTTGTGCCTCTTTCAATACATTCGACGTATGTACGTGATCAATCAAAAGCCTTTTAAATTGAGATGATTAGACTAATGTTAGTCACATCAACGTATTGTTAATGGCTTGTTCTCGTAGCTTTTCGACGCCAGATCAAACAAAAAGGCTTTGGAGACGCCATTTGCTTTTCTAATATAATATCTCATTATTAAAATTATGATAGACGTATAACATACCGCCATCTTCTTGCCGTATGTTGAATTATAAAGTTTACCTTTTACTGATTCTTCGTTGGTGTAATAAATTTAACACGCCGGGTTGATCCGTCAATGAAAACGTCTAAAAGACATTGTAATAAAGCGGAAATTACAGGCATGATCCTGTCAAGGAAACCATTTACCATTTGTTCTATTTTTAACATTTCATACGAGTTATTTGCTAGAACCCACTTGTTTGGTAACGTTCTTATGTAATGCGATGCTTACGTTGTATATGCAAAATTAATTTATCATGTATAACGTGGTGCATACGAAATGCCTGTCTAACTTCATTCCGTTTTGTGGTCCCATATGTACATATTTTCGGGATAATAAGGTGGCCTTAACTTTTTAAATATAACGTACGTTTTTTTTTCAGCCCTCAAGCGAATTTGAAGAACGTAAAATCTATACAGTCAGATATAATCATACGCATAAAAGGATATAATACGCGCAACGTGGATATCTTAGTACACCACATTCGAAGAATAGATAATTATCCCAACATATGAATAAAAGAAGACTTCGTATTAAAAGTTCAGTAAAAGTATTTAGGCAAAGCAACCTAACTTCCCCACTTATATATGCCATGAACTGGACCCAAGGTATTTGTAACTGGAAACTGCTCGCTAAAAAATAAGATTGTACGCTCGTAGGATTAAAATACCATAATATTATCATCGATTTCACTTATTTTGGTGTGCACAGAATTAAGGCGCGTGCCGGTTATGGTGATTGCGGCATAAGTGTGTCTAGTAAATATTTTATTTTCTTGTCTTTTGCCATTTCTACTTAATTCGAAAAAAATATTATGGACTTCATATTCCCAATATCCTGTCCTCATTGGTATCATTGGTAAGGGTATAAAGAATACACATAATCGCTTACTCTACTAGCATTATCATTCAATAAAAAACATATCAATTCCATAGTGGCCATTTTCAAGTCACATCTAAAAATTGAATTTATTTCATGCAGATAATAAAAGTCGATCTTTTTTTTTAATACGGGATGATGGAAAAGGTTCGCAGTACCGTTTGAATCTCAATCCGCAGCTTCTAATAATAAGATTTTTCTTGTTGAAAGAGCGACTACAGAAATGGTAAAAAAAGATAAAAAAGTAAAAAGATGTACGAAGGTGCCGTGATTTGTGTAGTGAAACTATGTTCCAATAGCGACGAGAGTAAATGCATAAAATATACGCCCTATTTCTTACAAAAGGTACTTAATTAATGTGTATTTGGAATTTGAATTTTTCAAGTCTAATAAGATGTGTAAATCAAACAGAATGAGGTAATTGGCCCTGAAAATGATTGACCAATCTACTCGGTCAATTTTTATCCGCAAGCTATTGTGACGGTGTTTACCGCTTGAAATAAACTTTTTACTCCTGTTATCGGGTTTCCATCCTTTTCACATAAAGACAACAATAGAAAAATGGTCAACGCTCTCAAAGACGTCAAAATCGCTGTGATTGGTGGCTCTGGCCTTTACAACCTTGAAGGTCTTGAAGTTATTGAGGAAGTCAACCCCGAGACTGTAAAGTAAAATAAATTTAAGATTATCCATTATAGTCACTGATTTATCTTGATATAGCCTTGGGGTTTCGCTAGTGACAAAATTGTTATCTCCCAACTTCCCAGTGGCAACAAAATTGCTTTCTTAGCTCGTCATGGCCGTGGTCATTACTTAACCCCTACTGAAGTTCCCGTTCGTGCCAACATTGCCGCTCTCAAGTCTATTGGTGTCGAAGTCATCATCGCCTTCTCTGCTGTTGGTTCCCTTCGTGAAGAGATTCCTCCTTGCGATTTCGTTTTACCTGATCAATTAATTGACCGTACTCGTGGTCTTCGTCCTTCCACTTTCTTCGGTGAGGGTGTTGTTGCTCACGCCGGTTTTGCCGATCCTTTCCATGCTGGTCTTGCTACCTTGATCTCCAAGCATGAGAGCGCTCTTGAATTTGGCGCCAAGTTACACACTAAGAAGACTGCTGTTTGTATGGAAGGCCCTGCTTTCTCTACTCGCGCTGAATCTCACATGTACCGTTCTTGGGGTGGTGATATCATCAACATGTCTGCTTTGCCCGAAGCCAAATTAGCTCGTGAAGCCGAAATCGCTTATCAAATGGTTTGTATGTCTACTGATTACGATTGCTGGCGTGAGAACGAAGAAGTTGTTACTGTCGAAACTGTTATGCAAAATATGGGTAACAACGGAAAGAACGCTAAGAATTTGTTACACGCTATTTTACCCGATCTCGAGAAGGCTGTCGCTGAAGACTCTCTCGAACCTAAGCTCAAGGGATCTATGCAATTCTCTGGCATGACTGCCAAGGAAAAGAGAAACCCTGAAACCGTTCAAAAGTTAGAGTTCATCTTGCCTGGATATTATTAAATAAAAATGCATGGTTTATTGTTATTGTTATTTCTTTACTTTGGTTCTTTAGAGGGAAGGAACTGTTTATTTAAACTAGTGTTGCTGTAGCCAACCAACATCATATGCGAGTAGATGGTCTAACTGGAAACTGCTCGCTAAAAAATAAGATTGTACGCTCGTAGGATTAAAATACCATAATATTATCATCGATTTCACTTATTTTGGTGTGCACAGAATTAAGGCGCGTGCCGGTTATGGTGATTGCGGCATAAGTGTGTCTAGTAAATATTTTATTTTCTTGTCTTTTGCCATTTCTACTTAATTCGAAAAAAATATTATGGACTTCATATTCCCAATAACTCCAAGGAAAAGAGAAACCCTGAAACCGTTCAAAAGTTAGAGTTCATCTTGCCTGGATATTATTAAATAAAAATGCATGGTTTATTGTTATTGTTATTTCTTTACTTTGGTTCTTTAGAGGGAAGGAACTGTTTATTTAAACTAGTGTTGCTGTAGCCAACCAACATCATATGCGAGTAGATGGCTTATTTTTTTTTTTTTTTTTTTTTTTTAGCATGATAAAGTTACGTTACTATTTTATTTTATTAGGCTGCTAGTAAGCTACTGGATGTGCCGTGATGGTATTCAACATTCGTGGGAATTCTCCATATATCAATTGAGGATGATTTTGGTGCATAAGAGGTTGCCCATGGCGAAAGTTGACGAATTGGTTTATGAAAACCGCTACTTTTCTCTTGCTTTTGCTCTCCAGATACACGAGTAGCGTTTGTAATAGGTTGTAATAGTAGTGGGGTACCACAATTCACCAATTGATCGGATTTCGCGAAGGTCTTTTTTGGTGTTTGGGTTGTATCTTTGTCATCGATGTTACAGTTTCGTTGAATGTCACGAATAAGAGAGGAAATTGGCGAATCATTGGGCGAAAGCAGAAGGTCGCTTAAATCGTCGTCTTCATTACCGCTATCAGTGTATTCCCAGTAATTATCCTTGTTTGAAAAATACTCAAGTGGTTGTTGTACATTATACGGGGAATATAGAGGAAAAGTTCGAGGCTTTGTTATTGACAATTGTTGCACCTCTGTACCAGGTGTAGTTGCTGGTGTTTGGTAAGAAAATGTTGCGGTGTTGGCAGTAGGTAATAAGAACGACTCGATGTCCGCAGGGCATTCGATGCGAGCAGTCTGGAGTAGCGTTGTTTTCTGTCTCTCTGTAAAAGCAGGACACATGATACCAGCACGAGTGAGTCTTTCTAACAGGGTTGAATCAATTTGCACGTAATCTTTTGAAAGATGGGTTTTTAGGGATTCTAAAAAAAAACGGAGTCCTTAGTATATGCCAATTTCATAAATAAGAGCTGTAAGTATTTTACCAATTGAAAGTTTAAGCATTTCGTACACATGATCTCTATGCATGGTGGAAATAAGCTGAGATTGACTCCAGGGATATTTTGCAATTACACTGATAATGTTTTCAAAAGGTCTCTCTGCGCATTTTCTCGAAAAATGCAGCTATAGTATCAATTTAAGTCAGTAACTTGTAATCTGGAACGAGAGGAAAAAGCTAAATTACCTTATAATTTTTACATATAACTAGAAGAGAATTGATTTCCTCACGAGTTATAAAAGGTGGACAACCAGAATTACCACCGCCAGCAGCAGTTGACATTGTTCTTACTATCTCTGAGGCTGGAGGGATAGCTAATGTTCCATGGAATTGACCTCTCCACTTGGGGAAAATGACAGATAATAATTCTTCTTGAGAACATTCGTAAACTGAGACTACACGTCCTTTTAACGGCTTTTGATGTCTTGTATCAATGGCTCTTCTCATATCAGCAACACTGGCAAACTCGACATATGCGTCAGATAAAGTTTTTCCCGTAGTGCGATCCATCATAATCTGTATAAAAATCAAATAATAGGGGATGATTAGGGGCTAATTTCTTAATAACAGGGTATTATTAAATAACTTACATGGATTGATTGAGTGCAGACAGACATAGAGGGGCTTCTGCAATTGCCAAAGAAATGACGAACATCATTTTGTGATACGTCCCAAGGGATCTTATTAATTTTTGTGTTAGATATTTGAATATTTAATATACATCGCATAATGGGATAGTTACATTGGACAATTTAACACATGGATAATGAGACATGGACGAAGAATAAGTATGCGACATCATTTGAGAAGTGGAGGAAAATTGTGCACTTTTCTGATATTGTTGAACAAAGTAATCGGCAGATGCATTTGTGATACTTGGCTTGGTGGCAAGAGGCATATTATATTTGCCATTGGCAGTCTGTGTTAAACAATAAAAATTAAGGGGGAGGGGTGGTATCAATGTCATGTTTTCCGCAAAATGATGATAAAAAAAATTACCTGCGTGCAACGTGGACAGATACCCTGCATCAACAAATTCAGTAATGGCGCCGTCGAACAAGAGTGACAAAATTGATGCTGAGCGCAAGATGGAGTAAATAACTGAGTATGTTTGTTCAAGCAAGAACTACACAACTGAGTAGCGTGTACTGCACTATTAGGCTCTGAAGCGCGTCTCCAATAATTACGAGGCTCTGTGCTGGCAAATGAGCTATTATACGAAGAAGGAGAATTGGGTAAAGGCGAATTAAGGAAATCGTCACCGTCAGCATTGATCGAGTGTTTACGATAAAGTTGTGTATTAGAATTGCTACCAGGGAGCCAGTCCCATGGCGCATAGTTGACTGATGTATTGTTTTCACTCGATTCAAAAAGTGAGTATGAAGAAGATGTAGGATACATAGTAGCAGAAACATTGGCTGCTGCAGGCGTAGGAGGAGTAGGAGGTCTAATTGGAGAACTTTTTTGTTGTGTTAAGCTCAAGTTTGTTGACAAAGAGCTATTCTTATTGTCTTCCACCAAGGCATTAGTGAATTCGGCTACAAATAATGAATGCATTATAATTAGCGCAGCACTATGATTAAACTATTTACTAGGTATATTTACTCATTATATAAAGTATTAGGTAAGTAAGTAAATATGTATAGAGTTAAAAAGTGAAAAATGTAGAATGGTTCTGTCTGAAGAATTATTTACATCTATTTATATGAATGTTATATATCTAATATATGTACTCTTTCGATAAATAAAAGTTAATATGTTCCAACGGTATGTTTGCTAAATACATACATAAAAAAAAACATTAAAAAGTGTGAATAAATGAAATTAAAACATGAACTTTCGATAAATAGCCCCTAACATATTTCACTTTAATTGAGGGCCATAGTGATTTTCTGTCAAACTTCTACTTTTGGAATTTATTAAGCGTGCTAGGTGAAAGGGCTTCTACGCTGAAAATTTGTACATAACGGCCAATTATAATTCTTGTTTGTCATTGGAATGATGTTATTAGACTGTTGTGGTCCGCTTGCTAATTTGCATTTATGAAATTTAAGCATGTAAAAAGCTAAATTCGCGTAAAAAGATTATGCTCCTTTGTAACAAAATCATCCCTACCACTTGTTTCATTTTAAGATGAAGTCTATGTACACAGCCACTTGATCAATGTCGCTATAACTATTTTTCAGCGAGAGTAACACTATATCACATAATGTGTTACCAAGGTATTTGTAAACATTTTTATGGACAACATGGATATTGCCTTGATATTGATGCCGTTAAGTTATTACGTACATAGTATTTTTCAATTTACTAATACATATCAAGTCAATTAAACGCCTACCGAACCTCTTCCTGCTTAGTGTGTACGTAAGTATCTTTGTGTAATGAGGGTCTATGGTTACTTTTTACTTACCACTGAGAATATCAGGGTGACAAATGTTACTTGACCGTATGACAAACGGGATACTGTGCAACTTTCATTTTTATATTTTTTAAAAATAGTGGCACTCATGTAAGACTGTTGTAGTGCTTCGCGTCGATTTCTTGGAAATTTAAGCATGTAAAAAGCTAAATTCGCGTAAAAAGATTATGCTCCTTTGTAACAAAATCATCCCTACCACTTGTTTCATTTTAAGATGAAGTCTATGTACACAGCCACTTGATCAATGTCGCTATAACTATTTTTCAGCGAGAGTAACACTATATCACATAATGTGTTACCAAGGTATTTGTAAACATTTTTATGGACAACATGGATATTGCCTTGATATTGATGCCGTTAAGTTATTACGTACATAGTATTTTTCAATTTACTAATACATATCAAGTCAATTAAACGCCTACCGAACCTCTTCCTGCTTTCATTTATACTAAGTATCTTTGTGTAATGAGGGTCTATGGTTACTTTTTACTTACCACTGAGAATATCAGGGTGACAAATGTTACTTGACCGTATGACAAACGGGATACTGTGCAACTTTCATTTTTATATTTTTTAAAAATAGTGGCACTCATGTAAGACTGTTGTAGTGCTTCGCGTCGATTTCTTGCATCAAGTTTTTTTTTTATATCTATGAAGATATATACTTTTATTCAGGCTAATCTTTGCTTGGTAAGTGTGACAAATTATCTGAGATGGTGTTAGGCCTTAGAAGAGATATCGTTAATACACAGCCAGAATGAGCTTCTATAATTTAGGATTAGTGTAGTTTACTTGGTTGCCTTTTTTAATTTTATCGGGGGAGGGGGTAGCATTACACTCTCATCTGTGATTTGTCCAAATAGAATCATCTCGTTTAAGGGTAAAACTTGGAAATCCTTTCCAACATGCATTCTGCAAACTTGTTGTACGCATCCTCTCAGTTTTCATTTGTCATAAGAATCTCACCTTTTACTCTCTTGATTTCTTTGTAATTTTTTTTGTTCAAACTGTTGCGTTGTGCAGAACATATTCTGCGAGATCATATTTCGTATTATTGAAGTTGAACATGTCATCCTCAAAGTTTGTGATATATTTTTAATGTATGAGTGCATTATAAATCATGTATAAAGCATACACTTGCCTGGCAGATAAGCGAGCTTTTTAATGTGATGGAGTTTGGTATTTAGTTTGCAAATCACTTTCCTGAGTAAACTTGCATGTTTTGTTGACTGCAAAAGGTGAAAAAATTATCGTATGTCCAATTTGATTGCACATTGATTTTAGTATTGATACATGTTTAGTACATATTACCTGCATCTTGTTCTTCCTTCCTACAATGGTCAGCTCCCTCGATTTATTGTTGGACTTCACCATTGTTGTTTTTGCTTTCCACTGATGAAAGTATCGGATGAATGTAGAAAACATGCTCAGAGACAAAACTTAAATTTTGTTTTTCTTTACATAACAAACTATGGCTTTCCACTCTTGTGGTTTGCAGCTTGTAGGAGGTCCTGCAAGATGATACATATACCTGCTCTGGCATTTTCTATGAATTAATTTTTTACTACTTCTCTCCCAAGAAAAGCTTTTGTGCATTATAATTAGCGCAGCACTATGATTAAACTATTTACTAGGTATATTTACTCATTATATAAAGTATTAGGTAAGTAAGTAAATATGTATAGAGTTAAAAAGTGAAAAATGTAGAATGGTTCTGTCTGAAGAATTATTTACATCTATTTATATGAATGTTATATATCTAATATATGTACTCTTTCGCTTCCTTCCTACAATGGTCAGCTCCCTCGATTTATGTTGGACTTCACCATTGTGTTTTTGCTTTACCACTGATGAAAGTATCGGATGAATGTAGAAAACATGCTCAGAGACAAAACTTAAATTTTGTTTTTCTTTACATAACAAACTATGGCTTTCCACTCTTGTGGTTTGCAGCTTGTAGGAGGTCCTGCAAGATGATACATATACCTGCTCTGGCATTTTCTATGAATTAATTTTTTACTACTTCTCTCCCAAGAAAAGCTTTTGTAATAAGAGAACTCTTTGCACTTTGTTCTTGTGACCATTTTCATTTGGTTTTTAGACATATACTTCAATACAATCTGTGTGAAAAGGGCGTAAAGTAAAGCCGGTTCCTCATCTAGCCGAATAATGACAAGTATCCTTTCTTAGAGAACCTCTTGAATTGTCTTGATGTTGAGACCATGTACGGGATATAGTTGTAAGCAAGCATTACTCTCGAATCATGTATCAAACACAGTTCATTCGCGAGAGAATTTTACTTTACAATCCGTCTTTGAATTAATGTTTGTGACACCCCCAAGCCAACTATTTTAGAAAAAATTTCTTCAGTAGAGTCAGCGATAATAATTTAGTCCAGCCAATCAAGAATAAACAATTTAATGTTCTTTTCTCTCAACCTTTTTTTGATCTCATCACCCGTCGCCTCCCCTCACATGTATTGGATAGGCCCATTACCTATATGGTTCCACAGATATTAATCTTTTTTGTTATAGTTTTTTTTTTTTTTTTCACTTGCAACAATAAATAGTTGTTTGGATTGCTTTTTCTTCTTTTTTTTTTATTTATTATACAATCATTTTATTTATTTATAGTTGTACCTGAAACATGCAACAAGACAGTAAATGGACATCATCCCCCGACACCACACGTAATTATATGTCACTCCAATCAAGCTACCCCTATGGAAATAACGATTATGCTCACCACTCAAACACTAACTCGAATTCTACAGTACTTCCTGGAATATCCAGCCAACCTCCCTTGCCAGGGTAAGTTTCTTTTTCGAGCCCTTTTAGGATCATCTCGAAGATCTTCATCTTGTTGATCGTCATCTACGTAAAAATTCTCGAGGCAAATTTTTTAATATTGCATATATTTAGGTTAATGTCTGGCTCTCAACCTAGTACGCCTAGACCTGACATGATTAGTCCTCCTCCTGACAATAAAACTTCTTCTTCAACCAGCACTAGTGCTACACCCGATCTTATTAGAAGAAGACCTCCTCTCCCTTCAAGACCCGCTAGCTTTACCACGACAACATTTCACTCCAATCCCTATCCTGGTAGCACTTCTTTAAGACGTCGTAGAACTGAATCTTCCATGTTTTCTTTCGAAACAGGTCCCTCATTCAGTCAAACCAAGCAAATACTTGATTTATGGAACATTGATCAATCGAATGGGTAGGTTATTTTTCACAAACTTTAAATTTTCAGTATTCTCTCAGCCTTTTTTTATAATATAATAATTCGTGTAATATTAATTATATATTTGTTGTTGTGTATCAATTAGATATCAAGTCCAATTGCATGCAAAAATGGATCGAGGATTTTTCCGTGCTGACCAAGACTGGACATGTTATCGTCGTAATTACTTCCAAGTCAGTGCAACTTTTGACGTTCACGGAACCAATTACTTACTGCAAGGTCCTGAAGTACCTTGCCTACTTCGTACTGAAAACCAAGAAATACATCAAGTCGATTTTTTCTCCATTGGCGTCAGTGCGCGTGTTACTGGAAGTGACAAAAAGATTGAATTGGTCCAACACACTCCCAAACGTGACAAAGGTCCCCAAATGATTCCAGAGCCTCGTATTGTGAGTGCCGGCGGTAATTTGCACCTTGCATCTGTAGGCTCCAACCACAACATCGTCACTTTTGAGCGTATGCAATTCAAAACTGCTACAGCCAATAATGGTAAAAGAAGAGCAGCTCAACAATACTACGAAATTGTAGTGGATTTGTGTGCAAATACTTCCACAGGAAAGCAGTACAAGGTTGCCTCTTGTACCTCCTCTGCTCTTGTCGTTCGCGGTAGAAGTCCAGGCCATTATGCCGACTCCCATACTCGTTACAGAAGCATGGATGCTGGTACACCCACTTCAATGCCTTCCTCTTTTGGAGCACTTGGTCAAGGCGTTTCTGCAGGTAGCACAACAGGTTCTGCTAATCCTGGTGGACCCTCTTCTTCAGGTGATGAGCATCATTACATGCAGTCTCAGCAATCAAGATATGGTGCTCCCATGAACGGTCTTCCCCCAGCTGGTAGCGGCGGTGAATTCAATAACCCTTACTCTTCATATGGCCCCCCACAATCAAGTGGATATCCTTATCAGGTTGGCGGCTATGCACCTGTAATGAGTACACCTCCCATTGGATCAGGTAGAGAAGAAGATGAAGGTCAACATGGCCGTGAAGGATACATGATGCACCCTTATGCAACTCAATCTCAACACCCTTCTGCAGCAGGAAATCACGAATCTAACTACTATGAAAACCAACAACAACAACAACAACAACAGCAACAACAACAAGACGGCCATCCTTATAGCCACCATAGTCAGAATGAAAACAATAAGCCTTACTGGTCTAACAACAGAGATCAGCCCGATCATTTGCAATCATCTAATGACCATCATGGCAGATATAACAACGGTTCACCTTATGTAAATTCTGAATTCAATGGATATAGCATGCGTCCTCCACAACAGCATCATAATAATGAAAATAATAGTAGCTCTAATTCAGAAGCAAACCCACTTGACGCTGGACGTTCAATGACACCGGACAATAAGCATTTTATGCATCATCCTTCTTCAAACAACTCTCATTAAACCAATACCTACTACACACAACAATTTTCTATTTGAAAAAATCTCAATTGTTAATATTGCTAATTCTTTTCTTTTTACTCTTCTTTATTACCTATTACTTTCACGAGCGCAATCTCCTTATATACTATATTATTATTTTTTATCTTCTTTATACGCACATTTTTTACCTCCTCCTTTCGTTTTTATATTATACAATCTTGATGCGATACATAACATGAAAAAAAAACGTTTATTATATTACTTATCTCGTTGTCCTTTTTTAATTCTATAAACTATTAATTCTACCACTGACCCGTCAACGTCCCTGTTTCAATTGATGTAAAAGGTTACCTTAAAAAGATTGTGTAGCTATAAATGTAAATGTTCCTCGGTTTTATATAAAGTGACACGAACACCAAAGTTTAGTGTTCCCTCAGATCATCAAATGCTTGGAAGTATCATACTCATTTTTCATGTATCCCATGATTATAAATAATAGAAAAGGGTAGGAGGGGGTGTTGGGGGCTTTCATGTAATTGGATCTGAAATATTTATTACTTTTCCCTTCCCTGACTTACAAAATTAGTAAAAAAAGGTTATTTGGGAAACAGGTACCATCTTTGTACGACACGGCTAAATTTTGAAGATCAAGTTACTACTAAAGAGCGAAAATAAACGATCTTGCCGTAATTCTATTTGTATCCCAATTCAATTTGATATTAAAAGAAACGTAGTGATATTTCATATGCAATAGTAAAAGAATTGATGTACAAAGATACTAGGCTTTCCTATCATATATGTTAAAGAGATGGTCTGTGGGAGATCGAACAGATTTAAACTCAGTTATTATTAAGCTCTGGCTGAAGTATCGGCAGGGTTTGCAGCGTCGTGTTTCGTTAAACCAGATTTGTATTTATGCTTAACAGCTGGCGTTCAAAATCAGTTTCGTCAACCTCAGGCACAGACTATGAAGGTCTGTTGAGTCAAGATGAGCAAAACGAATACGATAGACCAAGCAAAAGCTCGGGACTCATCATATATTGGGTAGAGTTGCATAAAAAGGAAAACATAGTTCGACGTGCTCATCTGGGTTTTCATAGGCCTATTTTATATATGGTGTTGCCATGCTTTTACCATGGAATGGTACTACTTGTATTTTATTCAACAAAGTTCATTTACTAACCTTACTTCACTCTATTCATAGTATTCATCACGGCTTCAGAGTACTTTTCATACCGTTTTCAAGGATCAGGACATGAAGAAAATTTTCAAAATTACTTTTCTGCTTACTCCAATTGTGCTAATCTCGTTGCGCTAGCCGTGTTGCTCTGGTTGCGTCGTAGTCAGGTACTTTGCTTTCATTTTTTACCACAGATAGTCACAATAATTAATCACCACATTACAGATGCTTTCAAAAATGGGTGTCTTTGTTCCGCTGACCATCAATGCGCTTATTTTTTTGTTTTACATTATCACCTCGTTGATGACAGCTATATCGGCCGACTTTTACTTTAAAATAACGATTTTGTTCATGGTGGTGACAGGTATCACTACAGCCATGTTGCAATTATCCGTACTCGCGGACGCCAGCCAACTATTACCGAAATACATGCAAGGTGTCATGAGGTATTATGCACTTTTTTGATAGGAATGAAGGGTAATATGACTTATTAAAACGATCTATATCATTCATAGTGGTCAAGGTAACTTTTTTTTAATTTCATATAGTTTGCGGACTAGCTTTCTCAACGATAATTCACTAGGAATCGCTGGAGTTTCGGTATCTTTATTTTCATTTCTGACGATGATCTTGGGAGGAGATGGCAGATCTGTCTTTTTCTACTTTTTTTCTGCATTTTTAGTAACGTTATCCGGTATCATTGGACGTCTTATGCTACAGCGGAATACAGAATACCAACGCATGCTTCGAACTTCTGACACAAACATGGAAATGGTCTCGGTTGAAGAAGAGGAAGGGCATACTTCGCAAACCAATGTAACGATGCGGGATATAGTGTTCAGGAAATCAACTGGATATATAAGCACAGTCATTTACATTTATGTCATCACACTGGCTCTTTTTCCCTCCATTACAGTGCAGGTTACATCCGCGAACGGAATCGAGTCATCCATATTTATGTCGTTCCATTTCTTATTATTCAATATTGGGGATTGGATCGGTCGACGTACACACTATTTCTGACGATGATCTTGGGAGGAGATGGCAGATCTGTCTTTTTCTACTTTTTTTCTGCATTTTTAGTAACGTTATCCGGTATCATTGGACGTCTTATGCTACAGCGGAATACAGAATACCAACGCATGCTTCGAACTTCTGACACAAACATGGAAATGGTCTCGGTTGAAGAAGAGGAAGGGCATACTTCGCAAACCAATGTAACGATGCGGGATATAGTGTTCAGGAAATCAACTGGATATATAAGCACAGTCATTTACATTTATGTCATCACACTGGCTCTTTTTCCCTCCATTACAGTGCAGGTTACATCCGCGAACGGAATCGAGTCATCCATATTTATGTCGTTCCATTTCTTATTATTCAATATTGGGGATTGGATCGGTCGAACACTGCCTATTTTTGAAGCATGTCAAGTATCATCAAGTCGTTTCTTGCTAGGACTAGCACTCCTGCGGACTTTGTTTCTACCTGTCTTTACGAGTCTTGCGGAGGACAGGATTCATAGTGATTTCTTATTTTTCAGCTCCGTTTTATTGCTCTCCATCAGCAATGGATGGCTTACGAGTCTTGTCTTTATGGCAGCTCCCAAAAATTACCCCATAGCCTCAAAACCGCTTGTTGGAAGCATCATGAGCTTTGCACTAGTCATAGGACTAGCATTGGGTGGAGTGTCGAGTTTTTTAGTATTAAAATTATTATCGTGGGGAAAGACAACCACAACTTGACTTTAATCGCATTTTTTCTGCATCAAATTTTTTCAAGTTAGCAATGGGTTTGGTTTCTTTGGACCGGGGCGCTCTCTGTGCGGCGAGCGCCCCTAACAACTTGTTGTGTTACTCGCTAATTATTTCTTTGAGTTGGTTTGAGTGTCTAATCAAGTTAAGAACGACTGAATGTCTTAATGCCTATCTGTTGTATTGTTCCTCACAGTACGATCGAGGGCTGGTGATTCTTACATTTTTTAATAGCTTTTGCAAAAAAAAAAATGAAAAAACTAGTGTAGAAAAAAATTTTTTTTTCGTACTCCATCAGAAACAAGTCCCGCAGAAGGTCAAGATTCAAACGATGTCCATACCAAGATTATGTGGGTATCAAGTTGACAGCTAGAGCAGCATTATAGCAATAAAATAAAGGGGCTATTGCCAATTTAGTTTAGGACACACTCAAGTATGTAATTTCATTTTGCATAATGAATACCACTAATTCTTGGGCCATGAAAGTCAATATAGTCATCTGTCTTTGAAGTTGGATCATTGCACTTGTATCCTTGAGTTGACACACTAAAAAGATGCACTCCATGACCAATAGGCTAAATTGCCTAAAACAGTGCGTCATATAAATTAGCATTTAAAGCTTGTATGTATTAGATAATAAACAATAGATTTTAGGAGATATATTGCAAGGAAATTTTGTTGGAAAGTCTATTTTCTATATCTTTTATCGGAAGCGTAAATACAATCATGATAAATACACTGGCTACCGCTTCCACGGCAAACTTTGCAGCGGTGGTGACACCGATACATTATATCGTGGGAGGAGGAGCGTACATGACATATTTCGAGCATAAGAATGATTTCGAACGTACCTATCCCTCTGCATGTTTATTTTGTGGTATACCCAACGGAAAACCAATAATCTCAACGACATCTGATCCATGTATCACCGATGCGCCTACCATGCACTCAACAGTGAATCATCAAAGGGTTGTACATACAGCTGTAAAAGTGCTTCGATCACACTCTAACTGCAACAATAACAGCAACAACAACAATGTCTCAAAAAGTATAAATTCATATTTTAAGGCAATAAAAAAACTTTATTATAAGAAAGCAGCTGTATCTATTTGCAACCATGTTTAAACGAAGATATGCCTTTTGATATTAGTCATATAATAGACCTACTTGTCCGCGATCTCTGGGTGGCCGAGATACAAATTGTTTCCACGAGCAAATAGATAATTTAGTTTCCTATATTTACGGTGCTATTAATAAATGAACAAGTACAATCTACACTCATTTAAAAGTATGTTATTCTAAACCCAACAAAACAATGGACGGATCACCTGTGATCAAAAATGATATTTTATGATGCTTGCGAAAATTCAGATTTAAACGCTCGTTATTACCGGTTTATAGACCTTTATGAGTTTTCTGTCAAATCCCAACGCGTAGAGACGGCCAATGGTTCGGTACAACCGTGAAGCAAACGAGCGATTTAAATGAAACGTGGTGATAGTAAGTAGGAGCTAAGTCAGTATAATGTATGTATGTGCAAAGGAGGCAATTGAGAGAGGCAAAACGATCTTGCTTACTTAGGGGGATTATTATTCCCGTACTTGCCTAGATTTGAAGGGATTTTATACTACACGCAAAAATAATGCAAGCATAAAAGTACATGAAGTCGAAGCATTAAATTCCCTTTTTCTTTTCTTCTTCTCTACATACTTTATTTAACACAATCATGATTTCTATTTCACGTACTTTGCGTCGAATTTCCACTCAATTAAAAACCAATTTAAAACGACATAGGTCGACAAATTCCACATCAAGTTGCAATAGCAAGAAATCAGTCCGATTTTACAATGTAGATACAATTTATTATACCCACTCATCAACTGAATATGATCGTACGCCTACAGATGAAGACCTCACTTACATGGATTTCAATGAAGAAGAAGATGACGAAGAAGGCTACGACCTTGACGAGTTGGAAGACTTTCATGCGCACAAGGTTCAACACGTTAATGCCTTTTACGATTAGTTTTTTTATATCTTAGCGCCGTCTCTCTTTTTTCTCTTCTGTATTTATTTGTATAATTATTGTAGTCCCTCATTCTAGTATGATTTCTCCATAAAAGGTCTTTTTTTTTTAACATCCACGTTACATTACATACTCTTTTGCTTTTGAAGAAAAAAAAAGTATAATACTCCCCACATTAATAATAAAAAAGCAAAATTCTGTATATGAACGTACATACATATTCTTGGCTAAAAAAAAAAAAAAAAAAATCATTGCATGCGTGTGCTTCTGCGCTGCTTATGTATTGTGAGCATAGTACTACTACTTGCTATACCCACTGTCACTCTCCTTTTCTGGATAAAATATATACACTTTAGGAATAAAGAATAACAATTGGATTTGTAGACGCAGAAATGTATGTAGTAAAACTCAAATTTGTAACTTGGCAGATGACACTGAGGAGAAGGCAGGGAGGACACCGTGAGACTATGTACTTGCCTTTCCCCGGCGTGTCATTGTCGTTAGAGTTCCTACTGCATTATCTTTCTTTTAGTTACTTTATTAGTGACTGAGACATGAGATATATATAACAGTCGCTCAATTCTCACTGCGATAGTGCCGCACCCGTGATACTTTTAAAAGTGGGATCTTCTTTAAAAAAATATGCAATGACAAAGATATATACCTACTACTGTTATCCATTATTTCATTCCCCATAAAAATAAAAAAAGTTGTTTTACCTTTTGCAATGGGGTAGGGTAGTGTGATATATTCTTGGCAATGAATGATAGGTGAGCTTGTTCATTCATATCGTACGATAACGACAGTCACTCTCCCTATTTTTCTTGAGATTTATGCGAACAAGGGAAATACTCGTTTTCTTCTTTTATATATCGTATAACATGGGCTCAAGTAAACCAATTACCATAAAGAAGCGAGTCGACTTTCCTGTGTATGGACTTGACTTTACAGCAGACGATACCTTGATTGCAGCTGGAGGCGGAGGAGCTAATCGCTCTGGAGTCAAAAACAACTTGGTAAAATAAAGCAAGCGTATTCGCCAAGTGAAACCATATTAAGCTTGGGGTTATAGGTGTCATTCAAGGTGGACGAAAAGAGTCGTCAGTTGCAGCAAATAGGCTCTTTGCTTTTATCAGACAAAGAGGATTGTCCCATGTCCATTGCTTGCCATCCCCAGGTAAAGAGAAGAAGAAGCAAAAAAGATAAGCAGTACACGCGAAGCTAACTTGGTATTGTCAGTTGCCTATCTTAGTGGCGGGTATTAACAGTGCAGAGGAATTAATAAAGGCGGGAGAGAACAAGAATTGCCGTGTATTTGATACGGAATATGGTCAAATTCAACCCACTACGACCCTTTCCACGAGCACATCCAAAAGTGCAGATGAATACCAGGTAAGACTTACTTGCTGGTCTCGCACATTTACTCTCACGCACTCATACGCTTGCAATATGTTAGAAAGTCACTCGATTCAGTCGATCAGGACAGTATTTGGTGACGGGATTCAGTGACGGTAGAATATCCGTGTTGAAAACAGAGAATTGGAGCTTAGTATTTCCACCTCTTCGTTTTAAGAATGTGCAGGATGTTGATTTCGATATTAAAGAGCAACATGTGGCAGTAGCGACTTCTTCGGCTTTGATTATTTTATCACTTGGGGATGGTAAAGTGGTTCAAGTGATAGATAGTCCTAAATTAAACAAGAATACAACATGTGAGATACGAGCTTGCAGGTAGGGTTCGGTTAGATGTGCAATTAGTATAGTGTGTTGTTAACAGACGAAAACTAGGTACGGCGTCACAGAAAAAGGTGTTCAAACGCTATACGCTGTTGTGAATCCTACGAGTAGAGGTCGTGGGTTTATTTGTGCGTGGAAATTAAGGTCAAGAGGCAGTCAGTATCCAGTGACAAAGACAAAAACTGCTGGGATCAGTCGGAAGAGCATTACTAGTTTTACAATCAAGTAAGTAAAAGTGGGTGAATGCGCGTGTTTGATCATGAATATACTCAAGATGATATAGTTCTGCTGGTGATATTTTAGCTTACGCTTCGACAGATTTAAGTATTGGACTCGTGGATGCTCAGCAATTAAAAGTAAGCCCAAAGAATTGAAACTCCATTTTATGCAAAAAATATTAAGAATATTGTATTGCTAGCCATTATTAAGGGTTGACAAAGCACATGGTTTCGCAATCACAAGTTTGATTTTTAATCACTCGGGTAATTTGTTGGCAAGTGCTGGAGCTGATAATTCTTGTAGAGTCATGATTCTGCCTGATATAAAGAAGGCCCAACGTAAGTAAAATAAGATTCTAAGTTAGGTTTTTTATAAGGACTAACATAGTACTTTTAGCCTATTCATTCACAAAACCTCTGTTTATACTACTTGACATGGTATTGTTTGCTCTTTTAATGCATATCATTGTTACTATGGTGGATGAGGGCACTTTACATATCGCTGTGAACAATCCCTACTTTCAGAGTTTAAAACCCGCTCATGAATGATTGGGAGATATGCCCCAATTAGAAATAAAATAAAAAAACTTTCCCTCATTCTACGCAACTCTTTTTCCCTTTCGTATTATCTCCCTCCTTATTGTTGGGTGTATTTTAATAATCGTTTAATAAATATCCCTTACTTTTTTATATTTAGTTTAAACAGAGG
The DNA here is from genome assembly GCA_000587855.1 of Mucor irregularis B50. NCBI lineage: Eukaryota > Fungi > Mucoromycota > Mucoromycetes > Mucorales > Mucoraceae > Mucor > Mucor irregularis. Next base: position 188,882 of record KK076529.1, read on the forward strand.
TACTTGTTTTATGTTTGCACAGTGAAAAGATGTCTTGTTTAATCCCTTTTGATTAAATAGTTCCCGAGTAAAATGGCTCACGGACCCATGAGCGGTATGAAAATCACCGGTAAGCAAGCAGAGAGGAGAAAAATTAAAATATAAGAGTCATCAGAATCTCATACTGTTCATTAGGTGGTGATAATGATCCAACCAAAGTGCACGAAGAAGAAGCCAAAGATGGCAGAACAGGACAAGATATTACATTCAAGTATACCACATATAAAGTAGCTGGTAATGGCTCCTTTGGTGTCGTGTATCAAGCAAAGGTAATTGGAACAGGTGAAAGTGTGGCTATTAAGAAGGTATTTCAAGATAGACGCTTTAAGGTGAGTTTTTTGAGGTAAAATATAAAGATGGTAAGAGAAGGAGGGCAATTGAACACATCTGTGTATAGAATCGAGAATTGCAAATTATGCGTTGTGTTTGGCATCCAAATGTCGTTGCTTTAAAAGCATTCTTTTACAGTCACGACGAAATCAAGGTAATTACTTGAAGTGTTGTGTTGTAATGGGATAGAAACTAAGCTTTATTTGTTTATTGTAGAAGGACGACCTTTATTTGAACCTCGTTTTAGAATACATACCAGAGACTTTATATCGCACTTCACGTAATTATGCAAAGATGAGACAGCCTGTGCCTATGCTTTACGTGAAGCTTTATACATACCAATTGATGCGTGCACTTGCTTTCATTCATTCACTTGGTATCTGTCATCGTGATATTAAGCCTCAAAACTTGTTGATTGATCCCAACACAGGTGTGCTTAAACTATGTGATTTTGGAAGGTAATAAGATAATTCGAGTTGGTAAAAAGAGCCTTAAATAACCCCCGCCCCTCGCTTTTCCCTTTCAGTGCCAAAGCGCTTCATGCAGGAGAACCCAACGTTTCTTATATTTGCTCACGTTATTACCGAGCACCTGAGCTTATTTTTGGAGCAACGAATTATACATGCAGTATTGATGTTTGGTCCGCAGGGTGTGTCATGGCAGAACTCATGCTCTGCCAACCTTTATTCCCGGGGGAAAGTGCCATTGATCAATTAGTAGAAATTATCAAGGTGTTGGGCACTCCCACCAAGGAGCAATTGTTAGCCATGAATCCTTCTTACACTGAACACCGTTTCCCTCAAATCAAACCTCACCCCTTCAACAAGGTGTTCCGTTCGCGCACACCTGAAGATGCTATTGCTTTTATCACAAAAACGTTACAGTATGAACCTCTTAAGCGTTTAACTGCTTTCCAATCTTTGGCAGATCCTTTCTTTGATGAGCTACGTGCACCTAATGTTCGCATGTTGAACGGAAAAGAGATGCCCAACTTGTTTGACTTTTCACGACACGGTAAGTGTATTAGTTTCTATGGTTAAAATAGGATGACGACTAAGTGCACTTTTAATCAAATGGTAGAATTGTCTATACAACCTGATTTGATTCCTAAAATTGTCCCACCTCACTATGAGGCTACGTTGTTGGCTAATGGCGTGGATATACATAACTTTGTCCCTTTGACAGCCGAAGAAATGAGAAACGAACAAGTTCCTCGTTAAGATTCTATAATATAAACACCCATGATATATATACATACACACTCACTACTTAATGTAAAATAACTATTATATTTGTTTAAAACTGACTTTTAAAAAAATTCATATAATTATGCTCTTTTTCTCTTGGTCTTAAATTATCTTCTGTCAGCAATAATGTCCATGCGAATGCACATGAATGAAATAACCCAAGCCGAGAAAGTAAATGAACGCTCCAGTTGTTATATGAGAGTTCATGACATAACGGAGAATATTATTTCTGTAGGATATTCTCGGCAGACAATATGCCAAGTCGCCGTTTGGCCAACACCCCCGAGAGAAAGTGACAACGCTCGACATATTTGACTTTGACTCTACGTTATTTCTATCGCCCATGTTGAGCTGTAATATCTGGCATCATTCATTTATTAATGCCATCACCACTGAGAACTTGATTGGACCTGGCTGGTGGAGAGATATCCGCAGTTTTCCTCAAGAAGAAGGATGGTATTGGAACGAAGATGTGGTGGACCAAGTACGACGCTCGTCCAAAGATCCCACTCGATTGACCGTGTTATTGACAGGAAGAAGGTATCATCCCTTCCATCCGTTAATTACTCGCATGTTGGCGTCCAAGGGACTTGAATTCGATATCATTGGTCTTAGACCTGACCCAGAGCATGAAAAAGAGGTAGAGAACGTATTGGGCTATAATTACGAACCGAGCGTCTTTGAGACGACTATGGAGTTCAAAATGTCATTTATTGTGCACATGTTGGCGAAAATACCCACATTGACAGAAATCATGATGTGGGATGATCGTATATCTCACATATCTATCTTTCAAACCTATCTAAAGAAGCTCGAGTCCGCTCAATTGATCCACCGTGGGGAACTCGTTTGCGTGAAAGCGGAGCGACCCAAGTATAACCCTGCGTGGGAAAAGAAGACGGTCCAAGAGATGATTGATTTTCACAATAAAGCCTTAAGTGCACTACCCAACACGACTTCAGTACCTGGTGCAATAGGAGTGGAAGGTTATAACGGTGAACTGCTCTCTTGGCAAGATAGATTCCAGCTCTGGTCAGTACCTAGCGTCCCTTCCCTGACAATAGAAAACACCACCTCACAACAACTAAAATCCTTGTTTCGACCGCTCTACGAAAAGGAATTGTTGTCACTGCAGGTGAAGGAGTGGGAAGTAGCATGTGTTGAAGAAAACATGTACTTTGGCACTCATATCTTACTCTCTTCTACTACTTCTATCAAAGATGACAGCGACGATATCAAAACGTACCAATTTAGAATCTTGCATAGAACACAGGCCAACTTAGAAATAGGCATGTTATTACAAGTAGAATTATTAGACAGTGGCGAGCACGCTGTTTTGCCACTCTGGTATAAACCGTCCATGTTTGCTTCTCTTGCTAAAAAGAAGGACTATGCATGGATACCCGTAGTGGATAGCACTACGATTTATTTAGCTCAGACTGGACATCATCACCTCCTGACTGTAACCAAGGAGAAGTAAGGCATAAATTTTGACACACATAAGCCACACGTCAAAAATAAAAAAAAAATGTCCATTCCCGTAAAAAAATTAATAAAATTATACAAATTTGATTTCATTGTAATCGATTTAAACATAATGTCACAACACTCTGACGACGAGGACGGATTTGCTGGAGGTTTATTTGGTGTAAAGTAATATAGAGCGTCGAGTGCGATTCAAGCATTCTAATTTTGTAATGTTGTAGGCTGAAGAGGAAATAGAGACTCCTGAGATTGAGCCTACTTTTGAATATTACACAAGAGAGTCTTTACCCACAGGTAAGAAACAAGTGTCATGAACAACGTGGAGAACAAAAAAGCGCTGATACCTTTCCCTGTGCGTACAGATAGCGCACATAGAGAATTAAAAATTAAGCTTGTGGGGTCTCACCCACTGTGGGCCCACCATTTATGGAATGCCTCCAAAGTATTTGCGACATTATTCGACAAAACACCTCGACTTGTCCAAGATAAATATATACTCGAGTTAGGAGCCGGTGGAGCTTTACCCAGTCTTGTAGCTGCACTCAACGGCGCTGCCAAAGTGGTAGTGACGGACTATCCCGACAAAGAGCTCATTGACAATATTCAATACAACGTGGATCAGATCAACGTGCCCAACGTGGTGGTCGATGGTTATGTATGGGGAACAAACACAACGCCTTTAAAAGCCTATTTACCGCCCGGAAAAGAGACTTACGATGTGATTATTCTCAGCGATCTTGTATTTAACCACTCTCAACACCATGCTATGCTCAAGACATGCCGTGAATTATTGACACCGGGTAAAGGTCGTGTGTATGTATTTTATACCCATCATCGACCTCATTTGGCACACAGAGACGTAGAGTTCTTCCAAATTGCACAACGCCCCTATCGCCCTGAAGTGGATCCGGAGGATAGAGATGGATTGGGCTACGGCTTCAAAGTAGACGAGTTTATGACTGAGAAGATGGGCGTGATGTTTAAGGAGGATCCTGGAGACGAGCAAGTACGTTCCACAGTGCATGGATGGCAAATGTGGATTGAAGCATAATAAAAGAATTGTGATGCTAGTTGTTCTTGTTTATTATCCGCCGATGCAATAAATCTTCGATTAACTTTCTTATTAGAAAGAACAAATTTTATTCTTAATACACAAACGTGTTAAACTCTCCCCTCTATGCAAGGGTTTACTAAAAGTGGAAAGGAATTGACAAAAAAGCAATAGCGCAAGTGCGATAGAACACGGGAGATCTTTTTCAATTCTTATTTCTTGTCGCCAATGTGATCACAAACAAAGCGCGCAACACAATTATAACTTGTCACATCAACAAATAATAAGGAGTTCCAGGTGTAAATACAGAGTTGAAATTCTTATTATAGTTAATTGCTGTAAATTATCATCCTCGAAGCTGTCTTTTCTTTAAGCGAATTAGCGCTTTTCCGAGTTTGGATTTGTAGAAGTTCACAGAATGATTTGGTTAAATATTTAGTGTATCCTTACCCCTTGAATTTGAGCATTTTGACATCACTATTCGTTTTGAATCGTGTCATTTCCGATTCTCGATTCTCTCAAGAATTTTTGCGAGTGAGACAAAGGGGAAAAATAAAAATAGCAACTTGACAGGATTATTAATGATCGAAAAAAGAGAGAGAGAGAGCCACTTCTTTTTTATTATTATTTGAGAGAGAAAACTATATGTACGAAGAAAATATTTACAACGAAAAAAAAAAACTCTAAATGGGCGGAAAGATATTGAATAACTAACTACTTGCTAACTGGGTGGTTGTGGGGGCATATATGTATGTAGGCATAGAAAAAGGAAGATCTTACGGTTAAAATCAAAAAAGAATTCATAAGACAGGATACATAGAGAATAAATAATAAATGAGGATAAAAAAAGAGGAAACGAGTGAGAGGAAGAGAAAAAGTAAAAAGTTTTATAGTTGAGGTTTCTTCTTGTGAGCTGCCTTCTTTTTTTGCATTAATTTTTGCACTTGTGGGTTTAAGGCACAGGAGGGATCGGAGAGGAAATGACGTCTTCTAGCATCAGATCTAGCAAAGCCTTTCTGACAACATGGACAGTGATACGGTTTGACACCAGTGTGAACGCGAGCATGTCTTTGTAAATCGTGGCGGCGAGAGAAGGCACGAGAGCAATAAGAGCAAATGTATGGTTTTTCTTGTTGTTGTTGTTGACGAATTTGTTGTTTTTGTTGTTGTTGTTGTTGTTGGTGTTTCACGGGCTCAAACCAATCATGAAGATGGGTATGTGACTGCTCTTCCATTGGAGAAAAGTACTCTGAGGTAGAGCCAGAAGAGTAGCTTGTCACCGTAGAAGGCGTAGGAGAAGCGGGTGGAGACAAAGACATAAAGTCATCATCATACAAAAATTGTAGATTGTTATCCAGTTGCAACCATAAATCAGGATTTACAATGGGTTTGATTTGATCAAAGTCAATAAGATAGTTATTATGTAATAAAAGGTTGTAGGTAGACATGGTACGTGTAGTTATTTAGAGAAAAATGAGGAAAAAAATAAAAAAGGGAATAAAGTTATGCCTTTTATACTTTTCAAACAATTATAAAATTAAGCATTTTATTTATATTATTATTATTATTCAACACATCGATATTCTTAGGAGAGAACCCGAATTGATGGAAAGATAGAGCTGCGTACTCACTCTCTTTTTTTTTTTTTTACATGTCTCCCCCAACTTTTCTCCTTATTTACAACTGTAACGAATTAAACTTGGTGTTACGCCCGTGGTCCATGAAAGGAAATTTGCTTTTCACTAATTATTGTGTACGCATATGAAAAAAAAACAAGTGTGCGACAAAGGATTTTCCCTCTATTTCCTTTTTTTTTGTTTTTCTTGTTGTTAATCCCCTTTTTTTTTCTCTCTTCTTTCTTAATATGGGGAATAGTTCTTCAAAACATAAATCATCGAAAAGGTCGATTCAGTCTCGAAAAATACAACAACAACCTATTCAAAATATACCAACATATGAGCCGGATTATCGAACACCACAACAATCCTATGATTATAGCACACCACAATACCCACAGCAACAACAACAGCAGCAGCAGCAGCAACAGTACTATGAAGAAGAAGTAGAGGATTTCATAGTACCGGGGAATATCTACGCCGATATCGATTCATGCATATCAAGGCTGATCGCTGTTGGACAGCAGAGACATATAGTAAAGAACGTTTGCATAACTAACGATGAGATTATTGCAATATGTCGATACTCTTATGATTTGTTTCTGAGTCAACCTGTAAGTACTAGTGTATAGCTTTTGTATGTATGGGGTATTCAACCTATGCTTGTATGTATGTATAGCCACTGTTGGAGTTAAATGCCAGTGTCAAGATTGTAGGCGATGTAAGTGATAAACGTGGTTTTGTTGAAAGTAATATGTATTAATCATACACAAAAGATTCATGGTCAATACTCTGATTTGATGCGGCTGTTTCAAATGAGCGGTTTTCCTCCAAGCTCCAACTTTCTATTTCTCGGCGACTATGTGGACAGAGGGATGTACAGTCTAGAGACGATCTTGTTATTACTTTGTTTCAAGATCAAGTTTCCCGAAAACTTTTTCTTGTTGAGAGGAAATCATGAAAGTGCTGATGTTACACGAGGTAAGAGTGGTGTGATCCAAGTTATATATAACAATTAATTTACTATATATGTATAACAGTCTATGGATTCTACGATGAATGTAAACGACGATGCGGTAGTGTCAAAATTTGGAAACACTTTGTGAATGTATTTAATACTATGCCGATTGCTGCGTTGGTGGGTGGAAGGATATTTTGTGTACATGGTGGATTATCACCTTCAATGCAGTCGATGGATCAAATCCGGTCTTTAATTAGACCTATTGATATTCCGGAATATGGTATATTGAATGATTTACTATGGTCTGATCCAAGCGACGCCTCCCCCGACTGGAGTGAGAATGATCGTGGTGTGTCTGTTTGTTTTGGAACAAAGAATGTAGATGATTTCTTGAATAAATACGACCTCGACCTTGTCTGCAGGGCACACATGGTAAAAATAGCATATAAACTTTTTGTGTCTAGGCTCTCCAAACTAAACTATATAATCATTAGGTTGTGGAAGATGGCTACGAATTTTTCAATCAGCGTAGACTAGTTACCATATTTAGCGCACCTAATTATTGTGGAGAGTTTGATAACTACGGTGCTGTGATGACTATTTCTGATGATCTACGATGGATCAAATCCGGTCTTTAATTAGACCTATTGATATTCCGGAATATGGTATATTGAATGATTTACTATGGTCTGATCCAAGCGACGCCTCCCCCGACTGGAGTGAGAATGATCGTGGTGTGTCTGTTTGTTTTGGAACAAAGAATGTAGATGATTTCTTGAATAAATACGACCTCGACCTTGTCTGCAGGGCACACATGGTAAAAATAGCATATAAACTTTTTGTGTCTAGGCTCTCCAAACTAAACTATATAATCATTAGGTTGTGGAAGATGGCTACGAATTTTTCAATCAGCGTAGACTAGTTACCATATTTAGCGCACCTAATTATTGTGGAGAGTTTGATAACTACGGTGCTGTGATGACTATTTCTGATGATCTACTCTGTAGTTTTGAGTTATTACCGCCTATTGAGCAGGTCATGACACAAGAGAAAAAGAAGAAGAATAGTGTACAGTTACAATTACCCTCTTAAGAAAAAATAATTTAATATAATAAACTAATTAACTAATTTCTTGGCTGTCGCAGTTGTTGGAGATGATGCTGACGTGATTTTACTAACTTGACTCTATTTTCTTTATCGAGAAAGAGCCGAATATCGATGAAAGGATTCCAATGTGTTTCGTATTGATTTGTTGTGAAATCGGTGGTGGTATTGTTTAGAATGACAATCATGCAGTTCAGTCTCGAGATCGTTTTTAGTATGAAAAATAGTTTATCAATTTTCGTCCAATCAGGGGCAGTCGCGGCATTGACCAAGATGGAAACATCGTGGATAAGCAAGAAAGAAGGTGTATCTCTATCTTTGATGGTGAATAATGTTGTCAAATTATCCAATGATACGTAGAGATGATTCAAATCGTGGAGATGGGTGCAGGTGATACTTTCCAGTGCATTGTTTGTGAGTTTCATACTTCTTGGTTCAAACATTCCGGTAGTATCGAATACATAAACGTCATTACCGTGATAAGTTGTAATAAATGAGGTTAGTAGTTGTACAGTAAACTAAATATATATGAGATTTATCAGATAAATGTTTTAATGTAATGGAATTTGAAGGACTACATATGTAATACTTTACTCTTTCTGTATCTGCACCTGTACCACCACATATCTCTACTATTTGGCTTGTACAAATACCACCTTGGAGTAGATTGTCTAGACTATGTAAACATAGAGTATATATAGGTGAGTTTTATGAGTCACATAAGATTGTTATAATCACTATGTATTAAATGAACAAGTACGTACCTCTTTATCTTGGTACTTAGAATATATTCGTTCTTTATTTTTTGTCTTTTTAAACCCTTTTCTTGTTTATTTTCTTCTGATTTCATTGTGCTAAAAATGACTTGGTTTCTGAATGCATTCATCATCTATACGTAAGTCTGTTTGTTAGGGAGAGATATAAAAAGATTTTTTTGTTTGTTATGAAGTTATTTGGGGGGATTTACCTGTTTAGAAGACCTTGTCACCTTGCATAAAGCCCCAATATCCATTTCAAGTAAAGTCTGGGCTATCACATTTTTTATAATTTTAGTAAATGTCAATAATAAGGCTCCAAGTCCTCCATGTTGCTCATTTCCCTCATTTCAAACTTTTTATGTTCAAAATGAATGAGAAAAGTTTTTACCTTTGATTATATTATTGTCAGTTAACGCGTTGAATACCGTTGAATAATAATCAATAGTTTCTTTATTCCAGTTTTGAATAATTGTATCAAGCTTTGTCATCTTAAGTGTTTAAGCTTTTAAGGAGAAAAGGCGTAAATTATAAAAAAAAAGTTGTTGGGCGTAAGATGATGATGGCAATAATACATCAGAACACACAAACATAACAGTGCACTCCCTACTATTTCATCCCCAGTTTCATTCACCCCCTAAACAGTCCTTAAAAGGCAAATACGAGCGCATCTATCCCTTCTCACTTCGACCCCCAAATTCATCGACATGCACTCAAATCGAGGAAAGAAATGGTTAAAAGTATAAGTGGGTTTTAATGTAAGGAAGTGAGTATTTTACAGTGTAAAAATGTTTAAATTAAAAAAATGGAAAAAAAGAGAAAGAAAAGACCAAGAAAATGAAATTGGAAGGGGACTTTTTATTCGTTTTTTTCTTTTCTGTAAAAATCTTCTACTATCTTCTTTCTTATTACCCCACCTCCTTAAATTACACAAAGAAGAAGAACAAGGAATCATTTAGAAATACATAGAACGAAATACAAAATGTCCTTAGATATAGACTGGAACAAGTTGGACTCGACATTAGCCACACATGTCCAACACTTTCTCAATAGACAATTTCAGAACATTACAAAACCTTCATTCATTGGTAACATTGAAGTTACTGCCTTTGACTGGGGAACTGAGACTCCTCAGATAGAAATTACAAATATAACTGATCCTTTCCCGGAGTTTTATGAGCCTGAAGAACAACAAGAACATGAAGAAGAAGTGAATGGTTCTAAGCAAGACAATACTACTACTTCTACAATAGCTTCCTCTTCTTCTACGACACAATCGATGGACAATGAAACGATATCAAGTCAACATCAATCCGAATATAATACAACACGTCTCTCTTTAAATACACCTTTATCTCAACAACAACGTTTCAATCTAATGCATTCCTTTCATCGCTCGCCCTTTGTCGGTCCTCAACATCCTTTCATAAATACGCCCACGAATCATGTACCTAATACCTTTTCTGATGATGGAAGTAGTAACAGTGATCATTGGAATTCTATGTTAGAATCACATCAAGAAGATTGGATTGATGATGAAGATATCATTCATACAAATCATTCTTCTTCTCAGCATACCACCACCACAAATACAAATACAAATACCAAAGATAAATCAACTGAAATGGACTTTCAAATTCATATGCTGATATCGTATAAAGGCGATATGAGCATGACTGTCATGACAGAACTTCGCATGAACTATCCTAGTGTCATGTTTATGAGTCTACCTATCAATCTGCGTGTCAGATCTGTCGAATTTGAAGCAACCGCAGTAGTTGCTTATATTCAAAGCATGAACCGAGTATGCGTCTCCATGTTGGAACCTGAAATAGAAGGCTCCACACGAATAAAAGATAGTACAGGCATGGACAGGTATAGTAAAAAAAAAAACCACTCTTCCTCTCCTTCTCTATATCTAATTTATTTCATTTCATTTATTAAGTCTATTACGCAATGTTCATATCGAAACTATCGTAGGTGATGAGCAAAAACAAGTACTTAAGAATGTTGGTAAAATCGAAAAATTCATTGTGGATCAACTACGAAAGATGTTGGATGATGAACTCGTATTTCCTAGCTATCAATTGATTCAACTTTTTAATAAACCGGAATGACGAAGTAAAGCCGTAATGTCGACGTTATCTCGTCCTCTAAACTGCTTCCAGACTTCTTGAGGAGGTGTACCACCTCCCAAAGCGAGAATAGTGTCTCTGTATTGTTTACCCATCGATTTTACGCCTTGAATACCATCTTTAGCCTTCGCTTCTTCAAATGCTGCATAAGCATCAGCTGAATAGGTTTCACTCCACTTGTAACTAGGCAATAACAATTCGACTTAAATATCAGGTTTATAACTTGATTTTTTTACGCCATCTTACCTGTAATAGCCTGCACTATAACCTCCTCCAAAAATATGATTAAAACTGCAAAGGAATCTATCCTCGGGTAATCGAGGTGTAATCACAGTCTCCTTAGCAATTTTGCTCTCTAAATCAAACACGGTTTCACCTCCTTCAGTAGGTGTAAACTTGGAGTGCAAAGCCAAGTCCACCTTGGCGAAATGAAGTTGACGTAAAGTAGCTAATCCGCTCATAAACTCTCTTCCCTTCACTAAGGCAGAGACCATGTCTTGTGGCATCTTTTCTCCTGTCTTGTAATGTCCCTGAGAAAGGATATCAATCCACTCGGGTTCACTGCAAAAGTTCTCCATAAACTGAGATGCAACTTCCACAAAATCCCACTCAATACCATTGATGCCTGAAGCAGGTGCATAATCAACTCGGGTCATCATATGCTGTAAACAATGTCCAAATTCATGAAATAAAGTTTCAACATCGCGGAACTTCATCAAAGAGGGTTGGTCTGCCGATTGAGGTGCGGCTTGATTACAGATTAGATAGGCGACAGGTAACGTTACCTCGTCTCCTCTTTTGGATCGCGTAGTAACTACATCCATCCACGCTCCACTGCGCTTCTCGGAGGGACGGGAGTAGAAATCACCATAAAAGTAGGCCTTGACTTCGCCTTGTTCAGCAACCTCAAACACCTTCACATCCTCATGCCAGCGAGTAATACCCTTCTCCTTCATATCTGTTGCGCTCAATTCACGTACTTGGATGCCAAGGACATCATTGGCTACCTTAAATAAGCCATCCATAACCTTGGGGAAAGCAAAGTATTCAGAAATAGCCTCCTCATCGTACTTGAATAACTTTTTACGGTATTGTTCAGTAACATAACCTGTATCCCAGGGTTGCAAAGGAACAGGATGGTTCAATTCTTCACTAGCAAAAGTGTTTAATTCTTCAAGCTCCTTCTTAGCATGAGGTAAAGAGGACTTGAATAAACCGTCTAATAAAGATTCAGCTGCGCCGAGTGTTTGTGCCATCTTGACAGACAATGAAAGATCAGCTGGTGTGTCATATCCCAATAAACTTGCTTTTTCTCTCTTTAAAGTCAAAATTTCATTGATGATGGGCTCGTTGTTGACAGCACCGTCGGATGCCTTGGTAATATTAGCTCTGTAGACCTTTTCGCGTAATGCTCTGTTGTTACAATTCATCATGAATGGACCGTAAATAGGGAAATCCAAAGTAATACAGTAGCCTTCAGCGATGTTGTTGCGCTCGGCGTTCTTTTTCAAGGTTTCCAAGAAGGATTCAGAACAGCCACTTAATTCTTCCTTATCTTTTACTACGAGTTGGAATGCCTTGGTTGCGTCTAATACGTTGTTGCCAAACTTCAAAGAGAGTTGTGATAAACGTTCCGAGAGTTCGTTGAAGCGCTTCTTTTCAGGTGAACCTTCGGCAAAGCCGATACCAGCATGCTTCATGCCGCGCAAGGTGTGGTCGACAATACGTTGTTGCACTTTATCTAAAGCCTCCCAAGAAGAAGGTGTGTTTCTCAAAGTTTCCAAGGCTTTATACTTTGCCTCGGATTGATTCATCATCAAGCCCAATTTGACGAATTGAGGTTGCACTTGTTCAAGTGTCTCACGCACTGCTGGGGAGTTCTTGACACCATTCAAGTGAGATAAAATACCGTAAGCTCTAGACACTTCGTCCTCTAAATCGCTTACTATATAGAATAACACGTTGAGTGTCTACAGTTATTTGAATTTAAAAAGTCTAATCTTACATTGACTGATCGTGCCTTCGTAAGTAGGCTCAAACTTCATTTGCAGGAATTGCTCTTTTGCTGCTTCAATCAACTTTTCAAAAGCAGGTACCGCAATAGCGGGAGTGGCTTGAGTAACCAAGTGCTCAAAGTCAGGGAACAACTTCCATTTCAAAAAAGGGGTTTCCTTGTAGGCTGCGGTGGTGGACATGAAGGCCATGCGTTTGAATTGCAATTGCTTAATTAAGGGGCTACTACGTACGGGTTGAATAAATTGACTGCGTGTGCTTGCTGTAACAACGGGACGTGCGATGCTTGTAAGGGAACGTCGCAATAAGGAATAATTGGTAACTCGTCTTACAAATCGATGCATATTAACGTCTAGAAAAAAAAAGAATACTCGTCTCCAAGGGGGTTGTTGCTGCTGTCTGTGTGCTCGGACTTTCAAAAAAACATAGTTGAACTTCCCCCCTTCCGCCTTTTTTGCCAGTGGTGGGGGTGTGGTGGCCACTCCACTCAAGTGGGGGAGGACGGATAAAAAGTTGGCAGTCTTAAGGGGGGCATTAGTTGTTTCCTTTCTGTAAAAAATGCCTATTTTCTTAATTAGCGGATGATTCCATATTTGGAAAAATGGCAAAAGTTTGTTCTGGCAAACATGAACGGAGATGCTGTGTATATGGGCTCCTGTTATTACCATAACTATAATTTGAGAATGCAGTCTGATAAATATACATTATTGGCATGTTCCGTGATAGTTGTTGTTTATAGCTGGGGTAACAACGCAGAATGTTTAACCTTAAATCATGCTTCAAAAACCTGGTTCTTGTTTGTTGTCCGAGCCAAGTGTTCCTTAAACTATTCTAAGAAATTTGAGGTGGGGGTCTTCATATACTAAGTAGAAAGCCTGCAGCTGAGCCCAACATTGGAACTTCTCAGTTTGCTTATTGTTTTTTGGGCGTTCTTTTGGTCATCATGTCCAAATAAAAACCCAGACATAAATACTCATATTTGTGATGAGATACAAACAGTTACCCCGTCTGTTTTTGCCACATCACTGCTTAATTGCGCTATCATTACAAAATGCCCACGAAAATGCATTTACAAAAAAAAGGCGAATTTGCTAAATATTGATGAGCACAAATACCCTGCCATCAAGTAAACTTAAAAGTTCTAGCATTACAAAAGAGTTTAATTTACTATGTCTTTAAACATACTAAAGCCATCAGCGTAAAAGGTATATGTCTACGTATATACCTGTCTGCTAAAAACCAAGAAAAATATAGAAAAGATAGCCATATAACATAAATTATAAAAAAAGCGATATTTTTTTTGTCTCACTTGTGTGTAAAAATTATGGGAGTTTTTCCTAAAATATAAATGAAAAAGTTTAAGTTCAAGTGTGTCAGTAGATAGGGCAAACGATAAGTACAGTACAGCGTTTATCCGGATAAAATGAGCACTCAAAAATTCCTCTTCGGGACACACTTTATTTGCAGGTAAGCAAATACTATCGTGTACAATTCTCATTTATACTTTGATGTTACAGAGGTACAATTCTTAACTTAAACTACATGCAAGTCTAATATTATTTTATGCAGGAGGCATTTTTCATAAGTTACCTTAGTCCTGGTACCGACTTTGTGGTGGTAGCCAAAAAAAAAAGCTTATTTCCAATTTATTGTCATGTTATACTTAATCAACTCCCTTCAATGAAAAAAGCTTAATTAATATTAAGCCACTGGGCAAACGCAAGTAATATATTGCAAGCTTCTTTATTAATGTATGTTTAAATTAATTTTTGGAGCCCTTGATAATATCAGCTGCTCTCTCGGACACTGCATACACAGGTTGCATCAAATGGGAAGAAATTTCAAGAGGAATGATGGATGCATCAACAACACGTAAATTAGCGGTTCCATACACTTTAAGGTTTGAGTCAACAACACCACCCAGGCCTTTGGGCAGCATAGCACAGGTTCCCACAGGATGCCAATCAGAGCGGACGTTATCGGATAACCATTTGCGAACATCTTGGTCAGTTTGAATCTTCTCTCCAGGTTCAACTTCACCTGAGTTAATAGCAGCAAGAGCAGGAGCGTTCAAGATAGAGCGAGCGAGTTGAGTAGAAGCAACATGAACATCGACGTCCAAAGGATGGCTATAGTATTGAGGATCAATGACAACTGGGTCTTCAATATCAGAGGAATTGATATGAGTGTAACCACGAGATAAGGGCGCAACAAGAACATGATTGACAGTTTGGTACTTATTGTTTTGCAAATCTACCTGGCCAGTTCCGCCATAACCAGGAGTAAAGTTGATTTCAATAGGAGAAATATAATCCTCTTCATAGCGACGAGCAACAATTGCATATTGTTTCTTTAGCAGTTGGATGTTCGTGGCGTTCTTGGTGGAAGCATAGTATTGAGCATATTTATCGGTACTGTTACGAATCATAGCAGCGAATTGTTTTCCAGATCTAAATGTGGTGTTGGTAAACAACTGGCTAGGACTAGGATAACCAAGGTTGTTCGGAGTAGTGGTCCAGATACCCGTCTTGTTATTGTAGTACAAGTCTTTTTGTTCCTGAGCTAAAGTTTCATTGGTGAATACACTGTTGGTGGTGTATCCTTCTATATTGGTAGTGGAGACAGTGACCGCATGGACATGGTCTTGCATGTTGGAGCCAACACCAGGCAAATCGATCAGAGATTCAACACCAGCTGCAGTAACTATCTGCTTGTTGCCGATACCCGAGACTTCTAGAAGCTTGGGACTACCAATAGCACCAGATGAAATGATGACTTCGCGACGGGCCTTAATCGTTTGCTTGGTTGATTTATCACCACCAGTAGTATACCATTCAACACCAATAGCCTTAAGAGGTTGACTGCCGTTGCTCTTTTCAAATTGAATACGGGATACAGTGTGGTTTGCAAGCACGGCAAGATTTGTACGATTCACATTAGGTTGAATGTACCCAGCATAGGCATCAGCTCGACGAGCAGTCTCGGGATTCAAAGTATTGGGAGTGGTAGAATACCCATGAAGAGAGCCGTTTAAAAGATCTTGTTGATGGGTGAAGTTAAGATAGGCTAAAGAAGCATTCCAATTGGCTGACTGAGGGAACTCAAAGACAGGGAAAGAGATATCAATGGGGCCACCAGAGCCATGAACATTCTTTTGATAAGTTGCACCGTACTGAACTTGTTCTTCAGTGGGAGGATGGAAGTTTTCAATCTTCTTAAAGTACTTGAACATGGTTTTACCGTTCCATCCAGGATTTCCAAGCTCTTCCCAAGCATCAAAGTCTTTCATTGCGCCACGAGTCTGTGTTTATATCTGTTAAATTGATTGCATGAAAATTTACAATTGACAAATTAACTTACCCAGACCAAACCGTTCACGGCACTACCGCCACCAAGCAGTCTACCAGTGGCAATAGTGATGGTTCTGTTGTTCATACCGACTTGGGCTACAGTAGGGAGAAGAGGACAAAGTTCGGTGCCTACAGCTTGACCGTACCTATATACAAACAAGCAAACAAAATGTAAATAAAACAAGACTTGATCAATTTACTGCATAAAACGTACATTCCTGGAGCGTAGACAACGAATCTGTCATCAGCATAAGGTCCTGATTCTAAAACTGCTACAGTGACACCCTTATCCTCAGAAAGTCTACTGGCCAAAGACAAACCTATTACTGTCATTAGTACTTCCACCATCTGATGAAACTTAGATGTGTACTTTACCTCCAACGCCACCACCAACGATGACATAATCGTAAGTGTCATTACTTGTACCGTTTTGTTGAGCACTGGTCACAGTGACAAGTGCAGATGTCAAGCTTAAAATTGCAAGAGAAAGTCTCATACGTAGTTAAAATTAGCACTTGCTATCAAAAGAGATACTTTTTTTTCTACCACTGATCTGCACGTCTTTTATATTGTAGACGGTTTCAGAGCTACGTAGTCCTTTCATTTAAAAAAAAAACGTGACTTACAAAAATTGTCATTTGTAAGAATTACAAATACGGATGTAATCAACAGAAGATCTGATTACGAATTTTATGTTATCTGTCTGTCGTTTTTTTTTAACGTCAAAAAATGCATGTACAGCATCCTCAACCCGTCTAATACCTTTAAAGTGTCTTCGAGACTATAGTATTATCAAGCAAATACATAGTTGGTTTGGAGTCTTTGTTGTCTCAAAAAAGAAAAATACCCTTGATTTTCTGTAAAATTTAATTAAAAAGAAGCTTATCTTTATCTTTGACAGCGGTATAATCCGGGAAATATTGAACCGATCTGCATTAGTTTTACTCTCCGTAAAATTTAAAGCTATTCCGTTTTTGTTCGTGATCCGTGGAACATCATCAGAATAGTTGATGCTGGGATGTTTTTCTTTTCGTATGAAGCACCTATTTAGACACTGGAGCTATACAAATAATCGTTAACTCAAGATGATTCATTTTACTTTGCTGATTACGGTTACGTAATTTTCCTGGTGTTTGAATGCATTTTGGTATGCGCTGATTGGCAGTCTTTCACAACTCAACTACAAGAACACTTTTCTGTAAGAGAAACATGATAATTACATGACGCTCTTTTTTGAAAGACCGTTTGAATATGTAAGTAGAAGCTCTTGGCACAGAGCACATAGGTTAACTTTCAACATGAATCCTATTAGCAGTACAATACGTACCATTAATTTCGATTGAACCCAAGATTCAAACATGCTCTTCTCGAACTTTTTAATATTTACTTCTCCACAACAAGTTGGATTCACGATAGATTTAAAGGCATACGTACATATGGGTATATTTTAGAAAAAGTATTGTTATTGGTCCTAGTTCTCAATAACATCTAGTTCTCTCCAGCATATGCTTGTTACAAGTTATCATACACTACGCCGATAGAAAATCACCATGTCAGAATTACGCGAAAGAAAAAGAATTATTTCCCTACAGAAGCCAACACAACATCGACGAAGAAACATTTGTCTGCACTAATGTCAGATGTTATAATTCAACGCTATGTAATGTAAGATAGGTATATGAAGTCAGATGTAAAATAAGGTGAGATTGATATCACGCGTTGTCCTTTTACGTCTCCCACTATAAACCATTTTTTTTGGGGGGGGGTGTGGTGGCTACATGAATTACGCTCTGCTCAAACTATTAAAAGACTGTGGTATTTACACTGTCTCATTAGCAGCATCTTGAGCGAGACTCTAGCAATCAGAGTGTTATTCATAACACCTACTTATGTTATAAGTTTAATGACATCTCAATAAAAAATTGCTATTTTGCTTTTGAAAAATAAGTCTCTTCACATTGGACTTTCCGCGGGCTAACAAATAGTCGTTTGAAAGACAATGATCTTTTCATGCACAAGCACCACCAGGCACAGCACAGTCAGCCACCGGCAGAAGAATTTTCTCCTTTGTGGAGATGGAAGGAACCCAATCCAGCATCAGCTCCTATAACAAAATATACAATATGTTGTTAGCTGACAACTTGGTTTGTAGGATACCTCCGTCACTTTCTGGTTACTTCATTATGTAAAAGGGGAACGCGTTAATGAACAAAGCTGTTAAAAAAGGGTGCTAAAAAAACTTGCTAAAAGGTGTTTTCAAACTTTGAAGACACACTGGCCAATCTTCCAAAAGTAATAGTGCTCACCAAGTCGACCAAAAAGCTCACATTAGTATGGGTACCTCATAGACTTGCGATGGTGAACACTTGTAAGAAATCAGTTAAGCCAATCTCAAAGACATTGATTTGCATCTCATTGTCGTTAAAGAGCAATCAGATTACTTTGAGAGTTGTTACACTCTCTTCGTATTTCAAACTTCATAGCGCAAGTGAATCTTTTTTCGGAGATGTGGACAAGAAGTGACTCAAGTAGGCAAAGTATTTGAGCCAAAGTGGAGCAAGACGTGCTAAAGGACCAGAATGTAAAAAGCGATAAAAGACAAGAACAACAATTTAAAATAATAATATTTTATTTAACTCTTTTTTTTTGTTTTTTTGTTTTTGAGAGTTGACCTTTACTTCTTTCCCCAGGCCTCCCCCCAATACGACTCGTATTCGTCGTCTTTGAATCCAGAAGCTTCTTCAATATCCTCGTCATCCTCCTTCTTTTCTTCAAGGTCAGAAGACCCCAAAGCAAGCAACTCGCGGAAGTTGGCCAACGACTGCCACATGTGCTCGTGTTTGAAGACGGGACAGTCATCGTCCCAAACACGGGAACCACCACGTACAGCACAATCGGCCGCTGGCAAAAGCCCCGCAAGCAGTGATTTTTCTTTGGCTGAAAGAGACGAGATCCAGTCCACCATTTGCTCCTGAAACAAGTTAAACGTTATCATTAAAAAATCCTTTTTTATTTTATGAACAATATTTTTAAAAAAAACTAAAAGCTTACATCATTTACATTATGCAACTCGATACCATCAGAGGTGAGTGCCTTTGCAAGGTTTTCTTTCTTGTTACGATCTTTTGGCTTGAGATTAGGGGGGCTATTGGAGCTTTCAGCAGCCGATGTTGAGGACGACAGAGCATTGTTTTGGGCCTTGGTATTGTTTGTATTTACAATGCTTGCTTTGTTATTTGTACTATTCACATTTACATCTAAAGGGCCAGCTGTAGGTGCGTTTCTTGGAGCATTTACATGATGCAACTCAATATCTTCATGAGTGAGTGCGCTTGAGACTTCTTCTGTCTTGGTATCATTCTTTGGCTGGGTAATGGGAGTAGCACCGGAGCAATTGGCAACTGATGAGGAGGGTAAAAGGGCATCATTGCTGGCTCTGGCACTACTTTTATTTGCATTGCGTGCTTTGGTATTTGTATTTTTCTTATTTACATGGTGCAACTCGGTATCTTCATAAAGGAGTTCGCTTGCGACTTCAACTATCTTGGTATCATTCTTCGATTCGGCAGGGGTAACACTTGAGCTTTTGACAACCGATGAGGAGGAGGGGAGAATATCATTGCAAGCTTCGGTATTACTTGTATTTGTATCGTGTGTTTTGGTATTTGTACTATTTACATCTTGAGATACGGCGGTAGGTGTGTTTCCTGGAGCAATCACATGATGCAACTTAATATCTTCAGAAGAGGATGCAGTTGAGACGTCTTCCATCATGGTATCATTCTTTGACTTGGCAATGGGGGTAGCGCTGGGACTTTCAGAAACCGATGCGGAAGGAAAGAGGACATCATTGTGAGCTCTGGCAATACTTGTATTTTCATTGGGTTCCTTGTTATTTGTGCTATTGTCTTCATTTCTTGATCGAGTGCGAGATCTTAAGCTATAACGCTCACCTCTACGATCAGGACTTAAACTTCTTCTACGGCGATGACTATCTCTTGAGCTACTTCTGTCACCACGGCCAAGTCTACGTTCACGATTATTGAGCTGATCTCCACGGCGTAACTCATTATCATCAGAAGCAAGTTTACTTTGGTTACGTTTCATCTTGGTACGATCCTTTGGCTTGGCAATAGGGCTAGCACTAGAGCTTACGGCAACAGATGAAGAGGCAGAGAGAGCATCGTTGCAAGCCTTAACACTCTTGCTATTTGCACTGGATTCTTGAGGACCGGCAGTAGATGTGCTTCCTGGAGTATTTACACCATGTAACTCAATGTTTTCAGAAGTGAGTAAACTTGAGACGTCTTCCATCATGGCATCATTCTCTAGCTTGACAATAGGGCTAGCACAGGAGCTTTCGGCAACCAATGAGGAAGGAGAGGGCGCATCATTGCAAGCTCTGGCATTGCCTATAATTGCATTGGGTTCTTGATCATTTGTGCTATTGTCTTCATTTCTTGATCGAGTGCGAGATCTTAAGCTATAACGCTCACCTCTACGATCAGGACTTAAACTTCTTCTACGGCGATGACTATCTCTTGAGCTACTTCTGTCACCACGGCCAAGTCTACGTTCACGATTATTGAGTTGATCTCCATGGTGTAACTCATCATCAGAGGCGAGTTTACTTGGGATACGTTTCACCTTGGCACGATTTTTTGGTTTGGCAGTAGGGATAGCACCGGAGCTATCGGCAACAGATGAGGAAGGTAAGAGAGCATCATTGCAAGCTCTAGTATTGCCTATATTTGCATTGGGTTTTTGGTCATTTGTATTGCTGACATCATGAGGGCCGGCAGTAGACTTACCTCCTGCAGTAGTTACATCTTGCAACTCAGTGACTTCAGAAAAGAAAGAGCCAATTTCGTCCCCAAATAAGGTATTGCTCCTTGTCATCGAAAAATGTCTAGCACCAGAGCTTTCGACAACAGATAAAGATGGAGAGAGAGCATCGTTGCAAGCTTTGACGCTATTGCTATCTGCATTGGATTCTTGAGGACCGGCAGTGGATGTGCTTCCTGGAGTATTTACATCATGTAACTCAATGTTCTCAGAAATGAGTGTACTTGAGACGTCTTCCATCATGGCATCATGTTCTAGCTTGACAATAGGGCTAGCAAGGGAGCTTTCAGCAACAGATGAGGAAGGAGAGAGAGCATAATTGCAAGCTCTGGCATTGCCTACTTCATTTCTTGATCGAGTGCGAGGTCTTAAGCTATGACGATCACCTCTACGATCAGGGCTTAAACTTCTTCTACGGCGATGACTATCTCTTGAGCTACTTCTGTCACCACGGCCAAGTCTACGTTCACGATTATTGAGTTGATCTCTATGGTGTAACTCATCATCGGAGGCGAGTTTACTTGGGATACGTTTCACCTTGGCACGATTTTTTGGTTTGGCAGTAGGGATAGCACCGGAGCTATCGGCAACAGATGAGGAAGGTAAGAGAGCATCATTGCAAGCTCTAGTATTGCCTATATTTGCATTGGGTTTTTGGTCATTTGTATTGCTGACATCATGAGGGCCGGCAGTAGACTTACCTCCTGCAGTAGTTACATCTTGCAACTCAGTGTCTTCAGAGTCTTCAGAGAAGAATGAGCCAAATTCGTCTCCGAACAAGGCATTGCTCCTTGCCAAAGAGAAATGTCTAGCACCAGAGCTTTCGGCAACAGATGAGGAAGGAGAGAGAGTATTGTTGCAAGCTTTGACGCTATTGCCATCTGCACTGAATTCTTGAGAACAGGGAATAAATGTGCTTCTTGGAGTATTTACATCATGTAACTCAATGTTCTCAGAAATGAGTGTACTTGAGACGTCTTCCATCATGGCATCATGTTCTAGCTTGACAATAGGACTAGCACCGAAGCTTTCGGAAACAGATGAGGAGGCAGAGAGAGCATAGTTGCAAGCTTTAAAACTACTGCTATTTGCATTGGATTCTAGAGGAGGTAATGGGAGTAGCACCGGAGCAATTGGCAACTGATGAGGAGGGTAAAAGGGCATCATTGCTGGCTCTGGCACTACTTTTATTTGCATTGCGTGCTTTGGTATTTGTATTTTTCTTATTTACATGGTGCAACTCGGTATCTTCATAAAGGAGTTCGCTTGCGACTTCAACTATCTTGGTATCATTCTTCGATTCGGCAGGGGTAACACTTGAGCTTTTGACAACCGATGAGGAGGAGGGGAGAATATCATTGCAAGCTTCGGTATTACTTGTATTTGTATCGTGTGTTTTGGTATTTGTACTATTTACATCT
>KK076530.1:0-115608 GCA_000587855.1 Mucor irregularis B50
TTGTGGACGTTGTGAAATTAATGAGATGAAAGTAGGGGTTCTTTTATTAAGTATAAAATAAGACTGAAGAACTTCTACTACACTAAAACTATTCTACTATTTATATGTTCCTGCAACCTCGCATTTATTGCTAGGGTGTTCAGGCATCGGATCTATAATCGATTACCCATCTTTTCCCAGTTGACTGTTGATGTGTCAAATAGGTGGTTTGATACCAATCAACTGAGTCCAGTCCCTTGTATAATGGGATCTGATGACAATGTTTCTCCTTTACCCTTATCTTCCCACCGTTTCTAATATGAAACATTGTCTAGATGTATAATCAGTTCATGTTGCAGTTTTTAGTACATTTTGTACAAGAACAGTGTTTTAAACAAAAGGTGTCAAGCCTATATTATCTTGGTACCTTTTGTATCCAAGTCTGAAAGTAACATATTAATAGTCTACCGCATACTTGGTTGCGATATAATGTATCCTACGAGTCCATACATTATATCTATTACATATCTATTTGATCATGTAATGTATTTTTATATTATGCTGAGTTTGATAGGTGTAGAATAATGATCTGTTCTATTATCCGTCATGAGTTAGCTAGGCTCATGATGGAATCACTATTTTCCATCCGGCGTATCTATGAAATATCGTCAGTATTCTATCATCAATCATCAAAAGAACAATCAAATCTTACCCCTTGGGATGACCAGTAAACTTATCACATAAAATCGTAACTCGGTTAATCGTACCGCAAGATTGGAAATGTGCTTGAAGTTCCTCGGGTGAAGCTCCGTAATCGACCTACATACATTTCATAAACAATTCGTTATTGACCACAATCACTTTAAGTAAGGAGAAAGTTCCCAAGTACTTCTACTAATACTTACGTTGCCAACATACACTGAACGGTTATCAACAGCTTCTTTATCTATTTCGACCTCTTCATGTTAGTATTCCTCTTTTTAACAACGATCAATCTACTATATACCTTCTTCAGGATTCATGGACTTTTCGACTTCGGCTTGCATGTCACGTAATTTAGCAGCTTCGTCCTCCATATCCTTGACACGTTGTTTCATGGCTTCTAATTCCTATATTGACCAATCTATGGTAAGCTGCTAGTGTCGATTTATAGTCAACTCTCTACTCTATTTTTACCTTGTCAACTTCTGTGGAATCCTCAACAACATTGTTTGAATCGTTATTAGAGTCGGTCACTTTTTGTTCTTTTTGACAAATAGAACATTGCTTCACGATTTCCAATGCATCTTTAATCATATTGGGCCAGTTTAACCCTTGATCTTTTCTGATCTTTTGTATAATAGCCTCTGCACCGAAGTGACCAAATTCATGTGCATCGAGAAGAATTTGTTTGCGTTTTTCTTCAGGTGGTATAGTGTATGATTCATCCATTTTTTGGACAAAATTAATTGTATAATTTTCTGGTTCATCAGCGAAATATTCCCCCCCCTCTAGACAGATGATGGTGCCTGAAAGGGTCTATCAGTCGTTGAAAAATAAAAGAGTATGTATGGGGTAAAAAGTTTAATTTATTAACTTCCGACATCTGAATTGTGATGTGACGTCCAAAAAAAAAAAACTTGTGGTTAATTAGGTGAGATTCACCAAAAGATTGTTCTTTCTGTGGTTTATTAATTATTTTTTATAACGAGTTGTGTCGATTTTAGGAGTAATGTTATTGGGATGATTACGCGTAGAGCGTCGAAATTGTACCTGCAAAGGATTGTTTTTGACAGGCTTGGTACGGAAACTAGTTTTCTTAAACTGTTTTCGTTTACCATTATGAGTTGATTGCGTAGACGTTGGGTGGCTTGTATCCTCAACTTCTTCAGTTACTTGTGCAATTTCTTTCAACAACTTGCCTTTCTTTGTTTTGTCGAATGCATGTAAGTTGGACTCATCAGGAATTGCATGCTTCAACTGATCAGCGTCCTCTTTAGGAACATTACCTTTAATTCGTTTCCAGTAATTAACGACAGATTGTGGATTAGTGAAATTAGTTGCAGGAATCCAACTATCGTCTTTTGCTGTATAATTCTTCCAGCGTACTTTGTATTCTCTTTTACCGGGTGGTCCACGATGATCAACAATTGCGTCGAATTCATAAATGTCCTCGGTAGAGATGACTGAGTCAGTCGATACACCTTTCAATTCTGAGGGTGTGTGTTCGCGTGGTAATAATAAACCCATTTCGTCTCTTAACGTGTAATTACCATTTTTTGTTTTTCTAACCACTTCGAATGGACCTTCATAGCTTGGGGTTAAGGATTTTTGGATACCTTTTTTACGTACGACAACAAACGTACCAACGGGGAAGTTGATGAGACGATGTTTGGAGTCAAATTGGTCTTTGAGCATTTTGTTATATGCTTCGGTGCGCTCTTTAATCGCAGGAAAGACAACGTCAGACATATATTCAATACGTTTGAGTAATTCATCGTTGTCCATTGGAGGAATATCATCTTTGGGATCATTAAATAGTGGATATTCATTACACATTTTTCGTGCAAACATTAAATTGAAAGGACTAGTGTTAATACGTTTGTGTATTTTACAATTGATCATTAATTGTACGGAATTAAGTGATAAAGACCAGTCGTCTTCAGAGTTACCGAGGATTAATTTCGATAATAGCTTTTTTGTATTACCCACAGCGCGTTCAGCACCTCCATTGCCTTGACTGTAATATGCAGTGCTTAATCTTTTATCGATAGACATTGCTTCACATAAGTCATCCAGCAGTTCGTTACGCCATTCTCCTCCACGATCGGAGTTTAAAATACGTGGGTAACCAATCAGAGAAAAGATTGAGACAAGTTCCTTAGCGACTACTTTGGCCGTTTTGTCTTTTAATGGGCAGTGTGTACGTTTATATTATGCTGAGTTTGATAGGTGTAGAATAATGATCTGTTCTATTATCCGTCATGAGTTAGCTAGGCTCATGATGGAATCACTATTTTCCATCCGTTATCTCCTGAGTCATAATTATGTCTTAAAGTCAATTAATTGTATAATGTTATGATATATACTATTTGTATATGTCAGAGCATTGTTATAATTGACGTTTTTGTTGCAACACTATTGAGCAACAACAAGACATGCAACGCTTAACTCAACATCTGGCGCTTAACAGTGAAAATCGAAGTGTAACTGCAAGCGACCGTGGTGTAAGGTTAAGGGAACCACCGGTTTATGAAGGCTCTCGTTTGGCATCTCACATTGACTTTTGGATACAATCTATTCAACGTCATCAAGCTTATCATGGTTGGGATGATACTCGCACTTTGGCTTTTGCTATTACGTATATTGGTGGTCGCGCAAACCTATGGTACACACAAGAAGAGGCAAATGGTACGGCTCCAGAAGGATGGCAAGAGTTCTCCAGAAGGTTGGTTGCAGAGTTTCGCCCGTCTAATGCTGATCTTATCGCGCGTGATAGGTTAGCTGGCTTTATACCCATCAGGAGTGACAGGAAAAGGACCACATAAATCCATTTGATAATGCCAGCCTGGGGTGT
Organism: Mucor irregularis B50; assembly: GCA_000587855.1. Lineage (NCBI taxonomy): Eukaryota > Fungi > Mucoromycota > Mucoromycetes > Mucorales > Mucoraceae > Mucor > Mucor irregularis. Next base: position 3,536 of record KK076530.1, read on the forward strand.
AACAGTATAATGGTTTTAATGGATTATAACCTCTTTTGGCTATAACGAATTTTTGACAAATAGAACATTGCTTCACAATTTCCAATGCATCTTTAATCATATTGGGCCAGTTTAACCCTTGATCTTTTCTGATCTTTTGTATAATAGCCTCTGCACCGAAGTGACCAAATTCATGTGCATCGAGAAGAATTTGTTTGCGTTTTTCTTCAGGTGGTATAGTGTATGATTCATCCATTTTTTGGACAAAATTAATTGTATAATTTTCTGGTTCATCAGCGAAATCAATGACTTGGTCATCTAAAGTTTCATTCAAAGTCTTAATAGACCAGGTCTTTATACGTACTAAATTAATAGTAGAAGATTCTGTATTTTTAATTTCAGGTGTTTCTGATGAAGTGGTACAAAAATAAGTTTTGAAGTTTGGGATACGCTCAATGTTGATATGATTTGCATCTGCAAACTCCATTTGATTTGGTAATTTGTTTTGCTTAGATTTGGATGATGTGGTTTTCTTCTTTTAGTAATGTTATTGGGATGATTACGCGTAGAGCGTCGAAATTGTACCTGCAAAGGATTGTTTTTGACAGGCTTGGTACGGAAACTAGTTTTCTTAAACTGTTTTCGTTTACCATTATGAGTTGATTGCGTAGACGTTGGGTGGCTTGTATCCTCAACTTCTTCAGTTACTTGTGCAATTTCTTTCAACAACTTGCCTTTCTTTGTTTTGTCGAATGCATGCAAGTTGGACTCTTCAGGAATTGCATGCTTCAACTGATCAGCGTCCTATGCAACGATATTCTGATGTCTCCAACGCGAAGTTCAATGAAGATAAGTCCGAGGCTATTTTCCTGAGTGGCAAACTGGACGACGAATGGGAACAGGCTCTCAGGAAACGTAACATTATGAACTATTATCATGATGGATCCAGCACTGTCCTTCGATATCTTGGCTTCCGATTTCCTTTCCATGCACACCAACGTCGACTCTTAGAGGACCAACTTCTCCAAACCATCTCTCACCAATGTGGTATCTATAGTCAAAGACAACTTTCAATCCAAGGACGGGTCACCGTCATTAACATTCTAGTATTGTCCAAACTATGGTACTGTTTACGACTGTTCCAACCCACCCAGTCCTTCTTCAACCGTTTGGGGTCGATTGTATATCAGTTCGTCTGGCAGAAAAAGTCACCACGTCTAAAGAAGGATCTCCTGTTCATGCCAATCGAATACGGAGGACTGAAAGTACTCAATCCTCAGACGCACCACCGTCTCCTCCAAAAACCTTGGTTAGATTATCTTCTCGCCCCTCATGATTACCCATCATTTGCTTACCCGTTGATGCTCAACCACTTGGCTCTTTTCAAGAACTCCGGAAATTTTCCTTTGCTTCCATTGTTCAACGTCGAAAGTAGGACCGGCCCGATCTCTCCGCAGCAAGAGTTGATCGAAATCGCAGCTCTCAAGTCTGGAGTGGTATGGAGAGAAAAAGGTGAGAAATCACCAAAGTACCTCTTTTATAATGTTCATCCATCTTTGGAGTCCATTCCAATATTTTTTTGGTACTGTATCTCAAATGATCTAATGGGGCGGTCAATTCACTAGCAAGGGGAATATGACCTCTCATGTAAGAAACCCATCCACAGAATTTCATCATTTCTTTGGCAGTTTTAGGTTTTGGCCAATCGTCTATATTTGTTAATCTCTTTGGGTCAATTGATTTGCCTTCTTGTGAGATGGTAAAGCCTAGTAACGTTACAGCATTTCTTGCCAAATGGGTTTTTTCCTGATTAATAGGTAGATTGTATTTAGTTAAGGCTTCGATTACCATTTTGCAGTGTTTTTCATGTGTTTCCATATCTTTTGAATGGCATACTAAATCATCGATATAAATGCATGTGAAATCTTTCATTTCTGCAAATATGGTTTCCATAAGATTTTGGAAGATACCTGATAATGATTTTAATCCAAAACAGGCTCCTCTAAATTGCCAACTTTTTCCTTCAAAAGTGAACGTCAATTTATGTCTATCTTCTTTATTTATTTCCAATCTATGGAATGCACCTGAAATATCGAATACGCTATATACTTTTGATTCTCTCAAAGCATAAAAGATATCCTCGATCAAAGGTGTGTTGATATTAGATACGTTTTCCAATAAATTGTTGATGCCTCTGGTATCTAAACATACACGCCATTTTTTATTACCCTCTTTGTCATTTGGTTTAGGTACAAGGGTTAATGGGCTATTAAATCCAGATGGTTGTGCTACTTCGATGGTTTTATCTTTCAACCATTTTTCTATTTGTTCTCTTACCACATTTTGCAAAGAATAAGCTACAGGATATTGTCTTATATATACTGTTTTATTTGGGGGTGTATTTAAATAAACTTTTGCTTCAGGTAGAGGACATAATTTGTGAATATTGATTTCAGAATTTGCTTTCAGGTAAGGTTTCATTTTATCCATGAATATTTCATATTCAGTTTCTGAGCATGCTTTAGTTACATTGGCTACGTATGTATTCTCATCAACCGTGTCTGCATAAATAATTTCTTCCTGTTCATCGAAATTATATGCAATATTTTCAATATATACTCTGCACCGAAGTGACCAAATTCATGTGCATCGAGAAGAATTTGTTTGCGTTTTTCCTCAGGTGGTATAATATACGATTCATCCATTTTTTGGACAAAATTAATTGTATAATTTTCTGGTTCATCAGCGAAATCAATGACTTGGTCATCTAAAGTTTCATTCAAAGTCTTAATAGACCAGGTCTTTATACGTACTAAATTAATAGTAGAAGATTCTGTATTTTTAATTTCAGGTGTTTCTGATGAAGTGGTACAAAAATAAGTTTTGAAGTTTGGGATACGCTCAATGTTGATATGATTTGCATCTGCAAACTCCATTTGATTTGGTAATTTGTTTTTCTTAGATTTGGATGATGTGGTTTTCTTCTTTTGCTTATGTGATGAATGCTTCTGTTTGAACATTTCAGGAAATAATTTCTTTTCTTCCTTTTCAAATATGATTTTATCTTGATTTGTTGGGAACAGGCGCGAAAGGCTGTCGCTACTTTTATTCAGAACCCCAGGAATCACCAAAGTATGATTGATGTGGCAATATGTGCCGCATCATAGTTCAACATATGACATGTAACATTAAAAAGTGCAATTATTGCACACCGTATGACCGATGGCAAGTACTTGCCATATGCGCTATCATGTGGTATTTTGGCATAAAAATTGGAAATATTGTACACTTTATGACCGATGCCAATCTGTTTTGTCATATGCCATGATATGGCATTTGGCGTGAAAATTGGAAATATTGTACCCTATCAATTATTTTGGATGTGTCAATTTTCTTATCTAATTGAACTTTATATATAAGGGGATGATTATTACCTTCATTTGACATATTGTTTCTAATATATTTCTTGTATTCATCCGATTTAAGATATTCAAAGCAATTGTTCAAATGTTTGATTGAAAATGGCTGTGTTTTGCAAAATCTGCAAATTCTATTATTGTTTCCTGATTGTACATTGTTGTCGTTATTGTTGTTGTTAAATTTTTGTTTTTTGTATGTGTCATTGTTATTGTCGTTTCCTCCTCTTTTATTACTGTCAATTGTGTTATTACTTTCTTCATTATTATTGGAGGAATCCACGGACGAAAGATATAACCTTTCCTGTATATCACCCACATGGTTGCCCAAAAATTCATTTAATTCGTTTAAGCTTGCAGGATAATATGATTTATGAGTGTTGCGGCCTTCATAATTTGATTTCAAAGATTTTTTAACTTCAGTTTTTGTTTTTGGTAGCAAAGTAGAAATGAAATGACCGACTTGAAATTCTTCATCAATAATTCTTAAATTGATACGATTGTATGCTTCTCTATATTTGTCGAAGTAATCTCTGATTTTGTCAGATCGACCTTGTCTGAGTTGCAAAAGATAATCGACTTTGTTTGAGGTAGTGCCAGCATAACCAAAACGGTTTGAAATGAGATCACGGACTTCGTTCCAAGTAATATTTTTGTTTTCTGGAAATTTTTGTGATTGATACCATCTGACATAAATGTTATTTTTGCTATTGATAAATGCTTTCGGGAGGTAATTTCTCCAGCAATTGTTGACGTCAAGGTTGTTCATATTAATGGCTTCTTCAAAAGCGTTGATGAATGATTCAGGTGTTTCATATGAAGCCTTTGTGTCATTTTTTGTTGTGGGCGGATCTTCGATAAGTTGAAAGACCGGAAAATCTTTTTCATTAATGTACATTTTGTTGGGTGGATCGTTATTGTTTTTGATATTAGTAGTATCCTTTATTTTTGTATTGTTGTTTGAATTATCCATTTCCAATAACATATCTCGATACTGTTTAATTGCTTTATTGACTTCTGGGATTTTCTCAAAATCGCAGGTGAGGGCCAGTTGGTGTAAATCCTCTATTTTCTTTCTATAAGCAGCTTTTATTTTTTCGTTTTTATCGTTATCATTGTCATCATCTTTAATTGAAAAAATGGGATTAATATTATTGTTTTTATGTAATTCATTTGAATTAGTTTTGATGTTACCTTTTGGTACAAGTGTATTATTGAGTGGGATAGATGAGTTATTTGTTACATCTGGAGTTATGGTAGTAGTGGAGTGTTGGTTGTTATCATCCAAATTTAAGGATTCAACGCTTAATTGATCATGGGTAATCTCTTCCATGTTGGTATCTTCATCCATTCCAGTTGGAACAGATGAATTAGTGGGTGTGGCAATGGTGGCAGGGTCTTGGATAGTGGCGGGATCACCTTCAGGGGTGGGAGTAGCAGTAGTTCTTCTTCCTCTTGTATTCTTCATTAAAAAAATTGTGGACGTTGTGAAATTAATGAGATGAAAGTAGGGACCATAACATTATTTTCAACTAATTTTTTATTAAAGTGATTGTGATATTTGATATTACTAAAATTTTTTCTTATATAACATTCTTGAAATGCATCTTCTAGATCCTTTAGTGTTTCTTCTTGAAACCTATCAATTATTTTGGATGTGTCAATTTTCTTATATTCTTTATCAGTAAATTCTTGGAATAAACATGCACCAACTGAATATTGACTTGCATCAACTGCTAAACTAAATGGATGGTTTAGATCGGGATGACTTAAGACAATGTTCTTCTTTATGATTTCAATGATACTTTTATAATGTTCATCCATCTTTGGAGTCCATTCCAATATTTTTTTGGTACTGTATCTCAAATGATCTAATGGGGCGGTCAATTCACTAGCAAGGGGAATATGACCTCTCATGTAAGAAACCCATCCACAGAATTTCATCATGGGTGTGTGTTCGCGTGGTAATAATAAACCCATTTCGTCTCTTAACGTGTAATTACCATTTTTTGTTTTTCTAACCACTTCGAATGGACCTTCATAGCTTGGGGTTAAGGATTTTTGGATACCTTTTTTACGTACGACAACAAACGTACCAACGGGGAAGTTGATGAGACGATGTTTGGAGTCAAATTGGTCTTTGAGCATTTTGTTATATGCTTCGGTGCGCTCTTTAATCGCAGGAAAGACAACGTCAGACATATATTCAATACGTTTGAGTAATTCATCGTTGTCCATTGGAGGAATATCATCTTTGGGATCATTAAATAGTGGATATTCATTACACATTTTTCGTGCAAACATTAAATTGAAAAGCTTGCAATGGTGATTTTGAAGTTCCTCATTCGACCTAACCCAAACCCACTGGCGTCCATCTGAATTAAAGCGGTTTATTTTTGTCTCGTCGGACCATATAACCACGTACACACTCATCTTGTCATTACATAATCTTATTATGTAATGTTCTTATTCATATAGTATGTTATTCCTCACATACGACACAAGATTATATAAAAATATGAGTAAATAAAATAATTATACTATGGCTAAACTTTCGGAAAACTAATGAATAAGATAAAGGAAATATACAACTTGTATAAAATTTTCACGCGAAATATAGATTTGATGAAAAGAGATTGATTTGAAATTAATAATAAAGTTGACAGGGAATGTGATTTTTGACAAATTTATACGAAAAGGTATATTTTCTTTTGATGCGTGTTTCGATTTAAAGTCCGTGATAACTTGGGGTGAATTAAGGTCTTGATCAAATAAGGCAATTTGAGTTCTTTCAACCACCTACGTTTTGGTTTATTTAAAAGCCAGCAAAAGATCACTCAAAGTAGCTCACAAGCGTTAGACTCATGTATATCACGTGATATACCACACAGCGCAATCACCACAGAATAAGGAAGCACAAACGTCACCAAAACCACACCAATATAAACACGTGTCAAAATGTCAAAACGAATATTAGTGATATTCCCACCAATAATATACGTTTTGTAATAGATATAAAAGAGAAGCAAAAGGGTATCACTTTTGCTACGATGTAGAAGTATGCCACTTAGTACAAGGTAGGCTAAAGAAGATAAGGAGAAAGAAAGATGTCTTTATTTATTTTGGTGGGAACGTATTATTTATAACGGATGTACTCCTTAATTTGAATTTAGACTAATTACGTTTGCTTTGGTTTAGTGTTACCTAGTTTTCTCTTTTTAGACATTCGTCTTGTGCTAGGTGTCACAGGTCTAAATCTCTTTGTTTTGTTTATGTTCCACAACCTTATGAAGTCTGGCATATGCATCATTGCATCATATCTACTTACAAGTAGTGGAGGTGCCATCCCTCTGCCTGAATAGTGCACTCTATTTCTTTGCTTCTTGAATATATTATAACCTTTGTTTCTTACAGTCTATCAATGTGTTATTTATATTATGTTTACTCTCAACGAAGATGAACACAAGAATGTCATAGAACTTATCAGTGTTTGTCAAAACGAATATTAGTGATATTCCCACCAATAATATACGTTTTTTTAAATATTTTTTGTAATAGATATAAAAGAGAAGCAAAAGGGTATCACTTTTGCTACGATGTAGAAGTATGCCACTTAGTACAAGGTAGGCTAAAGAAGATAAGGAGAAAGAAAGATGTCTTTATTTATTTTGGTGGGAACGTATTATTTATAACGGATGTACTCCTTAATTTGAATTTAGACTAATTACGTTTGCTTTGGTTTAGTGTTACCTAGTTTTCTCTTTTTAGACATTCGTCTTGTGCTAGGTGTCACAGGTCTAAATCTCTTTGTTTTGTTTATGTTCCACAACCTTATGAAGTCTGGCATATGCATCATTGCATCATATCTACTTCTTCTATGCTTACTTCTTCACCTGTAAGCTCGACAAAAATGATAAGGTTCTATGACATTCTTGTGTTCATCTTCGTTGAGAGTAAACATAATATAAATAACACATTGATAGACTGTAAGAAACAAAGGTTATAATATATTCAAGAAGCAAAGAAAAAGAGTGCACTATTCAGGCAGAGGGATGGCACCTCCACTACTTGTATTGCCACGGTTTCAATAAAATATGTTTTCCAAAAATTAAGCGAAAGAAGAGCTAAGGTTTATTAAAATATTTAAACGACGTATTTATACTACCAATCAACGTGACTAGCACGTGACCAAGGAGAGGTCAAACGAAACACAAAACCAATATACGAACGTATCAAAAACAAGTTGGAAAGATGGCCGAGTTGGTCTAAGGCGTCACGTTAAGGTCGTGATCTCTTCGGAGGCGTGGGTTCAAATCCCACTCTTTTCACTTTTATTCATTGCCAGATTTGTAGTGCATGTAGCGATTATGTAATTTTCGCCTCCCCATCAATTCTTGGCTTCCTCTTTTATTATGAACCAGTAAGCGAATAACACAGATTGATGGGTACACAGAGGACAACATTCTCCATGAAGTATGGCCATTTGTGTACGAGCTGTACAAAGGCCGAAAAATTGTCGCAAAACTTGGAGAAGTATGCAGTGTTGCAACTAGCACGTCAAGAAATAACAAGAGAAGTCTGGAGGTAGTGAAGCCAAGAAGAAGATAGATGATGAGCGCTAAGATAGATATAGTCTTTGCCGCCGACAAGAACGAATTGGGTGCTTGTGAAGTTGGAAAACGAGATGTTTTCATTGTGGATGACAAATATCTAAATGATCGCTTAGAGGAGTTGCCAAAGATCTTACGAGACATGATTATCGCATATATTGAAGTCAACCCAGAAAAGGCTGATTGCTTATGCACAGTAGGCTATCTTATTATGGGCAAGTTACAAAGTTCTAGGTTTCATAGAGCAAAAACACTTTGCTCGTATGGTAGATTCGCTAATAGGTGTGTGTATGTAGCAACTTGTTGTGAATACATATGTCTTTTGGAAACTTGACTTTAAAAGTTGCAATTGATTTTATACCTTTACTTGAGCATGCATACATAGGTAAGCAAATAATGCAGAAGAACATCAATGTGCTCGACAACAGGAAAAGAAGAAAGGTATTTGACAGTGATATCGATGACGAGGCTGCTGCAATTTCTCTCTCCGTGATAAATTGCCCTGCGTAAATCGCGGACGCTCTTAGAGGCTCGGACCAGAGTTCTTTTGATGACGGATGCGTGCATATTGGGGTCTGGGGTTTGGGAAGATACAGTCTTCATCTTCCCGTGGTTATTCCTGATATTAGAGTTTCAAGACCTTGAAGCTAAGAAAGACATTTTCACCAGTTCGCTCTGTTTTCTGATCACGTACTTGTTACTTAATAAATAAATAGATGAATGTATCATTATGGCCATGACAAAAAAAAAGTGTAGCATTTTATTGTGTCTAAAGCAGAAGCTGTGCTGCTGCTAAGAAGTGTATTTGTGAGCAGAGGATCAGTGTTTGATAATGTCACATACTTCAATATTCGTAACCAGTTGTGGAATCTTTATTACTTTTTCTTCACATGATCTTACTTGTACCAGACGGTTTTTTTTTTTTTTTTTAATAAATTTTCTTAAAACAACCCTCCTTAGTGTGAATAACGATATTGTCCTCCCGAAGTCCGCATAAAAAAACTGCAAGACTTGACACACATACACGTCTAAGTGAAAGATGCATGCGAAAAATAACATTCATTCCTGAGAATAATAATGAAAGCCTATCTTCTCGTTTTTTTTTTACGGATCGAATCGAGTAAATATGATAACAGATGAAGTTTTTTGCAAATGTATACCTCTTTTGTGGGCAGTAGAAAAATATGACCAATAGCTCCATTTGCTTTTATTCCAACAATTTCTGTGTTGATCAGCTGTTGTCCCAATGAAATCATGGTCTAAAATGTTGTGCTTATCTCCTACCTTTCAAATTATGCCTTCAAAACCATTCTGATCTACCCCTGAGAAGTTTTACAGTCTTATAACTCAGTTTAACAAAACAACCGACGTGTTTACACAATAGTAAGAAATATGGATCAAGGTACGTACACTCATTATTCAACAATTTTCTGTGGCAATCAACATTGTGACCACCATACCTTATTTGTCGCTGTAAAATACTAGCTGAATTTTGAGTGATTGTAACACAAAAATTCCGTAGCCACCGAGTACCTTGAAAAACGAATAACACCTTGAGGGCACTCCATCATTTGATTGTGGAAATGTATTATCTTGGAGTACGTAAATGGTTGTTATGTTAGTAAACATAAATCTATGCACCATTAGGTGTCGAAAATAGTAATCTTGTTATGAAATGAAGTACTGTTACGCCATGGTAAAGTACTATTCCCAAATAAGTCAGCAGGGTACTATAAAGTGCCCAATTCTGATTATCCTCTTTTCTTTTTCTGAAAATTATTTGCCTTTTGAACATAAAATGGATAATGAAAGATTAACTTGGCAAGAGGATTTTCAAAAATTAAACTTGAATAGTGCGTCGATTGGAATACCTCAGGAGGTAAGCCTTGACTTGATCTACTACATTTTTCCGGATTCGAATTTTTTAAAACTCTTTACAGCACGATCTCGACTTTCAACATAGACTTGAACACTTGACTGAGAAAGACAATGGCTACCCCAACTTCAACTCACCTGTTACCCTTCGATATAGGGATTCTGTTAGTTCCAGCGCCTCTTCGACACTATCTAGAAATTCAACACTTTCTTCTGGAGGCACTCGCTACTACAGTTCGCTGGGTTCACCAGTAACCTCGACTTCACCTATCCCAATGTGGAATGCTAATCAGCCAGCACCATTACATATACCCCCTAATCGAGTTGAAAGACCAAATACTTTGTCACCTCTACGTCAAAGTTTTCAACAGCCCCCTTTCGCAGAGCATGTAATCGAACCCACGGGGTGTTTTGTGCCTGTAGAACCATTACCTGGTGTTCAAAAAACCGAATTGACCAAACACCATTACGTTGTTCCAACCTTTGCAATGGTATTGGAATTGCACTTGCTTCCTATGATTTTCTTCTAATTTTTTTTCTCGATCGCTTAGGCCGGCCAAACTCAAGCAGATGTGATGAAATTACTCTTCAATCAGACTGATAACAAACCTTTTGAGGTATATTGTTTATCTAAACCGAATTATATTTGTTTGCTCATTAACGTATCAAAAATGTCAAGGCGAAAGAAGAATACGAACGATCCATTCCATGGCATATCGATATTAATTCTTCTCTTGTTACATTATCGCAGTATACAAGCCTGGGTGACCAAAGCCCCATTTCTCGTAATTATCTTTTAGGCTTAGGCCAACGATTAGGAATTACAACGATTCTGGTAATCGTTTCTATTGAGACTATGTAAGAACAAATTGATTTATATAGGCCTGAGTAATACCAAGTATATTTACAATGGCCCTTAGTGGCACAGTATACACTTTATTAGATAATCTGGTCAAGTCTATGGAACTAGACACAAACGAAAACAATTTAATACAAAAAGATCGATTTACTTGGTGGAGTCGGGTCGTACTTGTCGTCAACCAACAGCATGGCGTCAGTGATCATGTAGCTTATAATCAACGAAAAGATGTATTGGCATTAGATATGCCCCGGATACAGGAAAGATACAGACTTTCCCAACCCATCTCTGTATTATTTTTGAGCACACTAGTCTATGACCAAATTAGAAATACACCACAAGGAATTCATTATCAGTTATGCTGTCAAAGAATTTTATGGCAAATGATGGAAAAGCATACTTCGGGCGGCCGTTGGTGCAGCGAACTGATCTCTCTGCAAAATCGAAATAATGGCAACAGTAGTGTTGTTAACATCTTGAACGAAGACGATGAAACAACGTCAAGTGATGAAGATGTACACGAAATGGTGATTGAATACGAAAATGGAAAGAGAAAAAAGCCGGTGAAGAGGAAGAAAAAGGTTGTTTCTAGTGCTCCCACAGACGCTCTTCGCTTGTCACCTTTTAGCAATAATATCAACACACAAATTCAACGTAGAGCAACTCGACGTCAAACCCAAAAACTTCACTGTCATGATGGAGATGATGGATCTGAACTGCCTCATATCTTTAAGCATAATTAAATTGTATTCCGCAGCATACACAAACTCATATTCCCCTTTTCCTCTCAAGCTCTTACATTATACTTATATCATATATTCACAACTATACTACTAATAACTATTCCTATTATTGTGCACATAAATTTGAAAAACATTCAATAAAGAAAAAAAACAAACACTTTTCTAGAGTGTTATACAAATTATTTTGAAAGTAGTAAAAGTAATAAGGGTGAGATGTGGCACAGTTTAAAATTATAGTAGGGTGACACAAATTTACTGAATGTCAATCAATAACAATAGAGAATCTATTTATATCCAATGGCTGAAAGAATGTATTTACATACCATTTACATCACGGTTTTGGGCCAAGTTAGTGGGAAACATCAAAGGCTCTGAACTGCCTCATATCTTTAAGCATAATTAAATTGTATTCCGCAGCATACACAAACTCATATTCCCCTTTTCCTCTCAAGCTCTTACATTATACTTATATCATATATTCACAACTATACTAACTATAACTATTCCTATTATTGTGCACATAAATTTGAAAAACATTCAATAAAGAAAAAAAACAAACACTTTTCTAGAGTGTTATACAAATTATTTTGAAAGTAGTAAAAGTAATAAGGGTGAGATGTGGCACAGTTTAAAATTATAGTAGGGTGACACAAATTTACTGAATATCAATCAATAACAATAGAGAATCTATTTATATCCAATGGCTGAAAGAATGTATTTACATACCATTTACATCACGGTTTTGGGCCAAGTTAGTGGGAAACATCAAAGGCTGATCATACCCCTCCGGTAGCTGAAAGACGTTAGCTTGAACGGTAGCAAAATCGTTCCTAGAATCGTAGTTGTAATTGTTATTTCCCGGAGGGGCTTCGCTTAAAGCAGCGTTATAGAACGGTAAATTCCAATCGCCTAGGCTTGAGGTACTTCCTGCAACTGGAAGTTCTAGTTGACTTAGTTGTTGTATTTGTAACTGCTGTTGCATCTGTTGTTGTTGCTGGTATTCCTGTAATTGTTGCTCTCGTTGTCGTCTCTGTAAATCCTCTTGCTGTTGATTCAAGACGTGCTCAGCCTGTCTCCTCAACACATTATTATGGATGGCGTACAAGTCTCGAATCATGAAATATAATTTGTCTGCCATTGCCCAATAACTTCTTGCGTTCTAAATACAACGTAGGACTGTTAGTTCAACAATAATTAGTAATCCTATCTCTCTCGCTTACCAATAAAAGTTGGAAATATACACCAAGGGCTTGTTTTGCCTTTTGAGCCTCTTCAGCACGTGGGGAAAATGATGTGCTTACAACGACAGTGGCAACTGTATATGCAAGATATGTCAAGAAAGGAGGGATAAGTTCGGGTTGCTTTCCGACTTCTTTTAACAGGACGGTGACATTATCTACTGCTGCCATACAGTTATCGACACTGCGAATAACAAACTCTTTGATATCAGGCTGAACTGCATCATTATTTAAAGTATCAGCAACGACAAGAGATGGTCGATGAAGTAAGACTCTCAAAGTATTATACAAAACATGCAGCTTAAATAATGGAATTGTTATTACGAGCTTTTGAAAATATTAAAACTTTGGGACTTACCAATATGAACTGTCGATTGTTGGCAGGAGTATCTTGATCCCTGTACAGTTCGAAGTTGGCAGGTGTATTCTTTAGTTGCCTTGGCAACTGATCATACCATTCCTCGATACTTTTATCAAGTTTTGAGAATTCAGATTCAGGATGGCAAGGAGGGAGTTCATTTTTGCCACTCTTTCCTTTCAAGTTAACGTAAGCAGTTACTTTGCCCAACAAACTCGTCGCCCGGATCAAATAAGCAAAGATGTCGAGGTGAGGTCTTCTGCCCGTAATAGGAGAAGCAATGAACGATGACGTTGGAGAGTTGGCGAAGTTTTGTTGCGTGCCCAATAATGAACTCTCGCGTAATCCATTAATATTCAATAAGATATATCGATTATTATTTAAAGTCTCTGTATAATACTGTTCACGGTTTCGCAGATCCAGAGTTGCAGGTAAAAACGCAGTACAAAAATTTTCTTGAATGCTGGATGGCCGGCCAGTTGCTGCACTTGAAAATCTGCAAGGAATTTGTCAGAAAAAAAAATTAAGTTGATTGATAATACATTACTCACTTATCAATGCAAAATATTGTCCAGAACAACCTACGACGAGTATCTTCTTCGACCAATTTTTCATACGTATGATTATTGCCTGAACATTCCTCCTCTTCTGGGTCTTCATGAAGGCCCATTTCCATGGCCATTCTTATTGTCATACCACCGTACATCCAACTCCTACAACAAAAGACAACGATGTTAATAAGATTCCAGTATATTAAAGATTAGATCAATTGAAGTTACCTTGGTCCTCTCCCACATCCATATTCGTGTAGTGTTAGTAGCGTGAGAGCTTGCAAGTTAGATAGACTTGGTTCATCAACAGCCTTCAATATCATTGGTCTTGCCTTCTCAGCGTACTTTTCACCAGCGTGCCAGGCAGGGTTCTCCTTGATATCTGGTCGATCTGAATACCTAATAATAACATTATCATAAGTAATAAGTAAAAAAAATATTCAATAAAATGGAACTTTACCTTGCACATGCTCCAAGGAGAGAAAGAAGTAAAAAATCCGAGCATCTTCTTTCTTTAATATCGTTTCTCAAGGTCTTTTCATCAAATATAGGTGCAGTAGCATATAAATTAGTGAAAAACAGATCGACCGTATGTAATATTACATCCATAGATGGCAAGACGTCTGAGTCAGATCTCGAAGAGGATTGTTGAGTCAGAACATGTGCTGGTGGAGAAGGGAAATTTGAGGATATACTGGAAAATGAAGTAGGAGATGCACAGTCATGATTTATATCTTCGGACAAGCGCTTACTGTATTTGTTATTATTGTTGTTGTTAGTAGTCGTGGTAGTGTGACCTTGATTAGTGTTAGTGTTATCAAATGAGGAGGATTTAGTGGATTTGATTGAAAACGTATTTGATGTATTTGTTGTACTGGCAGATAGAGGTGGCATATCGATGTCATCTTCATATTCATCGTCCACCTCTTCTTCGTGTTTATTAGATACTGCAGTGTTCTTATTTTGGTTCGATGCGGACTCTTTTTCTGGCGATAGCAATATCTTTTCCATTTTTGCAAGACGTTGTTCAAGCATTTCAATATAACCTTGACGTGGACCTCTCTTTTTGCTAGTTGAGCTATACGTGCATTCACTCTTTAAACGAGTACAATTGCCACACGTTGGTTTGCCGCCATCGCATCTAATCTATGTCAGAGAGAGACTAGTAAATAACTTTGCTGCGGAACAATAAAAACTTGCGTTTGCTACCTTCTTTCTTCTACATAACTCGCAAGCTTGAGTTAGCCGTTTTCTTTTATTGTCCATTTCTCGATTATTAGAATTTGAAGTAGACATTCTTTTGCATGTCTAAATTGGTTCTAGAAAGAAAAGAAATAAGTAAGGGGAAATTAAAAATGACCAAGCGAGCACATGCAGTTTGGGAATAAGGTTAGAATTTAAGCAGTCCTTCTTTGCACTTCACTTCAAGGACGGTAATGAGGGCATTGTGCGTAGATGTAATCTGAACTCAGATTAAGATAAATCCGAAATGCAACTTTATTTTTGATAAAAATATATTATTATTCCCTCTTGATCTTTTTGAAAGTCAATGTAGCCAGAGCTATGAAAGAAGGGTGTAACACTGTTTTTCGAACCAATTGATCTCGCTACTCTCTTTACACCAATCACTCAAGAACCACATATAACAATTGGAAAGAAGCTAATGCCTTATGTCGTTATCATATGAATTACTGCACTGTCTTCAATGCCAGTGAAAAATATCCACATTTTACCCCAGGATTCCAGTCACCCAAAAAACGGGATACAGAAATATAACCATAAATTTAGCATAAAGTTATCAAACTTCGTCATAAAAGAAAACTCTAGAGTAAAATTAAAATTGAATGTGTCCCAGAGATTACTCACCCATTGTACCCGGTATCAGCAGTAACAAGTTTAACCATTTATTACCAGAAACTACTAATTTGGTATAATAAAACATGTCAACTGAAACCATTCTCAATAATGTAGGACCCTTGATTTCTTTCATGCATAAAGAAAGCTGTATTCTCTGACCTTAAATAGTACATGTTTGAAAAGAACATTCTAATTTTTGAAATGGAAATGGGTGCTGCGGCCGGGGTCTAAACAACATTTAATAGTGAAAGGCACCAAACTGACAAATTAATTGTACAAAAGGAAACAACATTGCAATAATTATTCCTATTTGGAGTTTTATTGGAAGCTTTCTTCTGTTAATGTCTTACACACAGAAAATGAAATGCAGTAATGACCAGGAACAATGTTCCAACTATTTGAAAGGCGACACATTTACGTAAGGGCTGAATCAGGGAATAAAGAGGGACCATTCTTCAAAGAGTTTTCGCATCATCCGGCTATTTGGGGCAGCAATTAAACAATATATCAATTGAGATAAATTACCCAAAGTATAAGATCCGATGTTTAAAAACAATTTATTAAAAACTATTTGATGGTCATTCAAGTTGATATACTTTTCTTCTCCCGCACTTTGATATTTCCACAACATGGAGATTTGTACAAATGATATTACATTATGTATTGTCCCAAAAGAAAGACAGGATGAATTGAGTGCTTTATCTGAAGAAACGTCCGAGTTGGTCTCACAAAAACTTTCCACAACTCCCATCATTAGCGGGATCCAATTATCTTTGAAAAGTAAGACG
This sequence comes from Mucor irregularis B50, assembly GCA_000587855.1. Taxonomy (NCBI): domain Eukaryota; kingdom Fungi; phylum Mucoromycota; class Mucoromycetes; order Mucorales; family Mucoraceae; genus Mucor; species Mucor irregularis. Next base: position 19,810 of record KK076530.1, read on the forward strand.
AAATAGTGTTATCGTATTTTATAAATAGTTCATTGACAACTTTTCTTCTGATGAAACACCATACACAAAAGACGAAGAAGAGACGTAAGTTGCAACACAGTCGTTTTCCCTCTCATTGATATTGACAGAAGAATGTTTTTCAGGATAAAAGAGTGGACAGTAGATCACATCATACGGCCGGACTCAACAAATTCTATGGTGAATGATAGGATTGCAAAATTGGCACTACAAGGTCAGTTTAAACATTGAAAGTAGAAGCTTGATTAGATTATCTAATTGAAATTCATCCACTAGGATATGATGTGTCCGTGTTGTATCTAAAAATAGGGTGAAGTGAAGATCGTAAAGTCTTACAAGATAAAAGTTACTTACAATTCTGAATAATAGTGACACTGAAAAACTGCGCGAGCAGCAGCAAAATAGCTTACATTCCTTATTGGGTGATCTTCAGGCGAACTTGATCAAAGACTATACTACCGGTGAAATGAAACTAGAGTATGCATATCTCGAATTCAGTGATGACATATATCATGATATCAGGAAAGAAAAGCAATACTCAAGTATGTAAGATGCTTATACTTATAAAAAATAATGCACCTCTAAAATAACCACTTGATTTAAGGGGAGGCATTTATTGATGAAGGTGGGCTAGATCAAATTATGAAAGAGATTTTCCATCTCAACGAAGTATGGGTCAAAGTGGAACAGTCAAGTGAAGAGCCTTATATGTTAGTGATAAAGCTGACGAACAATTCAAAACGTACCACTGGTCGTTTGTTTTTGGTTAATTTACAGCAACCTGAATCAATTTGTACTCATTCAGAGTATGCATGCATCAAAACTTACAACAACTTATGTAAATAAACTCAAGTATACTTGCGAACTTTTACTTATCCAAAATTTCAACAATTGTAGATGATGCTATTCGTTCCATGAACGGAAACATAAACTTGTTAAATGGACACATAGATGTAGACAATCATGTAATAGTAGAGGAATTTAGAAAGTACATATGTGGGCAAAACAAATTGGCTGTTTATGTCTATTTCAATGTGAAGTCTTGTAACTATATTCAAACAGTATTATACAGTACTCATTCCTCTTAAATAATACTTAGGATGTCGTTGATACTTCTGATCAATCTAAAGAAATTGTCAAATGCTTGGATATGCTTACCATGTTAAGAAGTATACCTGTGAAAATGATAAAAAATACTTATGTCCCTAATGGCCCCATCAAATTCAAGAACAAGGTAACAATGCACTTTGTACAGAGTATACAAAGAAAGAAGAATCGCTCACCTATTTGGTGCTCTATAGTTATATATCGAGCAACTGAAAGAATACAACAAAAATTTGAAATTGATCAATTCACAATTAGAATCTTCAAAAGAGGAACTAAATAATCGAATTGAGGTCCAAAAAATTGAAAACGAGGACCTCAAAGAGCGCATCATTTTGGTAATTGCTGGACAATAAAATATAATATAATCGTTGTCATTGATACATTAGTATAAAAGCTCGAAGCAATGGAGAAGGTCAAAAGCTGCCAGATCCAGTATTTGAAAGTTTCAATGCAACAGGCTATCAAAGAATCAAGCACATACGTTAATGCTTTGCAGATCAAGATTGGTACGTAGTAATTTTAGAAGAATGACGAAAAGTCAAAGGCTAAAATATAGTATAGATGCTGACAGAGCTTTAATTGAAGATCAAATGGTGTACATAGAGTTTCTCAAGAGAGAGAGAAAGCTTATGCAAACAACAAACAATGTACACGTCAGTTGTCAAAAGTCTCTCCAAAACATAAACCCAGTGAAATACGAAAAAAATGAAAAGAAGAATAGAATCTTTAGACAATAATAAAGCTCGCAATATTCCAGCACATTTAACGCACATTATGCAGCTCAAAAGACATCCCTATAGAGCGATACAGCTTACTGGCTTCAAACCAAACACAACGCATAAACTCGCCTTTTCGCCGCATTCAACAATATGCGACAGAAAACAACAGTAACAAAAACAGTACGTCCTTAAATCAACCCGACTTGATGTTTTTGTGAGGTACGCTTGTCGGGTTTTAACAATTTGGGTTAGCCAATGAGGGACTAGGTGAAAGTGTATGAAGCTTGACATCTCTTTTACTGTCACTAATTTATAAGTCTAACTCTTTATCTAAACAAATATTTGTATTATGTAGAGTAGATTTTCATAACAGCTCTATGTTGGTAAAAGTATTAAAACAGAATAAAAGTATATAATTAATTAATAACTGAGAAAGAGGAAAGTGAAAATTATGCGTCCCTCCTTCAGCAAAAGATTTTTTTTATCTCTATTAGATTGATTGAGTGTTCACCCTTTGACCATGAAGCAGCATATAATTTCTGCATAAAGGTCAAAGTACTATATTTGCAATAAATCAATTTGATTGTTCTGCTCCAAAAATAAAAGCAAGTCCAAATCAAGTTGTTGCATGCAAATACAAGATAAACGAGTATCTGAGCACATAAAAACCGTTTTATCTTTACTAAAAAACCTTTTTTCTCTCAATCCTTTAAAACTTTCACGTAACGCCCAAGATATCCAAAATCACTCTTTCAAGATTAGCAATAAGTCTTACAAGTAAATTTAAACAGTAAAAGTAACTCTTATTATACACGCTAATATCCCCATTATGACAAATAGAGATAGGTCTGGAATGAAGTGGCAGAGAAAGTATGAGCTGCAGAGTCGTGAGAAATCAAATATAGAAGAAAGCTATGCCAGACCTCAAACAAGAAAGGTGCATACTATTCAAGAATTTGAAATATACGTCAACTCTCGCTCCCTTAAAAACCAAAGGTGAAAAATGCATCTACATACGAAATAAAAAGCTCGATTGCTAATCAATTATGATTTCACACATAGAATTCAAGATTTCATGAAGTCTTATAAACACCGAGAAAACAAGGGATACATGTTTTCAAACCGCCAAATGGCCAACGAGCATTCAGCATCAGTGGTTCTTGGATACTCCAATTTAAACGAACCAGACAAGCTTGCAATGGATTCCAGCTCTCAATCTAGAAAGAGAGGGAGACGACAATTTAGAAGGATTAACAGGCAGAATTTACGGCATTTTATTAATGCAGATGATCATTGTTTTCTATCAACCCTTTTATTGACGAAGAGGTCGATTTATTGCTTGAGCTAGTCGGTAATGAGAATATTGATAAGATAAGCAAAGAAATGATTACGAACAAGGTAAGATCTGTTGCCTATAGTAATTTAATAAAGACTAACGCAGCAATTATTTAGAACGGCGAGGGAAGTAGTAAACCAAGCAAGATTTTTGCCATAATGTATAATCTCATGTAAGTTCGTGTATACTTTACTTTTTTTTAATATTGAACATATTGTAACTTTCTATATGCATATAAGTGAAAGACAATTCAAAGACGATTTGAATCCGTTTTCCAATCAAGAAATGAATGAATACCCTTTTAAAATGGCATTCATATATCCTCTTTTCTTTGAAGTGTTTTACGACATCTCAAAAAAAGAAATGTATCAAAAATGGTAGGTTATGATATTGAAATAACATATGATTTAATCAGTCAACAAGTTTTTATTTTCAAACGGGTGAAACAAAGTTCTACTGTGCCAAGAAAAACGAGCACAGCTCTCTTCTTGAAGCTGAGAGAAGAACGCCTGGGCCAAGTATTGATGCTGCTTTTGTTATTCCCTTTTTAAACAATACGGAGTTTTTTATAGTAGAGGTGTCTGGTGCTCCTGCAAAAGATGAGTTTGAGCACTTTATCGGTGATGGAAATAAGATCGCCAAGAACCTCAAAATTATGATCAAACACATTATATCGTTACGAACTGACTGGACAGTATACAAAACTGCTACATTGAAATTACATATATGGATTAAAAATATGTAGTATGCTTAGTCGATTTCGTTTGCAGCTTGTAGATTCTAATCCGTATCTATTCAGAGAATGACATTTATGTATACAGCTTGACTAATCCATATGATAATATGTACTCTTCTGCCTGTGAGATGAAATTCTCCTTTCCTACAATGCCTGCCCTCGTCAATCAAAGTTTTCCGCTGTTTATGAAAAATCTATGGAAATTAAAGGTAATGCATATTGCTGTATATTTACAAATTACATTGTCACTGACTTGAGTTGAAAGAAAATGATCTTGTACAGTAGCAACTGTGTAGAGCACTACATCGTAGATGAACAAAGCGATGATGAATATAACGTTGATAGCAATCTCTCCTCCCCATACGTGTCACTCACAAAAAGAAAAGAAACAAAATAAGTAGACTCTAATCTTCTGTCTACAGTTGTCGCTCGATTTAAGAGTGGAGTTCACGAGTGGTCACTGGACCAACATTGCAAAGATAGCACTTTTTTATATATTTGGGCAGTGTATGTAACATATATGAATATATATGTTATGTATTTAAATATTAAAGAGTTCTACTTTTAACTGAATGATGCGTCTAACATTATCTTTGAGAAAACAATTTACTAAAAGTAAAGTTGTATGTTAATAACAATTTTACAGTTACCTTGAAAAGAGTTTAACAGAAGTCGTATTCATTTACTTTCAACAGAGAATGAACCTCCTCCCCCCCCCCCACCTCCCCTCCCCACACGGCAATTTTCTTCCTTAGTAAATGTATTTGGTAAACTTAAACTCTCTTGTCATTCAAAAGCATACCGTTGACATGAGTGATAGCATTTCCAACAGCTTCTTCAGTTTCGTAATGGACGAAACCATAGCCCTTGGAGTTACCGTTTTCATCAATTGCAGTATTGTAGGGCAAGATGTTTCCGAGAGCAGAAAATGTGTCATGGAAAGCCTTATTGTCAATAGTAGGATCGAGGTTTTTGATAAAGATGTTACCAGAACCGGTATTACGGAGAGAAGGATCACGTTGGGACCACATAATACGACAAGGCATTCCTTTAATCAAAGTGTAATTAAGGCTTTCCAAAGCACGTTCGCCTGTCAGATTGTCTTTTAATAAACGCAAACTTCCTCGTATCTCCGGGGATAGTGCGGTATAGAGCACCGTTTTCAATAAAGTATCCGTCATTGATCTGCTCTTCTGTAAGTGCTATGTTAGACTTGTCTACCTTTTTATTCTTTTTGTTGTTAATTTTATCTTCAGACTTTCTTTTTGGCATCTTTAATTGTAAATCGATAAAGGAAAATGATAATTTGTCAAAAAATCTACATTTTTTTATCGTTCATTAGTAGTTGACAACAAGGAAGATTATTCACTTAGATATCTAACACACAACGAAGAATTTGTTGGTTATAAGATCTTTTATTTGTGTAGAATCCTTACTCGAAATGGATGATACAGCAGATGACAGTGAATACCGATCCATACTTATTGTGTCTATTGATTCCAATTCCAACGCCTGACTGGCATCAAGAAAAAATGGGACGTCCTCATCCTCCACACTTTGCGCCTCTGCTGCATCGTTCGCGGTAGCTGTAGTTGCCTGAGGTGCAACGGAATTATTGATATCTAGTTCATCTCTATCAGACTGAGATGGCGGTCCCATCTGGATTAAGACGGCTTGATTATCGTTCTCGAGTGCTCTTTGTCTTCCTTAGTTGAATAGTATACAACAAGAGCTGGTTATCTATGCAAAAAAGTCTTTTAGTGAAGTCAGCATTAAAATTATGAAAAGAGGAAAAAATTTAAGTAGTGTTGTATGACAGTGATTAAAATCCAGACAGTTGACTTGAAGATGACAGCTTTTATTGATAATTGAATTAATAACATAGTTTGAATAAAATATAATATTGAAATATAATGATATACTCACTTTTTCTAATTGTTTGGCTAATATTTATTAATAAAAAACCAAAAACTCTAAAGAGAAAAAGTGAGGGAAGTGGGAGTTGTGGGCTTTTATAACAAGAGAAAATAACTGTCACACAAAATGAGGAGAATTCGAGCTTTTCAGTAGTCAGGCCGCTTTTTATTTGAGCTTCAATTTATAATCTTTCATTTATTACATGAGCTATGATCATTACTGTAAGTATTTGAATCTGTTAATACCTGAAAAATTAGCTCACGACAAGAGACAGTTAATCCTAAGCAAAAGGAAGCGGACACGTCATTTTGGGGGTTTAAATAAAGGGAATGCCTAAATTCATCACGGAAACACGGTCACAATCCGCTAATGTCGGACTGTTTTTGCCTTTTTACTGTAGGGGTGCTTAATATATTGGCTTTTCTTTCCGTTTTTTTTCTTCAACTTAGAACTTAACTATTTTTTGAAATGAGCGACTATTCTTCTGGCTATAACCTCGGTGGCGATTCTGTAAGTTAGCGACGCAATAGTAAATTGTATTATACACGTATGTTCAGTTTTTTTTTCGATGTATTTAGGGTAACAAGAAGCAAGAAGTTATGGACCAAGTCCGTTCCGAACTTGCTTTAGCTAATGCTCAAGAACTTATTAACGTAAGGACAAGACAGAATGCTGGGATGGATTTTAGAGATAGGGTCGGAAAATGGTGATTAATGATGTTTGATATTATTGTAGAAAATCAACGAGAAGTGTTATTTAAAGTGTGTCCCCAAGCCTGGTGCTCGCCTTGAATCTGGTGAACAAGCTTGTCTTTCCAAGTGTATGGATCGTTATATGGAAGCTTGGAACGTTGTCTCTCGTGCTTACGTTGCTAGACTCCAACGTGAGTCTCAAGGCGGTAGCATGTAAATTGCTTTTTCAGCATAAATGAAACAAGGAAAATAGAAGTATCAAAAAATATATGTAATATCTCTCTCCCTCTCTACTTTCTTCCCTCTCCCATGTGTATTTTATCTTTCTCAAATCACAATGTACAGCTGTAGTTTTATATTTGTATAAAATACAGAATTTTGTTCAAAAAGAAAAAACCGTTGTTTAGTTCATGTTATGTGGTATTGTTGGGGAGTTTCTCTTAAATGCGGGAGAGTGTGTGAAAACTTGTTTTTTTTTTCTTTGGCTATTTGACAAGTGGCGTTACAATTAGCGCGTAAAAGTTTTTCTTTAGCTCAGTAGCTCAGAAACTATTAAATTTTTTACACTGGTTCTTTAAGCAAACAGAACAAATTATAAGGCTGGAATACGCAATGTTTTAAATACAAATATACAAGTTTTATTTAAAGGATTAAAAAGTAAGATATATTATTTTCAAAGCCATTTGAATAGCAACGTGGAAAATCTAAAATACTAAATATGATATTAGTTCAAAGTTCAAAATAAGATATTTAACATATAATAAAATGTCGTTTGAAAGAAAGAACAATAGTAGTCGATAAACGATAATACTTCAGAGATTGTTCACCTTGGTAATACCCACATCTCAAAAAAAAGATTGTGAACACGGATAATGCTTCGATTCGGGACCAAAAAAGTTTTCCATCATTTTATATTATCGTTTTTTTTTGTATGTATCTTTCTTTCTTACGATCATCATATCATATCTGAGTGAATTACTAACCTTCTTAACGCCCTTTGTTTAATTTCTTGTCAAGTGGAAGAAGAGAAAAATCTGTTTCGTAAAAAAAGAAGGGATCCCTTTTATTTTGTAATTTATGTGACTCGATTATTCGACCGCAACAAAAATTTTTTTACTCTTTTACAACACCCGATTTACCAAAGAGTGCTGCTATTGGACGGTCGTGAAGCATATACCCGTTGGTGCAATCGAGCGCTAGTGAGGCAATATCCTCGTTGGGAAAGGTGACAAATGCTTGACCTCGAAGTCTACCCTTTTTCATTATATCGATTTGTATGTCTTTGCTAAAACGGGAATATAAGTCGTGCAGGTCTTTCTGAGTTACATGTTTACCGAGGTTTTTCAAGTATAACTTGTTGCTCGGTGTGCCTCGTTCATAGTTTTTGAATATTGGAAAGCTTCCTCGTTCTGTCACTGTAATGCAATTGTCGCGTATCTTTTGCTGCTCCTCTGTTAATTTTGGGTTGGTGGTGGTACACTTATCTGAGGCTTCTTCAGCGGTTGGCAATTGTTGAGTCTCGGTAAGCTTTCCAATATTGATCTTGATCTTGTTCGTGACATTTTTGCTGTTGGAGGAAGCAGGGTTATTGCTTGTTGCCGCGGTAGAAGCTATTGCTAATTTTTGATTTTCTGCAGCGATTCTTTCTAGTCTAGCCTGTTTCACTCTTTTCTCTTGCAACTCTGTCTCTTTACTGAGATCATTTTCCTCGTCCTCCAGTTCTGATTCATCGCTTGCCAATAAATCATCATGTTTTCTTTTTAAAATAGAAGTAAAAGATTCTTTCTCATGAGGGCCAAAAGGAGGAGGCATATTATATTTGTTCATCAAGTGAAGTACTTGAGTATAGAACCGAGGCACCGTTCCAATTGCATTAGTGATGTTTGTTAGTATTTCCGGTGTAGGGTCTGGATAAAAATAGCGTAAATGGGGATTGGGTGGGTATAATATGCTATGAGGTTAATTAGCATTCTAATATTCTATCTCACAGCTACTTTTGCAGTATATGATTGATTACCCTTGTGATGCTGACACTGGAGCAGCAGCTTGCTCGTGTTGCTCAATTGTCAGTTTAACAGCTCTGTTGCTAATAAATTTAGTGCTGGGTAATAGATCAGAGTATAACCTTCGTTTTAACTTACTCTGGAATCGACTGTCTGTTTGGGTCAGGCTTTGCATATTCTACAGTAATTTGTTTGTAATACAGTCCAAAGTTGATCAATTTTAGCTGATTAAAAGCTGCTTCGGCCTTACTTCGATCAAGGAAATCAAGAAAGACAAAGCCAGGCTGAAGAATAAAGCAACTTAAAAAGCTGGCAAAACTCATAATTATCATTATTTTCTTACCATTGCTTGACTTTGCATGAACCTGACGTCCACTGGGTTATATGGCGCGAAATACTTATTCTTCAGTTCCGTTGAAGTAATAAACTCAGGTAAATGCTTGACAATCAGAGTGGTCAAAGTGTCCTAATTACAACACAATGAGATCTTTTAATTCTTTTTATTCTCGAAGCAACACTTACATTTCCATATTGATTCATTTTCCAAATTTCACCTGAAAGAAGCAAACACTTTTTAGTCAGTCACGAAAAGCTGAAGAGTTCGAAGAAATCGAATTCGCATCAATCCTTTTCCCGCTACTATTTATTATATTTATTAGACATGAGGCTGAACGAAAACACGATCCTCGTAATTGAAGACTGTTGAACCATTTTGTCGAATAATATTTAACATGTATTTGAGTAGATTGGAGATAAAGTTGCATTGGTGCCTTACAAACCAGAGCATGTGCCAAAATACCATGAGTGGATGAAGTCACCTTTTCTGCAAGAAATGACAGCCTCAGAACCTTTAACCTTGGAAGAAGAATACGAAATGCAAACCTCATGGCATGAAGACGAAGAAAGTAAGTTTCTTTTCTTACGAGTCTAAGTAGACATTTCTGATTTGACATTCAACCATGACAGAGCTTACTTTTATTATCGTTTCTTTGCCAAATGACAGTGCCCAGTCGCTCAAGGATATTCCACAAAGCGAAATTAAAGATAGTACTGGTAACTAGCTTGAGATATATCCAGTAAATTACATACGAAAAACTCAACCACTGATTTAAATACTAGTCATGGTAGGAGATGTCAATATATTCTTTAACGATCCCGATAACGATCCGACATTCGGAGAAATCGAAGTCATGATTGCAGAGGCTGACTTTAGAAGAACAGGAAGAGGAAAGGAGGCCTTGGAGATCATTATGGGCTACGGTAAGTGTGCACACACAACCTTTCTCATAAAATCAAACTAATATTCTTTAAAGCAATGGAAGTTATTGGAATCAAGACCTTTCAAGCCAAGATTTCCTTGAAAAATGAACCTAGCATTAACTTATTTAAGTCTAAATTTGGATTTTATGAAGTGTCCGTGTCACAAGTTTTTGAAGAGGTTGTGCTAGAATGGACTGTATTAAAACCGGGACCATCGAAAATAGATGAATATGGTAACGAAATAGAATCCTATGGGTCTAAGGCGACACAAGAGCAACTTGATAGAGTATTTAAAATACAAGATGATTTAATTTACAAATGGGGAAACAATGTCAAGTCTAGTAACTATGCATAAAGTATAGAATAATAATAAATTAATTTCACCAATATCCATGTTCACTGAATTCTGGGTGTTGCTGTTCGTCACTACTGTACGTTGGTACTTTCATTTGCTTCACCCACCATTCTGGAGACACTCGAATTCTATCAAAAGATATTACAGCAGGTGTTTCTTCTTTCAATGCCAAGGAATTAGAATCGTTGTGATTTTTATGTTGGTCATAGTCCATTTTAAACTTTTCTATCAACTTTTCCAAATCCTGCTTTTCATTCATATCGTTGGAGACTTGATATTGTAACCTGAACGCCGAACCCATGACGGCCATGTTACTACTGATAACACTTTTCTTCTCCATTAACAAGTTCCACAAATTTTTATCATTCATAATGGCTGCGCCTGCTTGATTTACATGTTGTAATCTTCTATTCATTGATATCTGAGCGAAATAAGCTACAATATCAATATTTGTTTTGATCTTGTTGAATAGCACTATTGAGCGCTCACTTTGAGAAGCGGATTTGATAGCATCTAAACCATCTTCATCGATTGGGCATAGGTTAAATTCTAGGGTTAGAGTGCAGGGATTGATTTTAGAGTATTCACTCAACAATAACAACTCAGTTGAGAAGGGGAAGGATGGTGAATTATCATTTGACGGGTACGATTTTGAAAGTATATCAATCTTGTGAAAATGATGAAATGTTAGTGTCACATAACACACATATAGAGCATATAATAATGACATACATGAATCCTCCAACCTTCTTTTTGCACGCACTCTTCGATTCTTTCGCCCAAGACGATAGATATCCAATAGCCATACCACGTATTTAGTCTTCCTAAAGTAACCAAGTCCTCTATCTCTAAAAAGTCGGTAATAATATATAATATTTCTATGGGTAAGCTGGATAATTTGTACATTTGTAGGTGATAAATAAAAAAATTGTTAATGAAAAAAGAGGGAAAAAATAAAATACAAATTGAACTTTTTTTTTATTCACTCTGCTGATTCATGCAAAACCTAAACAAGAAGGTTGCAATTTGATACAGCGACACCAGCGTGTTTTTAACATTTGATTATTATGAATTTTTCCTGTTTAAGAATACACATTGTATTCACGCTGCTTTCGACATTTCCTCTTTTTCACAGCAATACATGCACATCTTTTAATGATTATTTTCTTGCTTAATTTTTAGAAAATATCTGGAATAATGCAAAACTTACGTAACTAGCCTAAAAAAAAAAAAACCGAAGATCCTATCTCCTTAAATTTTAGACTTTTTCCCTTATCTCCTTTTATCCAAACGTGGATGGTCTCCGGGAATTGTGGTGTCATGTCAATACGTATTCGAAAAACTAAATAGAAGTACATTGCATTTGAAGCTACACTAAAGACATTATTATTCAAGACGCTGTCAATAGTACGTAGTAAGTCCTCGTTATTTGAATTCAACCGCGGAACACTCTATGATCAACCGTGTTAAGTTTACGCACAAAGTACGAAATAGCAGCACGGCATCGGTCCTTTTCATACGAAAATGGCGAAAAGACAAAAATGCATGTGCCTTTTTCAAGATTCTATTATGACATGTTTGTGTAATGTAGCATTAAATCATTTCATGTCTTGTAAGACATATACGTGTAAAAATTTTTTGCTTGGTTTATAATGGGAGCCTGTATATACCACCCCTTTTCCTTATATCCCACCCCTTCCCGGCCCGGATATGTTAGTTGAGAGGTTCCATCCGGCTCTTGTGTAGAAGATTTCAGAGGTTTAAGTGTAATTATGTCAAACAAATACTTTAAAATTATCAGAAAGGGTGGTGGTCCGCTTGAAAAAGCACAAGGTTACTTTTGGTTGAAAGGGGTGGTATATACATTTCTCCCAACAAAAGTGAGTAAATTCAGCTCACTTTATAGGGAGTTTATACACACAGAAATTTTTCACTATCCACACAGGTTTTTTTTTGGATAATGAAATAGCAAGTGCCAAGGAATTAGAATCGTTGTGATTTTTATGTTGGTCATAGTCCATTTTAAACTTTTCTATCAACTTTTCCAAATCCTGCTTTTCATTCATATCGTTGGAGACTTGATATTGTAACCTGAACGCCGATCTTGTAAGACATATACGTGTAAAAATTTTTTGCTTGGTTTATAATGGGAGCCTGTATATACCACCCCTTTTCCTTATATCCCACCCCTTCCCGGCCCGGATATGTTAGTTGAGAGGTTCCATCCGGCTCTTGTGTAGAAGATTTCAGAGGTTTAAGTGTAATTATGTCAAACAAATACTTTAAAATTATCAGAAAGGGTGGTGGTCCGCTTGAAAAAGCACAAGGTTACTTTTGGTTGAAAGGGGTGGTATATACATTTCTCCCAACAAAAGTGAGTAAATTCAGCTCACTTTATAGGGAGTTTATACACACAGAAATTTTTCACTATCCACACAGGTTTTTTTTTGGATAATGAAATAGCAAGTGTCCAACTTGATTGTCCAGTCAATAATTAACCATTTCCTTGGCTCTTTCGTGATAAACTAGCTTATATCTCTATAAATATTGACCACAAATGTGTTTCTTTCTTCTCTCTTTTCTTTCTTTTCTAATATTTCCCTATCATGAACGTTTACATATTGGATTTTTTCCTTACTTTAAGTGTATTCCGGATAAATTCAGTGGTGTACATACATACGCGATGCAAGACTTCAAGGGCCGTATAGAGGTTCGGTTTTTCCGTGTTCTTTAACTTTTCAAAAAGGTACTGGTTGAAGACTTTGGGTGATAGGCATCACCTAAAGACGGAAAAGAATGTTACGCAAGAGGCAAATTTCTGTGTGGTTGGTAAAATAAACCTGTGTGGATAAGGACTCCCTTCATTATGTCAATACAAATGGAAACTATCACTCGAAAATCACATCCACAGCGCCTTCGCAGCCACCCACATTTTGCTCTTGTCACGAGATCAGTACCCAGAGGATTTATCACCTTGTTTCAGCAATCACGACCTCAAGAAAACTATCAATGGGATTGAAACAAAATATGACATTAAAAAGCTTCAAATGTCAATGGAGTCGACTACCAGCATGATCGGTATCGCTCAAAATCTTACCATGGGAGTAATCAGTCGAGATAAAGCGATTGCACATCTTTTGGATTTGGACCTTCCCACAAATGAAAACAAGTTCAAAAATTGCATAATCGATTTCATTCGGAAGCTTCCTCCTGCACCAATTGCAGAAGACATCAAAGAATTGGAACTTAGCACTCGATACGTTGATCCTTTTTTATCTGGTTCATTTGACGATCCGGACGAGGGCATATACCTACGGTGGACTAATGAACTAACTTTAGAAGCTCGACAGCATGAATATTTATCAACAAAACGTCCGGATATATGTATAAGTCGTTTACATGGGATGAAATGGGGGTCGAATCATGGCTATGGGGAAGCTAAGTCAGCTGCGCAAGGTGGTAACAATTATTCACTTTGTCAGGATATACTTCGCGTTGGTATATTCTGCAAGAATGCTCTCCATGCACAAAAAATGGAAGGTGTACTGGGTCTACAGGTTATTGGAAGAATGGTTACGTTTTATGTCTTGGTCTTGCCATCAACAGGACTTTATGTCATGTACGAGCTAGAAAAAATCAAGATTCCTAGCTGCTTAAATGATTTAAGTAAACTTATTGTGGATATGCCTCGCGTTTGTCGCGTACTTGAAACCTTCAATCGCATCTGCAATCCATCAGTCCATCAAGCAATGCCAAGCCGACACCGCTCAACGATCATGACGTCTGCCCTCAATGGCGCTTTTTCATTATCCCAAGATCGCAAATGATTATGTCATTTGAAATATCAACATAATTAGTAATTAACTCAGAAATAAAAAGAAATTATATGATACTTGTCAGATCACATACTTGTAATTGTAACACAGATAAATATGATTTGTATCTTTCATAAGAGGATTCTATAAAATGAATAAGTTTTCCCGTAAAAGTTATCCCTTGTCTTCTCGTAATGGAGTGGACCTGTTATAACCCTGTCCCAGTCTTAATTGTCTAGGAATCTAACTTTATAATTTAACATCTTTAGTAATAGTCTTAATTGTCTATGTATGGTTAAAGATGTTTTCTCGAAAAGTATTAAATTAAATAAGAATATACTTATTCGAGTGTTGTATTGTCGTTAACGAACAGTTGGTTTATAAAGTCTAGATCAAGCCCTTCATGTCTTCACTCTTCTTTATACTAAGACAGGGAATAATATCCGTTATTAATGTCTTGTGTTTTCGAGTTAAAATATATGATCAGTATAGAACAACTCTCCTTGTAATATGCATGATCAAGTAACAATATTCCTTAATAATGTCCTGTTCATATTATATTTAAGAGAGCTAATCTTATATAAAATGCATTATTATTTCATATTGATCTTGTGTTCAATCTGGATACAGCATTATCATTTATAGGTTAAACGTTTATTTAACTTTACCTCATTTAATTCATATATAACTCATATGTATATGTTACAGTATCGCTAACGAAATTCTCGATTTTTATTGAAGGATTAAAGAAAATTATTTCCAAAATTTATTTTTTTTGTTATGTTGCTGTTGTCTTTTGGGGACTCGTAAATAATGCGAATTTGCTGTTGATGCTGACTTGGTGGTTTACTTAAAATATCATTGTTTGATGTTGATGGTAATGAATAAATCCGTTGTGAATTATTGTTTGACTTTTGCTGCGCTTCTTGTTGTTGTTGTTGCTGCTGCTGCTGCTGCTGCTGTTGTTGTTGTTGATGCGACATTGGGTTCGATTGCAAAGCAGGGTGAATCGTAGGCTCGTTGCTATCGTTGTTGTTTCCCACATCACCTGCGCTGCGTCCCATAGAAGGATCAAATGAAAATGTTAATTCCGCTGTGTTAAATCCAGGTGTGCTCGGTGTAGAAGGCATGTTGTAAGTATTTTGAAAGGTTGGATTAACGTAGCCTGATAGAGACGAATCTAATGGCATATTGCTATTTTCGTAATATACAAATGTTGTTGTAGTAGGAGGTTGATGCGGATGCTGTTGATGTTGATGGTGATGATGTCGTGTTGTAATGGTATTTGGCCTATTATTGTTGGTGCTGCTATTGGTGTTATTGTCTTTATATTGTGGTGGTATCAATGGGGATAGAGAATGATGTTGAATCGATTCATTTTGTAGTTGATCATCCGAAACAAGTGAATTCGAGGACTGTCTGCCCTTTCCTTTTCTAGATACTTTTCGCGCTGGCTCCAAAGGATTCGATGCGGATTGATCCTCTGAATAAGTTCTGGTTCTTCGTTGATTTTTAAGTAATGGCGTCTCATGGAGTTGTCGTTGATTATGAATTTTAATATAATAAATTTGTTTTGGAATCTCTACTTGTAAATATCCTTTGGGTGCACTTGCTGCTGCTGCTGCTGCGGAAGTGTTGCTGTTACTACCGGTGCTGCTGTCTTGCTTAGAAGTTGCAGCTGGCTTTGAGCGTTTAGGTGCAGATTCTGAATCTCCATCAGCAGAGGATGGAAACACTCCAGTCGAATCAAATCCATCATTTGCATTGTTATGTTGATCAGCTCCAGTGGTTGATGAAGGGGTAGAAACGTTGCTAGGTTGACAATCATCATCTTTTAAAATCAAAGGAGAAGGGAAACTTTGAGGATCGATTTGTACAGTGTCACAAATAGATTGAAACAGCATTATCATCTCTTGTTTCACGAATTGAGATAGATCGTCGTTTCCAGCTGTAGCCATGCACACTTTACTCCATAATTCGGTTAATTGATGTGTTCTCTCCGCAGAATCTCTTAATTTGATTTTTTGACGCTCTTCTGAGAGTCGATTATAAAAGCGACGCTCGTTCCAATGTATATTAGGAAACTGACCTCGGACACGACTTCGAATGTCTTGTGTTGACATACGTAATCGCGCTAACTCACAAATTAACACTGTGACATCCTTTGGCCAGGATCGTTCAATCTCTTCGGGGCGCATCAATTCATGGTTGTGTTTACCCGCTTCTGGATTTAACGACTTTCTAAACTCCCAATGGCTTTCATTTTCATATAATACAACTCTCCAACGACAATCGCAGCGCTTTGAAGGTCTTTTACGTTGTGGATTTGATTTGGGATTACGAAGAGAATCGGGAAGTCCTTCACGAGAACAATAAACATAAATATTCTAAAAATATATAACATCAGCATGGCCCAACTTTCCATTTGTGATATAAATCGTTACTCTGTGGGTGCTAGCTTCTTGTTTCACGGTAAATCCGAATTCTGCACACAGGTCTCGACAACGTTCTATAGCAGTTGCACTATCGTTAAAGGTCATTCCTATCAATCGCTTGTAAAATGGCTCCAACTACATAAACAATATCAAAATTCCAGTATCTGTTTTTTTCATGATGTTTGTTTTTATTTTTTTTTCATCTATTTATTTACCATGATCGCTTGTTCCTCTTGTCTTTGTGGAGATATTGTTGAGTGTTGCGTTGAAGAGCTCGAAACACTTTCACTTGAAGCTAATGCTCTCTTCGTCATTGTCGCGATTCAATGAGTTTTTGGAATGTCGAGAATAAAAAATAAAATTACGTCAAAATAATTTCTTAGGTGAGTGAGTGAGTGTGTGTGTGTGTGTAGTTGAGTGGTATGTGCACTGAAATAAAAAAATGTCAAGACTTTCTCCTTCCACATATACTTTTCCTATGTAACCAACTTACACTGTTTTGCGTAGTGCTTTTTGGACAAAGGGTGAGAGCAGAAAAGAAAGCAGTAATAAGGCAGTGGGAAAAATATTCGATCTAAATATTTTTTTTTGTCCCTGGGTGTTATTTCTTGTATGGACTGCCTCTTTTTTTTTTCAGGTGTTCTTCTGATAGGGCCCTACTTTTTTTTTGTAAGGTAGATAATGATAACAAAGTGAAGGTCAAGAGGCGGATGTCTGTAGTATATTTCGAATTTTTTTCCTGAAAAAAAAATCTAAAAAAAAAGAAAGGGAGAAAAGAGAAAGGCGGAATAAAGAGAGTAAAAATAAATACATTATTTGACTGTAATGCGTGTTTTTTTCGACTTCGCTAGTCTATGGTGCTTATGATATGTATCTGTTGATTGAGTATTGACCATCTATTTGAAACATTACCAATAGGATAAGCTAAAGAGCTTTTGCCCTGTGTGACAAAGTCACTCCACTAAACTGCCCAATCCGCTACAATTTCAATGCTGCGATCGAAAGCAAAACAAGACTGAAATATGGGCTCGATGGTTACTCCTTGTAATCCCTTCTGGTACACGAACAATTAGCACAAATACCAACGCTAAGACGTTGCATATTATTAAAGGTAGAGAAATAAAATCCCCACAATCATGAAGGATATTATCGTATGATGGAATCTAAGAAGATTTGAATTTATCAAAAGAATAAACTTTGCTGCACATCGAAGGTTCTATTACATCAAGAGCCGGACATCTGTCATATATTTAATTTTCGCTCCAATTTCAAATTGAATTTTTGCTTTGCTAATATTATACACTTTTAGCAATTGCATCTTTCATAAAATATCCTCCCCGTTGATTTTTAAATTGAAATGTTCAACTTCACACGTTAAAAGGGATGGTTTTAGTGAAAAACTCTAGCAAATTGGCAAAATATTGTTCTCAGAATATCAATAAAGAAGTGCATGTTTGTATTAAAAAGGAAAGTGGAATTTTAAATCGTGTACAAGCTTAGTACATAGTAGGGAATAAGCCGAGAATTGACATTTTCCCCTTACAGCGATATGCTTGGACGATGCCAACTTGCCTTATTAAGAAAAAACAGTTTTTTTTTTTGTGGTGAAGTTTCATAGTAATTGCTAACAGGACCTGCTGTAATTCAGTTTTATACGATGCTGCAACTCAAAGTATTTATGGTACAAATTCCACTGTTGATGAGTTTTACTGTTTTTTCCACAAACTTATAGATTCTTTTTCGGTACTGAACACAACATTACATTCCTTACTGCAAAAATAAGAAGAAAAGGCGGAGTGACTCAAACTCCGACCACTGAGAGGGTGACATCTGATGCATCTCGCTGATGTACAGTTTAAAAGCATCGAGCTCTCTGAACTTCTTGAAATTAACCGAGTCAATAAATAAAACCAGAAAAGAAGAAAATTCAGTAAAATAGTCTAAAAGCTATCTTGATTTTGTGAATTGCATTTATTAATGAACAAGGACTCTAGTAACGAATGGAAGTTATCCACACAAAAATTGTCAGTGATACCTTCTCTGAGCCATGATGTATGTTGTGTTAGTGTAAAGAGCCACCATTAAATTTGCCAATAAAATATTGCTACATTAATAATTGCAGTGATTCAGCTTTTAAATCCTTTTATTTATAGAGCGTTTGCATTTACAAAGGGTAACACTTAAGAGGGTACATATGTCTTTATATACACTTCGCACATATTTATCCTAATTATGAAGTTGACTACTCTCATTAACGGAGCCGGTATACAGAACACCTTTCGATACACTCCTAACAAAACACAAACAGATCCTCGAAATTGTCTGCCAAATTTGTACTATAACGTCAACATGACCGGGTAAAATCAATTACACAGGAACCATCATCAAAAAAGCGCGCTTTGATAAAATGACATCAACATGCAGGTCGAGGCGCATTAAACCACAACGAACTCCGCCTACAACCAATTTGAATATTTTTCCAGTTCAAAGTGCTTACCAATCAAACGTTTGGCTTGTCACATACAAAATGCCTATTGAAGCACCTGCATCTAATGATTTATACCGATTGATAGGATTGGCACCTAATTCAGATCACTTTAAAACGATAATATCAAACGAACATCAGCCCACGGTGAAGAATGTTTCAAATTATGTCTATCACGCTTATAAACCACTAGGTGTTTCGCTCTGCTTCATACCAAAAGATAAAAATTCCAACGACCTAATACTCGACGCTATCGATATATACAATGGAGAAACGCGTGACGGATTTTCTCAGTGCAAGCTCTCAACAGATCTACCTTGTGGGTTAAGACAAGACATGCAGGCTCATGAGATTGTCGCATTGCTGGGTGAACCAGATCGTAAAGGCGGAGGCGGTCCTTCAAGGATCCCATGCTGGATCGAGTATAAATTTAACAATCCAGACAAGGACAAGGAATCCGGTATCCTTCTCCAGTTACATGGCTTTGAATGGGAAGATCGTGAAATGGGTTGGACAAGTTTTGTACTTTATTGAAAACCTCCCCTTTTTTTTGTACATTAATTTTCTGGAATAAAGCAACACTCCTGATTTACCAAGTCAACTATTAGGCTTCTTAAGAATATACGTGAAAAATATCTAAAGTTTTCTTGTGTCAGCTAATATATACTTGCGGAATCTCGTATGTTCTGCAACAGTGTAATGAAGCTTGGGTCGGTCCTGCGTTGGAAATTCAATTCATATCAGCGGCGTGTACAAAGTGCTGTTTGATATAAATTATAATATTGATAGAGGAGGAAATATTTGCATCTAAAGATAATCTGTATTCTAAACACTCAACATACATCTTAAAAGACAGTAACGGTATAACTTACTAAATAATTCTTTACTCCACGTCTTGGGAAGTTTCAGATATTAGACCCTTTAATATCTTGAGAGCCTATATCAAACTTGATTTACATTTGTCATATCTTGACAGAGCATCGTATTATCAATTTACTAACAGCGTGGTTGTCTAATTCGCATGTTTTCTGCTTGTATAAATAGCGTCATATTATTAGCAAACTGCGCTAGAAGAAGCATCACACACAAAGTCTTTCAATAGAGCTTCGATTTCGCAGTGATTCTACCTGTTAAAAGATCCCTTACCTCTCTCAGTGGAAAGTTACAATGCAAATTATTTAAGCCCAGTGAATTCGAATCCGGTGATACAATTGACACTTTAATAATTATTGGAGACACAATATTCTCTATTTTCCTGCCTTTAAAGAATCAGGAGCACAAACATAATGGCTCCGGCTTCGAAACCTGCTACACCACCACCAACTATACCAGATGGTGTACCAGAAGTATTCAGATTAGATGAGCAAAAGATCCAGCCAAGCGAAAACACTGAAAAGCAAGAGTTGTATGTTTTGCAATGGCTTGCTCAAGTTGAACGCGAATTGAAGACAATCGACATTGTAACAAACTCTTTCTCATAATAAACAACAATTTCAATTCTAAATTATTCATACACCTGTAGGAAATACTGAAGAAGTCACAGCCCACAATTGAAAAGACCTTATTACGACTCATTTCTTTGGCAACTGCTAAACCGAGAAGACCTATACGTTTTTTGATCGGCAGATGTTATGTCATTTTATACACTAAAGGCGAAACTCGTTCCTTATTTGACACAGTAACTGCGCTTCACAGTCTTATTAGTGCCAACAAGAACATTGACAAGGAAACGAAAATGTAAAATATGTGTAGTGACGTTTCTCTATTCTTGTACTAAGCCTTTGTCTAAACATAGTGCTGCTATTACAACAACTGGAGCTATAATGGGTAGCTCCGGTGGACAGGTGAATATAGCTCCAGATTTGAAAGATTCTATTCTACATACACTTACTTATAACTTGTGGATCCGTTTAGGTACTATCTCTTTTTGCCGAGACTGCCATGATATTTTTGAAAATTATAAAGAGCAGCAGTGTAGGTCTTTAACTATATACAACCTTATATTCCTGATGTTCCTCCTAAAAGTATATACAATTTAGAGCCCATTGTTGATGAAGTTAGAGACGATTACAGCTTTCACACTACTCTTGAAAGGGGCGGGAAAGGCAGCAACGGATCAAATATTGAAGGATTTGATGAAACAATTACGAAATGGACTGGTAGATAAAGCTTTAGTCATGAGAGTTGCATCAGCACAAGTAAGCGGAAAGAGGGGATTTATATGGTTAAATAGTGACCAATGTTTGTTTATCAATTCGTAGTGTTTACAAGCTGTCATACAACACGCTACACAAACCTTTACACAACACGACATAGAAGCATTATTACAACATTGCTTTAAGGCATTTGAAGTCTCATCATTTCCTGTGCGTAGAGCTATTTCTTCAACATGTGCAACTATATTGGTTTTCACACAGACTCAAGCAACAGTAGATCCTAATAAACCCAATGTCAAGCACGCCACCACAGGAGAAGGAGCGAAAAAGACAGAGGAACCTTTGGGTAAAGGAACTACGCTAATGTCAATCGAGGAAATGTTATTGCAGTTATCAACTTGTTACAATCGGTTGAACGCTTCACGTGAGCTGAAAACAAGCATCATAGAAACTTATGCAACTTTGTTTATTTTACTGGGAACGGAATTCGTGGAAGCTCATTATGCAACTATCTCCAAGCACATTTTAAGTGAAATTTTGGACTCGGGTAAAATCTCCACAGCTTCCGATGGAGCCTACCTGAGATCACAAGTGAATTTCTTACTTCACAATACCATTGGTAAAAGATTATTGAGTGAGCAAGGTCAAGCTAATGCTATACGTTTATTGGTCAACAATTGGATCAAGAAATGGCCACCACTTATGGCAAACCAAAGTGCACCCAACAAGCATATTCTTGTGTGCGTTGTGAACCTTGTGTCAGAATTGATTTGTGAATTAGAGGGTGCAGCAAACTCAGTACAGGTAAGCAATCGATATATACCCTGCGGTTACGGAAGAAATCCTGCTTATACTAATTTCTTTCATCTAGGATGTCTTGATCGAGCCTTTGTTTGTACTTTTGACACATACGAGTTTTGCTGTTCAAATGGCCGCTGTATGGTGTATTCGCAGTGTATGTAATTCGGTCCCCTCCAACTTGCTGTATCTGCTGCCGAAGGCATTGAATTTATTGGAGAAAAATCTTGGCAATTTGACAAATCAAACAACTACCACCAAGGTTTTTCAGCGCACTATCGCATACGCATACACAGTTGCTGCTATTATGAGTGTTTTTCCATCACATCCCATCTATACCTCATTTGAATTAAGTGCGCGCTCTATGTCGCTAGCTAGCCAGCTTGTAAAGCAAACAAACAAAGATCCAAAAATCGCAAGTGTTCAAGTACAAGTAGCTTGGACTTTAATCGGTTCCGTGATGTGTCTAGGCCCCAACCTTGTCAAGATTCATTTACCTCAATTACTATTGTTATGGAAAAGTGCTTTACCAAAGCCCACTGGTAAAGAAGCCAATGCAATTAGATCCGAATCTGAATGGTCCTTCCTGTTTCATACTCGGGAATGCGTAATAAGTTCGATATACAGCTTCTTGGCACACAACAGTCAATCACTTGTTACCCTAGATATCGCTAAAAGAGTTGCTGCTTTACTAAACAATACACTCGCATTTTTGGCAACTGCACCTACCACATTTGCACCTACCACGCTATCTCCTTGTGTGCCGTACGAAACAAGATTGATCGATCAATTTTACACCTTAAGGCGCCGTATATTCCAATGCTTTATTACAATCAGACCTTCTCTATCGACTTATGAATCATCCCTCAGTGGATTGTTAAGAAACTCATTATCCGTTTTCACTGAAACTGAAAAGATATCTGCCTCATCAGGCACACACCAACAAGTGACAGCAACTGTGCCTGGTCAATTTGTTAGTGTTTGGAATGCAGCAGATGGCCATGGTTATGGCGTTACAAGTAAAATGCGAGGATATCATATAGACATTGCTTCACACAGTGACGATAGTACAGAAGAAAACAACCGAGGCAAGGAATGGATGACACGGGATAGATTCGAACGTATTGAAGAATTACTTGAAAGACCTACGATTGGCTCTCTTGAACTTGACCCGTACTATTCATATACAAGTGTATCTGATAGTGCCTCAAATCAACAAAGAAAAAAGCAATGATACCTCAACCTGCTTCACCCTCCACCTCTTATATTGATGCCAGCATTGAACTATTCTCAACTCTTTTCGCGAATCAACCTGCCCCCATCCAAGAGTCGACTTTTGAAGTGATGCTAAAGTTGGTCAAGGACCCCAAGCTTGAGAAAAACTCGCCCAAACGTGCTGCTATTCTTGCCAATGTGGTGGTTGCTCTTCTGGGTGCTTTCAAAAACTGTATGGCTATGGCAAAAAAGCGAAAGGGCGAAGCGATTACATTCAGTCCCCGTGCCACTCAGCTTGCACAAGAGATATTGATGGAAGTCGTTGTTCATCCTGACCCATATCTCAGAAATGCTGCCAGTGATACTATCGGCCGCTTGACTTATATCGTAGGGGGCTCCTTTGTTGCTGCGCAAATGCAACTTTTGGTCGATTTAGTTGTTTCCAATCGTGATCCTGATGTCCGTGCAGGTTGTGCCTTAGCTATTGGTTACATTTATAGCTATGTCGGTGGTATGGCTTCCGCTGCTCATTTAAAGACTATTGTTGGTATTTTGCTCTCGTTGAGTAGCGATCCTCACCCTGTGGTCCATGCCTGGGCTTTAGAAGCAATGGCTATGACGGTCAGCGCAGCTGGTTTGATGTTCTCTGGTTACGTAAATAGCACACTGGGCATGGTTGCGAAACTCTATCTAAGTGAAACCCATGAGCCAGGTAATGGTTCAATAGCCGTTTCCAATGCTGGCATGTCGGTCGGGTTCACTGCATATCAAGAATTTGGTAGAATCATTTACGAGTTGATCGGAACACTTGGTCCTGAACTCCAAGCATCTTCCAAGGTTAGAGAACTTTGTTTGAATATGGTCGAAGAGCTCAAGTTGGAGCCAGACGAGCGAGTCAACGTAGAAGCCATTCGTTGTATACAACACTTTTTAATGTTTGCACCCAAATTCTTGGACACAGCAGAACTTGTGCCCTATTTGCAAAACCAAATATCTAGTCTTCACTTACCGTTGAAAAAAGCCGCTGTTACCTGTCTATACCAGTTGGTTCAACGAGACTCAGAACTTGTGTTTAAGGCAGCTCAGCCAGGTTTGGATACCGAGCTATTCAAAATGCTTGATACGGACCCACAGCTGTACGACGTGAAAAATGTCATAAGAAGTTGGTTACAAGAGACAGCTGTAGCAGAGCCATCTGTATGGGTCAATATCACTAAAAGAATTGTCACGGGTTCAAGTGGAAGTAGCGGGTTGGGAGGTGAAGTTGCTAAGGCTGCTCCAGCTGCTCGTGAGCGTATTTTAGGTGATGATGAGGAAGACGATTTTGGAGACGATGATGCTGAAGGATTCGTTGACGAAGACAACGTTGATATCACAACTACTGTAGCTGATGCTTCAGGTATGACCGCTAAACTCTCTGTCAATGTGGAAATCCCTCCTCGTTGGCGCACGCAGTTATTTGCTTTGGACTGTCTTCACCAAACAATTGAATTGATTTCAGCAAGTGGCATTCGCGAGCATTTTGATCTTATTGCTGCTCGCCGTCGTAGACAACAAGCTGGTTTGGGTGACTTTTTAGTCTTCCGCGTTCCTGATTTGATTCGTTTGTCTTTTACAGCTGCTACAGCTCATGTGAACGAGCTCAGATTAGCTGGTATCAATTTGTTAAAATTGACTATAGAGAAATTTTCTACCTCGTTGGATGCTGATTTGGAAGGCATGTCACTTTTAGAGCAATACTCTGCCCAAATTGGTGCAGCTCTCACCCCAGCTTTTGGTGCCGACTCTTCTTCAGAAATTGTATCTGCTGCTGTCCGTGTGTGTGCGATCTATGTTGGTAGTGGTATTGTGAAAGATCTTTATCAATTGGGCCGTGTGTTGAAACTACTGATATCTGCCTTGGATCGTTGCAAGGGTGAATCGAAGCTCACAGGTGTTGGTGAAGTTAAAGATCTCAGTCCTCATGCATCTGTTATGGTTAAATTGTCAGTGTTGAATGCCTGGGCTGAGCTTCAAGTCGCAAGTCAGAAACAACATTATTTGAAGCAAGTTTTGCAACCTAATTTATCTGTATTAAGTCCCATGTGGCTTCGTGCTTTGCAAGATTATGCTCGTATCCGATTGGAATCCGATATAGTTGCCTTGTCTAGTCGTACAACTGACCGTATTCAAGCCTCTTCTAACAGCGGAATCGACTCCATGTACTCAGCTGCTACCAAAGACGTGGTTCTGCCTTACTATCGTAGATCGTGGTTGAAGATCATGGAAGCAGTAGCAACATTGATTGAGACACAAGCGCCATCTATGGCAGAAGCTATTAGCAGTAATCCTGATTCCGAACAATCTGGAGACCACCCTTCAAACTTATTCTACATTCTGTTCGGATTATGTATTGAAAGCCTTTCTCGTATATCCAACTCCAGTAGCAGCAACTACGACAACTCATCTATACCAATTTGCTTAAAAGCTTTGCGTACTTTTGTACAACCCTCACTTGCTGGAAAACATTTTGTTTCCAAGGCGGTCTTTTTGGAATTAATGAATGTGTTTGATAGATTGATTCAAACTGAAGGATATCGTATCCAACTCATTATTATTGAAATTATTCAACGCCTCATTCAAACATATGGCTCAGTTTATTTGTGCAGTGATTTAGAAGGAGAAGGCGATTATCACATGCTGGATGCTACTTTAGAACCTGATGCGTTCCCTGCCACTGCCAAGTTATACTATGTATCAAGACTTTTAATCAACGTGTTTTTGCAAAATGTCCCTAAACTCTCAAGTAAACCTGCGTCATCTAGACGATCATTACACAACTCCAAGGAAAGTTTACCTCTTCTACTGGGTCCGTCACTAGATACTCTTGCTTTGCTTGTAGGCATCACTCCCAATAATTACAAAGTAGACTTACTCGCTATCTGCTTTTATATATTTGCAGAGGTGTTGACGGAGAATCAATTTGAATCAACGTTGGCACCTCGTGTTCTTGTATCTTTGAAGACTGTTTTCCATAACTTCGAGGCAGACCTTACTCCCGAAAATATCAACTCTTTAGCAAAGGTGACTTGCGCAATGATTCATACCCTTTTGGACGACTTTTTTAGGTTTGTGGTGTTATCGTATTTGCGATCTTTACAAGTATCTAATTGCATATTTTTTTTCTTAGCGATAATAATGACGAATCAACAGTTACGAGTCAGAAGAATAGGTTGTTGGCCACCGTTCTTATAATGACAGGATGCCCTCAAGCTACCCTCAAAGATGGCGAGGGAAGGGAATTGTTTGTAGAGATTTTGAAAAAATCACTTGTCTCGAACAATGCGGAAGTAAGTAATGGATTTCATTCATCTTTCCATTTCTCTGACAGCCTTCTTCTAGTTATCTCTTACTGCTCACCAATGTTTACGTAACTTTATCAGCCTTCCTGAGAAGAAGAGTAGTGTTCCCTCTTTAGCAAAACTAGGCCAGGCTATTGTGAACTCTACATTAGCGTTCGTTATATCTCGTGTCCTTGAATTCAAAGAAAAAAAGATAAATTGTGATGAGGCTGCTTTAGCTACACTAGATCAAGACACTAAAACTCTTCTAACGTTAATAACAGCAGTTCACGAGGAGCAAAGTAAGACACTACCCACACCGCTATTACTTCAGATTGGTTTTAACATTTATTTCATTGTTTAGAATCGCTAGTTTTGAGTATTGTACTGCCAACACTTACATGTTTGTTAGATGAACCACCATACAGCGGTCAGGAGAGCAAAATTCACGAAGCAACTTTAGCACATATGCTGTCACTAGCCACCAGCACCCCTGCTGTATTTCGTGAAACTGTATCTAAATTACCTGGTCATGTTAAAAACAAATTAGAAACTGCTATGCGTTACAGCATTCTGGCTAGTCAACAACAACAACAGCAACAACAACTAAGAGAACAGCAGCGTAAGGCTGCATATGAAGATAGTAAACAACCCACGATTGCGCTGAAAATGGATTTCAGCAATTTTGGATAAAAATTTAATCAATGGGCTGCTTGCCATATTATTATGTTCTATGCATCTATAGGCAAAACAGTGTATATTAGCGTCATCGAAGGATAATAGGCTCATCAAGAATAAAGTAAAACACCATCACTTAATAGATATTATAATTGCTATCACAAGCAATAAAAAATTGATGTTATGTAATAATGAAATATAATAAAATTGGCTATGTAATTTTTTATTGCAATGTCATCATTGACTCTCATTACTAAGGCTGCTTTCATAGCAAGAAAGTATTCACACAAATTAGACCAGCTATGGTCATACCGCCTTTATAATCACTAACTGATAATAGATTTTTGCTGCCAGTTTAGAAATGCATTTTTTTCGTTCCAGAGTTACACCGCTTAAATTAGGAAAGAAGCTAATACGTAGTCGCGTGGAAATGATGCCAATCAAAAAAGGAACCAATGTGTACATCTTTTTTTTTACGAAGACTAACAAGTATTTCAAGTTACATTTATTTATTTATTTATTTAGAATACATATAAGTACATAGCAAATTAAAACAATTATTTTGAAAAGGAGCGGGTGGTTGTGGAAGGGGGCATATCACTACTTTTAACAATGATCGGAGTAGTGTGGAGAAAATATAGTTTTTTATTGCAATGTCATCATTGACTCTCATTACTAAGGCTGCTTTCATAGCAAGAAAGTATTCACACAAATTAGACCAGCTATGGTCATACCGCCTTTATAATCACTAACTGATAATAGATTTTTGCTGCCAGTTTAGAAATGCATTTTTTTCGTTCCAGAGTTACACCGCTTAAATTAGGAAAGAAGCTAATACGTAGTCGCGTGGAAATGATGCCAATCAAAAAAGGAACCAATGTGTACATCTTTTTTTTTACGAAGACTAACAAGTATTTCAAGTTACATTTATTTATTTATTTATTTAGAATACATATAAGTACATAGCAAATTAAAACAATTATTTTGAAAAGGAGCGGGTGGTTGTGGAAGGGGGCATATCACTACTTTTAACAATGATCGGAGTAGTGTGGAGAAAATATAGAATAGATTAAGAGATTATATAATAATAATATTGATAAGGTAGAGTGAGTGATGGTGAGTAAAGATGATAATGAAACAAGGTATCGCAAATGTTGGACAATGGACAGCGACTACTTTTTTTAATCTCTCGAATCAGGAGGAAGATAGGCGCCACGATTAAACTTCTCAACCAATTGATCTTCGTTAAAAATGGAGTCTTGACTAAGAGAACCAGATTTTTGTAACCGCTGTAATTGATTGACGTTCAAGTTTCCTGGGTCGATCACAAAGCTTTGTTCGAAATCATCAATGTAACCAAAGTCACTGATAAATCCAGGATCGTCCACGCTGTAATTTTGAGTTGACATGGCTGCAATACGATTTTCAGTTGGATGATATGAATAAGATGATTCTGCATATTCTGTATGACGATAGTACGGATCAGGATATTCCATATTCGGGGTTATAGGGGATTGCAAGTTCGCACCGTCATATGAATGAGGCTTACCCATAATCATTTCTTCCTCGATATTATTGCTACGGGACATGTACATGCGAGGATCACCATTGTTCTGATAGAACTGATTGTTATGTGGAAGGAAAGGAACCGGAGAGGACATACTACCGGAGTACTCAGAGCTTAAAATCGATCTCCTGTTCATTTGTTGGTTTTGATAGTTGTTGTGACTACTTCCGCTACGTGAAAGGGACCCACGGATACTACTATTAGTGCTACTAGTAGTGCTAGCGTTGCTGCTGCTTGGATTCCGTTGACGAGGATGAACACCAACAGCACTAAGATTAGTGCCACTCATGACGCTAGGAGCTCTTCCTTGTTGAAGACGGACTTGAGCTATAGCAAGTTCTTGTGCTGCATTCTGCGCCTGTGCTTGAAACTCGCTATTTCGAAAATTTTGCTCTTCGAATTCTCGCAAATTCTTTCGAACTGCAACCAAGAGTAAATGGATCACGCTTTCCAAATTTTTGAGGGCGTATTCACTGTTTTTACGTTCTTGAATAATCATTTCCAATTCATGCTTCTTTATCTTCTTTTTGTCACTAGCTGTTGTGTGTATTAAGAAGAACTGAGCTTCATTTTCAGAGATAATCAATTCTTCGATGCGGAAAGCAAGATATTGAAGTTGTTGCCGAACGTCTTTTCTAGGGACGGGTATATTGATAACCTGATTAGCATTTTCCTCGATCACCTTGATGAGAGCACGGTAGCCTTCAATTGAGATCTATAGTTAAATGTAAATCACGTTAAAAAAATGAGTATGCTATAGGTATTTTTGGTTACTCACGTTGTTGTTATCCAAGATGATAGATTGCAAGGTTTTGTTTGTTTTAAGCACGCGAGCAAGTGCAAGTGCTCCAGCATCTTCGAAGTTTAAACCAGAGAGATCGATGTGTCGAAGAGTGGAGTTATGACGAAGGCCTGCAAGTGATTGAATAATCGTTTCACATATAAGAGATTTGGGATGATTTTTTGCAAAAGGAGAGCCCACCAGACGAGTGTGTTTAGCGTTAAGCTTCAGTTCAATAATAGAAGTATTTCTCTCGAAAAAGGAAGTCAGCATTCTAACAGTGTCCTCCGAAATTTCGTTTGTATCTCTCATGCTAATATCGGATAAGTCCAAGTGAGTGACAGTGACATTGTCTCTCATACAATCAATGAATTCGCGTAAAGTAGAGTCATCCCATTCGATACGGGCAAAAGATATCGACCTTGGTCCTTCACCTTGTACAATAGCTGAGTGGAGCTTTGGCAAATGCATGACCTCTTTCATAATTGGGTTTCCCTCTAAATTTAGATGCATGCCGCGATTACCAGATTGACTGATACACTGGAAAATATCATACACGTGTCGACCATTCAAATTACAATCATTCAAATGAAGTGCCTCGATACTTTGGAAAGATGGTGACAATATCCATTTGCAGATTCGGTCTACGGTATCACTGCTCATTCTTGAACCTCCCAGGTCGAGCTCACGAAGACGGGTGTTCTCCAATTGAAAATCGTAGTGCATGCTGACTAAGTTGTATCCTCGCATACGAAGAGTTTCAAGTCTTTTAAAGATGGGAATCATTTGCTTCACTAATTCAGGATCAATCGCCAAACCGGTTTTGATGTCAGTTGATAAATCCAAACGAATCACTTGTTCGGGGCTCTTTTCGTACAATGCTTTGAGAACAGATTCCACCATATCTTTTTCCAACCCACAGTCATTCAAATAGAGCTCTTTGATGGATTTCTTGTGTTCTTTAATACCTTGAATCAGCTTACTCAAGTCCCGTTCAGACATGTTGTTCTTTCCAAGACTAATACGACTTAAGCTACTTTTTCCTGAGCGCATCACGGTACCAATAACAGAAAGAGCAGAATGTCTACGATTAGGGTAATCAGGTGAAGGCTTACCAATTGAGCAATTGGTGAGATCAAGTTTACGGAGCGCCTTGAGGCTGGTTAAGAGAGTGTATATTTCATTGGCTAGAATATTTTCATCTTTCAAGGTAGTGTTCACAGTCCAGCCATGCTTGGGTTGCACCTTCCAGGTTTCTAACTCCTCAAGCGAGCGATTCGCAAAACATACTTCTACAAATATGTTCTATTATATAATAATTAGTACAACGTCAAACACATAACATATTCATATCAATTACTTACATTGACTTGAATTGTTTTAAAAATTGCCAATAATTCATACTTTTGATAAGTAGGAGGAGTAGAGCCAATTTCATTTGGTGGAAGCAAAGTAAAAACTTTGGTTTTAGACGGCCCAACAATGGTATAATTGAAGCGAGACTTGTTCAAGTTCAAAGACGCAGTGTATGCTCTTAATGTGGTATTAAAGTGTTTCGTCTCTTCATCATCGTTTCCAGACATTTCATCCTCAGGGTCAGCGGGTACTTTATAAGTAATAATGGAAGTATTTCTAATGCGAGAAGGAACAGCTGGAGTAAGCAAAGGTGCCTCTTGCAACGCAGCAGGAATGACAGAGTCTACCCCACGACGAATATGATTGACGATTTCTTCGCCAAAAGTGGAAGCAAATGCGATTTGTCGATTGTTTTTGCTGACCTGTTTGACCTCAATTACAACGGTATCATCAATATCTTCATACTTGATCGACTGGATTGATAATAAGCCGAAACGATCACGCTCAACAGTCTTCAAATATTCATCATCTAACACACTGATGGGTAAAAAATAGAAACTGAATTTACCAATGGCCAAAATAACAGG
Organism: Mucor irregularis B50; assembly: GCA_000587855.1. NCBI lineage: Eukaryota > Fungi > Mucoromycota > Mucoromycetes > Mucorales > Mucoraceae > Mucor > Mucor irregularis. Next base: position 51,146 of record KK076530.1, read on the forward strand.
CAAAAAGACTTCTTTAGGTACATCTCCGCCAACCTTGATTCTCTTCTCCTTGAAAACTACCTTGTACATCTTGATATGATCCGTGTTTGCAAAAGTGTCACTTTGCTTGGCCAATCGATCAATTACTGCATATTTTTCGGAGGTTGAAATACTTTCAATACGAGGGTGATGAACGCGGACTGCTTTACGAAGGGCTTGAATCCATTGTTTGCAATCCTTATCCGAGTCTACGGTCAGAGTGTGATGGAGAGCCTGACTCGATTGAGAGTGAAAATACTCAATCCGGAAGGTATTGGGAGCAGCTACTGTTGATTGAACGGCATATATGCTTGATAACCTTAAAAAGATTCTGTCCTTATCTATCGACTTGGCAGCAGATGCGGCTGTCGTATGGTGGGAATCGTGATCGAAGATGTTTATTTCTGCTCTTGCCTTTTGCGAATTCTTGTATATAAGCAAATAATTATTGGTAAGAACAAAATGCGCCTTCTTGGTCTTGTTCAAGAGTCCCTTTTCCGGCTTGTAAGTGATATCGCCAGCGTAAAGCACCTTGAATGATTCTTCGGTGGCTAATAAGGCACTGTTTGCCTGTAGTATCATCTCTTGGTTAGGAGGATATACTGGATACTGACCATCCGTAATGGATGGCAATCGTACGCTTGAAGAGGTGGAAGGTTTCATCTTTTCTTGAGATTCGCTGACATAAGTGTTTCTTGTGTCGTAATTATTGTAATCACGGATGGATATATTACTACTTGCAGAGGGCGAAATGATTGCAGGTCTGCTATTGTATGGGCTGATACGGGGTGAAGTCGTACCCATATTCCCATTGTTGATATAGTAATAGTCAGATGGTGAACTTGGAGTTTCAGGTAAGGGCTGAGTATACTGCGGATGTTGGTGTCTCCCACCGTCATAATCGCTGGTGTTGTAAGAGTAATAAGATGAGGGTGGACGATTATAGTCGCTTCCGTTTGCGGAAAAAGAAGTAGGAGACATGACGGCTGTATTGCTGTATTGCTGTTGAGTAGTCATCGAAATATGTTGCGGTATGGATCCTCTTCCAGAATATAATGATGAAGCTGATGATGATAGAGAAGATAAAGTTGAGGCAGCTGAAATTGATTCTGATCTTTTATAATTGACGTTGTTGTTGCTCGGAGACCGACTGATATATGAGGAAGAAGAGTATGATTGAGAACGAGGCAAAGGTAAATTATTATAATAATAATAATTAGTATTTGACATTCCAAGCTTTTATTCAAAAACGTTATACTCTACTATGAAAACGTTAAAAAAACTTTGAAATGAGAAAAAAAAGGGGGTGAAATAATATTAAAGTTGTGGCCCCGAACTCACAATTACTTTATTCTCATTTTCTCGAAGATCAAATCAAGAAATGTATTTTACCATCCAATAAAACGACCAGTCAAGTTGCATTAGTTTCATTAAAGAAGTTGTATTGATTATTTATAAATTTCTACTGCATAAGGAAAATTGATTTTGGCCAATGATAAAACTTGAAAAACTCGCATGCTCTCCCGACACGACCAAACACGTGGGATATAGACAGGGCCTTGCCCATTGCAAGAGTTTTTATTTGCTGGTCAATACAACATCTTTTTACGTACTCGCGTTTTCGTGTATCACCTTTATATAAAGTTTAGATTGATGGCTTACTATGTACTCCGTTATTTATATACTGACTTCATTTTAGGAAAGGTATACTATAAGTGACAAGCACCTCAATGCAGCGCACAGAGCATTTCCAGTTATGGGGATCCCACAAACAAATGTATGATTAACATATTTTTACAATACTCGGGTATATAAATAAAAAAAGATGGATATCTAAGAATCGCAATTAATCAATAAAATGCGTTATCTAAGAATAAAACGATAAAAAGTGATGGGAAATGTACATGTTTATTTTAAATAATTGGTCTACTTGGTTTGATTCGCTTTAGAGAGTGTTGAAGTTGGGCATTTTATCAACAGCACCGATGCCAACTACAGCAGCATCACCCTTCAAGTAATCACGAGCAACACGCTTGACGTCTTCTACTGTCACTTTGGCAACCAACTCCTCGACTTCCTTGGGCGACATACGGTTACCAGAAGTTAACAATTGACGACCAATATCCTCAGCAATAGGAGTGCTACCATCCAAACTTAATAACAAACCAGCTTTTAATTGTTGCTTGGCTCTTTGTACTTCTTCATCTGTAACGGAGGTTGATAAACGGTTCCATTCTCTCTTTGTTGATGCTAATAAGTCGCTGATGCGCTCCTTGTTCTCTGTAATCAAGTAGATACCCCAAAGGCCGGTATCTTTATAAGAGGTATTGAATGACATGAACGAGTTTGCTAATTGGTTGTTGTATAACACAGATGATAATCTAGAATCCATGTGTCCAGTTGCACCCAAAGAACGATCCCAAGAACCGATAATGGATTGCATGACTAAAAGCGGGAAATAATCAGGGGATGTCCAACTTGCACCTTCAACAGCAACAGCGATATGAGCTTGTTGAGCATTAGGATCTGTCACTCTGAAATCAGCACCAGTGAAGATAGCCTTCTTCATGGCACTTTTACTAGTCGAAGCGTCCAATTTGTTGGGCAAACGTCCAAAGTGAGTTTCTGCAAGATTGACAAGAGCATCATGATCAATACCACCTGATCCAACGAGAATCATTCTTTCACCAGTATAATTGGTTTTAATGTAGTTTGAAAGATCGTCGCGAGTCAAAGATTGAATATTTTCTTTGGGGCCCAAAATAGTCAAGCCCAAAGATTCGTTTTTGAAGGCCGTAGCATGTAAATGATCAAAAACAACTTCTTCCATTTGCTTTTCCACTTCTTCTTGTTCTCTAAGAATAACATCGCGCTCTCTTTCAATTGCTCCAGGGTCGAGCGTGGAGTGTTGAAGAATATCCGAAAGAATTTCCACAGCTTGGGGGACATCGTATTTGAAGGCTTTTGCATAATAGACAGTTTGCTCGCGAGAAGTATAAGCGTTCAAATGTCCACCCATGTTCTCAATTTGAAGTTCCAAGTCTCTTTGACTTCTTGATCTGGTACCCTAAAGAGTAAAACATGTTAATTTCAGAGACTTAAATTGTTTCATTTCTGTTCACTTGAATAACTCACCTTAAAAGCCATGTGTTCCAAGAAATGAGCAGCACCATTGTTCTTTTCGTTTTCTGCACGAGAACCTGCGTCGATCCAAACACCAACAGTGGCAGTTTGAGAAGCAGGATTCTCCTCAGTGGCGACAGTAAAGCCGTTGGGTAAGATAGTTTTACGTAAGGTGGGAAGTAAGTTGGTTGCAGTGGCTAAACCACGACGATACTATTAGTCATGAGTTAGTAAAGAGGTGATATAAGCTAAGTACTTTGGTACGCTTACAAGCATATTGTTAGCATTCTTTCCTAACAAAGGTTTGGTGAATTTGGAGAATAAGAGCTTGGAGGCCATTTGGAAAAGTGTGGAAAAGTAACAATAATTTACAGGGCTACGCTTATATTTTATATAACATTTTCGCAGCCAATCGGAGCAGAAACAGTCTTCAGCCAGAGTATTAGTAAGTTTGTTTTACCAATCAAAACTGTCGTTTGTAGTTGGTAAGTTTTAATACTAGTAGAGCCAGTGAGTAATAAACATTATGGGAAGTAAATCTTTGAAGTTAGTTGTAATCCAAGTTTGTTGGCAAAGTACAGCTGCGTTGATTCGTTAATAAGTTAGGGGTGTGTAATCAAAGTTCACAGGTACCACACAAGAATGCTGTCAAAATGAGGAATATGTGTACAAAATCCGATTTCCTTATTTCTTTGTTCTCTTATTTTTTTTTTTTTCATATCCAACCAACACACACATAATATGGATAAATCAAATGATTGGAACTCCAGTTTTTGGATCGATGAACTTGCTAAATTAGCAGAGGATACTAAATACGCTATCACAGAAGACTTTGACTTGAACAAATCAGACGAATCAACAACTGGAAGTGAAGATTCAAAACATTCAAATGAGTCAAATCACTCACCACCACACACCACACACAATTTTGGAAAGTTAGTTGAAGCAGACGACGGTAACTATTCGAATAAAAATGTCGAAAATCCTTCCAAAGTTACAGAAGCTACCTCCAGCTCTGTGAATAAAGTAGCAACAAACTTTGATTTTTCATATCCAATCAAACAAGAAATAAGTAATGCTGGTCATTACGAAGAAAAAAGCTTTACCAAAGGCAATTTATACACCACAGAAATACTTCACTGCACTCTCAACGATTTGATATTGGGCGAGACAGGAAGTCCAGTCATCAAAGCTGCAATAGCAAAAATGGAAGAAGATGCTAAATTGTTTCGAAAGAAGCAAGTCAAGCTTGATTTCCCTTCGTTCAAATCCTTTTCATCAGCAAAGGGAGAAACGAAAGAACTTTCAGTAAATGCAAAATCATTTGTACCTCTATCATAAAATAAAGCATGTAAGACAGAAGATCCCTTTACAGGTTACACTGTTGTCGTTTAAACTCAATCCCAAATCATCGCTCACATTTTTTGTGTGTGTTTTTTTAACTTGTTTATTCATCCTTCTTGCACATGGATTCTTTTCAAAATACAATTCAACAAGCTAATTTAGCTAGTCTTCTGGGCTTACACTTGGTGAGTCCTTCAACTCTACAACAAGCTGTTCTTTAGTCTAATAAACGTCTTTTTCTATTCTAGGGATTGTCCCTTTTAGGTGCCGTTGCCTCTAATCCCACTTACAATATACCCATCTTCTTCTTTGGCATTTGGGCATACAATAATCGTGAATCTACAGCACCTATTAAAACTGTAAGTGTTTCTATAAATGACATGACCGTGTTTTAGTACTTATTTCTCTTGATAACTCTTGTAGTTTACAGGTGCTTTAGCAGTCAGCATATTTCTGGATTTGATTTGGTTTTATTTACACGGCGGCAACCCTCAAGGAGAGAGCGGATTTGGATTTGCTAAATTGTAAGTTTTACAAGAATATCACATAGTCATCTTTATCTAAGATCTATCCCAATAGTTTCAATATTATTAGCTTGGTGTTAAAGGTAAATGTTGATACTTTATTGACATATGTGGACTTGATTGATTAACGCATTGCTTTACAGCCTATTTCCGTCTATTCTGGTATCAATGTGCTTAAAGACCGTGGCGATCCATTAGGCGCTGGAAGTAAGTATTTTTTTCATATGAAACATATCGTTTCGCATTAATTGATCACATTGTAATCTCTAGACTGGTCAGATGCTCCTGGCGCATTCCCCTCTTCAGGTGGTTATCAAAACGTCAGAGATGGAGATAGTGCTGAATTTGCATAAGTAGCGATTCTACTCAATATCAAAAGAGAAAAAATGAATAAACGTAGGGACAAAAAAATGTTTATTTTTATCTCATACTACTCTTGAGAGAGCACATAGTATATGGCTGCTACCATAGTGGTATATAAAAGTACGACTGTAGTATCGTTCATGTTAACCACACCAGCGATTACACTGAAGGGTATACAAAGGAGGAAAATGAGACCATATCGCAGGAGATTGAGGACAAGGGAAACAATAACATAAAAGGAACCCAGAACAAGATATACCGCGGAGTTATAAGTGATAGCAATGAATAACCAGGAGGGGTCAATAAAGCCATAGAAGAAAGCAAAGAAGTGAACACAGCAAGTATACAGACTGACAAAAAGCAGATCTAAGGGATTAAAGATAAACAAATCCGCTAGTAGAATAAAAGCTCTGAATACCTTTATCAAGTATGTAAAGCGTTAGTTACTACAATTATCTACGCGATTTAGAAATACAATACATACCTTATCCAAAAGTGAGAGATCTTGAGTTGGTTCTGAAGACCCCTTCTCCTTTTCTTCCGTCGATGCTGACCCATGAGAACTTGAAACTCTTTCATATGTTGGGCCGTCTGTCGGTGCTCTTGAATTCATTGTTTTTGTTGCTTCCTTCTTTGTAAAAGATTTCTGAGAGGCTTCATAGGTTTGGTTGTCTAAATTGGGGGTGGTGCGAAGCTGATTCGATCTACTATCCTCGAATGCAACAGCTCTTGTGTGTAGGGCTCTTTTCTCCATAACCATAAACATCATATCAAAAGCAGGTCTTAGAAAAGGAAAAACGACTGTGTCAGTATCAAAGAGAACTTTTTGTGTGGCAGTGGCCGAGGGGGCACTATATGATGTTGCTGTCTGACGTAAATTTGATTTGGTCAAAGTAGCATTGGTTGTTGAGGTTGTGGTCGGTAGAGACTTAAAGGAGTTGTCATATGAAACATTTGGCTCTGTACCCGTGGGATTATGGTGGTAGTCTCTAGTGATTTTTTGTGGAAGGTAGTCAATTGGAAAAAAAGAGAGGCAGCTCGGCTCAAAGCTCTTTCTAAGTATTGTCAAACATTTAATACTATGGATAATTGGGTGTTCAAGTAGTCGCTCATATAACGAGGGTTTGTCTACATATTTTCTATACCACATTTCAGTATATTCTGTGAAGAAAGTCATGTTAAACCGTTTATACCATTATTAAAGTTATGAGAGATTATTTACCAATTGAATAAAAACCTGGACTCAGGCGTTTAGGGTTTTTGGTAACAATAACGCTGTTTATATCATTTTTGTGCATAACTGGTATGTATGGACATTAATAATGCATTTTGATAATCTCGTTAAAAGAAAACAATGCTACTCCCGTGGGATTATGGTGGTAGTCTCTAGTGATTTTTTGTGGAAGGTAGTCAATTGGAAAAAAAGAGAGGCAGCTCGGCTCAAAGCTCTTTCTAAGTATTGTCAAACATTTAATACTATGGATAATTGGGTGTTCAAGTAGTCGCTCATATAACGAGGGTTTGTCTACATATTTTCTATACCACATTTCAGTATATTCTGTGAAGAAAGTCATGTTAAACCGTTTATACCATTATTAAAGTTATGAGAGATTATTTACCAATTGAATAAAAACCTGGACTCAGGCGTTTAGGGTTTTTGGTAACAATAACGCTGTTTATATCATTTTTGTGCATAACTGGTATGTATGGACATTAATAATGCATTTTGATAATCTCGTTAAAAGAAAACAATGCTACTTACAATTCCATCTAGCAGCAGCACTGGATTGATCAGATTCGGTGGTCTGGGCTGCGCAAAAGGTGACTAAGAGAAGGGCGAATAACAAGTATTTTGTATACATCATGTAGTTTAAGGATGGAGGAATAATCGCTAGAACTCCTGCACAATTTATATAAATTTTTCGAACAATAAAACCTCAAGTTTAATTACCATGGAACTATATAAATAACGATATATGTTGTCTGAACACATATTTAACTGTGCGCTTATTGTATGCGTCACGAATGCAAATAATGAACTACCACATTTTTCTTTGCAAGGTTGAATCTAGTTTTCTTGCGCTATTAAGCCATTAAACTGACCTGATTTGGATAGAATATGTTTTGACGACATTGAAAATTTGTACTGTAATTATGTCTTTTTATTAATTGCGGACGATACTCAATGAAAGCTGAAAATAGTCGAGAGATATACTATCTTCAATTCTTTGTGCACACACCTTGTTCCCAATTCTCACTTACCAAACCAATAAATAATGAGGCATTGCAGACATATTTCATTAAGAGGATAATATATAAACTACGTAGTGCAAACGTCTGGATATTTTCACTTTTCATTTTGCGGAAATGTTGCCAATACATTTTGAACTCCGCATTCTCTATTTTTTTTCTTGTGGTGAGATGAAGTCTTCGTTCAAAGTAAACTCTTCCACATCCACTTTTTATCAAGATATTTATATGACATTTTTATGTGGATTTTTTTTGCTTCACCTGAGCAATTGAAAGACTTTTTACTTTAAATGACAGAAAACGTGCCTTCGAGCTAATCTTGTAAATTCATGAATATGTCTTTCTGGCAATATTTTTGCCTTTTATCGTTTTGGTAAATGTTTCATTGAATTCTCCATAAAATTCTCCATCAAATTTGGTATAGAACCGTCTCGATTAGACTCGGTTTTTGGAGTCCAAGGGCATTTATTTGAAATTTAACAAAGTTCCAAGGATAGTGTGTAGTGAAAATGCCTAATTTTGACGATTTCGAAAAAAAGTATCAATGACGCTTAGTCTACTTTGGTGATCGAGGAGTATTTTCCACTTAGTACCCTGAGTTCAAAAACGATCTGTTGTAAGTATCTTGATGTTAAGTGAGATGCGTCTTGTAAATTTTACGTAGAGTAGCTTTGTAGTATTACATTGGTCATCCTGCAGAGCCAATGCTTCATTTGATAATATCTATATCATGTAAACTACAAAAAACCACTGTTAAATTTGATTGCGTATTTTTGGTTATAAATCCTATCTCCATCATATTTGGTTCTTCGACATATGTAATTTGCACATTCTCTTCAAACTAGGACTTATTTCATATCGATTATTTAGTATTACGTAGTAATTGTCCACAACATCCTAATGGTAATAGCATGAATTAATTGAAGTATAAGTGGTAGTAAAGCTGGTTCTTGAGCTAACATAAAAATAGACATCCCACTGGGGAGTATAGCATATATGCGCTTATTTATGTACGTGTGTTGTTTCTAAACTTTCCTTCAATTCGATATGCAAGTCAGATTGTTCTACATAGAAAGCCAAAAAAACAAAAAAACTTGAGCGATCCATTCAGTTTGTGCCAAACAAACTATATACTTGGTATTGATGTTTCAATCAATTGATTCTTTTTACACAGCATTAAAAAACTAAGTTAGTAGTGAGGCGTCACCTAATTCTGGCTACGTAAAGGTGGACGAATATTATTACTCAACTGTCATGTACGTATATAAAGGCGTGCTATAGTACATGGCATTTGTATTTAAATGAAGATCGAACTCCTTCTTTTTCTTGGCAAATCATGCGCAAGTAGTAACGACATCAGTTTTTTTTTTTTTCAATGTGCATAAGTTTATGAGCAAATTGAGAACGCACGATCACCAAAACACAAGATGTTTTTAAAGACCCTGCGTGCATATTACAGTACTGTTTTTCAGACAGCAGTATATCATTCGGTACTAATCACTATCTTGGGAACTAACTTAACTGAGTATATACGAGTATCTCCTGTTGATTTTGCACGGTAAACAAAATTGTTCCACTCAAGATATGTATCAGTTGTATGTTGGAAATATCAACGCAGCTATACGTTAGGTTTTAGAGGTTCGTAATCAATGACAATTGATATTATGCGAATGAGTGATTGAACAGGGAATTGGTCGGTGAACGTATAAAAACAGCAGTTATGTAGTATCGAAGCATAGATGAAAGCGCTACTAGTATTTGTAAGTTCCAGACATTTGTAGAAACCGCAAAAAAGAAGCAGATAGTAGATAAACAAAGTATGTTACACCAGCAATGCCACTGGAAACAAGAGAGATTGCAAATGTATCACGTTACTATATAACAGTTTTCTTACGTGATATTCCTTCTTCACCTGGGTAATCTCCATTTGCCGACTGTAATCAATTAATTACAAGATAGATAAACTAGTCTATACGTTTATGAATATTGATTACAATACATACTTCTTCAGCATTCGTTTTTACATCATCCGCAAAAATTCGGTGTGGACAGTGCAAACAAAAGTTTCTTTAAAAGAAAACTGCCACTCTTTGTATTAATTTAACAAGTTTATAAAAAGCAAAAATTTGCGTCAATTATCATCTTTTTTGGGTAGTGTTTGCTCTTATGTATGTTAACATATTTATCGTACAAAACATTGCACTTCAAGTATCTTATGTATATTCCTCTTTTAGTTGTATCCTCTTTTTTTTGCGCATGAATAAAGACATAACTTTTTTACAACTCAGTCACACTCTAATTGTACGTATCTTGAGGAAGCAATTAGACTGACTTCAACAACGCAAAGTATTATTGAAGTAGCATACAAAAGCAAGAAGAGAATTCAAACAGATTGTGGACGTTGTGTAATTAATGCGATAAAAATTGGGGTTTGTTTTATTAAAGAGCTTTTCTCTGCAATCACGTTATTTAAAAGGGGTTGGCAGGTATCAAACCTATAAGTAATATGTCCCTCTTTTGGAAGACTTCGACACCTACTAATATTACAAAATTAAATGTCAAGTCAGGGTCTGTTACAACTTTAATAATTCGGTAGCCGTATTTTAATTTGAACATCTTTCGTTACCGTGGGGAAAGACGCATGGTTTTTGAGTGTTCTTGCGGGCTGACTAAGTATCGGCTTACAATACTTTTTGCGAGACGTATTTAGAATCTTGAAAGTTTAACAAGGATTACGTTACATACAAATTCACAGGAAACAAAGAAGTCAGTGTAACAGGAAGTAAGTTCTCATCGAATTGAGGACATTCTACATAGCTTGCCTTCCGTCATGTAACTACTCAAGAAGCTCTGTATAGAGTCTAGACAGCACGCATAGATATATATATATAGATCAGTGAAGAATGCCGTCATGAGAGCGTATGACATGTCCTGGCTTACAAAGCGCAGATTGATGTGCAAACGTCATGATATCTCTCTATGGCAAAGATTGAAAAAGCTGCAACGTTTGAATGACCAATCGATATAATTCCATCAATCCGGTCGTGTAACATAAGCTAGAGCAACAAGACTTAATTCATGGAAATCAGCCACAGTAAGGAAATTGACTACCGCATAAAATGAAGGTAAGCGAAAGGTGTTGAAGTGGATCTTTTGACATATAGCCGAAGATAAACACCAAACAATTCAAGACGCTTATATTGCATCTATCTATGTATAAGTATGTAAATATATGTGCAGTTTGTAAAGATACTATCACATATTCTACGCACACGAAAAAAGATGCTGGAAAATGAGGTAATGGTTTCTTTTAAAAGTCTAAAAAATGAACTGAATTTGAAAAACTCCGCAAATGATGTTTGCTGTGATTGTAATGGATGAATAGCTCATTCCTTGTAGCGCATCCACACATTGACATTCGTATATTATAAATATGTGTATATAAGGGAGAATAACAAATAAGTAATTGTATATGTACTCCTATAATTTATTTTTAGAGAATAATAATGGCTCCAAAACTATCAAAGGCTTGTCGCCGATCTTGAGTAAAATAATAGTTTCTATTTTTAAAAAAAGTAAATAAAAGAGGGGACTTTTTTATATAAATAAGAAGACAATTTCATTACATTCAGTTCTTACTTTTAGTTCTTCAAAAAATGACAACATTTGCAATCATTCCTTCTAATAACTCTTGCCTTGCATCTTCTCGTAAGAGGAAAAGAGCATCTGAACTCCACGTTCGGTTCTGCACTCAACCACAAAGTATAGTGTACACATATTCTCAGTCAGATTATGACAGAAGCGGGCTTTTCCCTGATACACAAAAAGAAGATCAGCAAAAGCATCAACAGTTTATTTTTACCCTTTCAATCAATTTTGTCCAAAAGGCTAAGAATGAACAACCACAAGAAGAGCAATCACTATTTAAAAAGAAGAAAGCAAAGTTCAATAGTAATCGCCCTAAGCTTTCCATTGATACAAGCAATTTGAATGGTCCGCTGTATTTCACGAATATGACGACAAACCACCAAAAGAAACAAGAAGTCCAACATTCATGCGTCGAAGAAGATCCCATTGATTCTGTTACGAAAGAAAATACCAGAAGAAATAGTTTACCACTCGTATTGTGTTAAGAGCATTGGAATATTGCTTCCTACTTTTGTAAATAGTTACTCATCTTCTTCATTCCCGCTATATATAATTATATATATACTTATTTTACCCACCATAACCACTACTTAATTCCTTTATGTATACCAAGTATGTATATCTAATTATTCTTTCATTTGATTGTTGTTAGTACGAACACTCCTGTGGTGCTCGTTAAAAATAAAATTATTACTCATACCACGAATTATTGCTGACCGCCATTTTAGCCGTCATTCCTATCAATCTTTATTTACATACCGGATGCGTGTTTATAGTCTGATCAATTCAAAAAATAAACTATTACCAGAATAGACGTTAATTATTCTCCAAATATTGATTCCTTTCCCAGGTACTTGCGGAGCCTTTGAAAATGGGTATATCGTTTCAGGTGCGTTTTATGCACTCCGATCAGATTCAACTTACTCTCTCGGCACAACAAAAACGATTATTAAAGGTGTGAGCTCGTGTACATATATTTATCTATGCAAGAATATTAAAGCAACATGGACAAATGGTGAAGATTGGTAAGGAGTGAAAAATTCGCATAAAAAAGTAAAGTCTAAAGTGATTGGTCAGATGCGACAACCGATTTTATAAGTCACAGTCATGCTTTTTGAGGATTGACAATTGACTACGTGATATCAGTGTTCCTTTTTACAACGACCGCGAAGCAAGATGGGATCCAAGAAACCAGTGGACGACGACTACATTGATATTGACGACACCTACGACGGCAATCAAGACGATGACGCTGGAACTGGTGGCTATGCTTGGGAAGAAGAATACAAAAGAAGTTGGGATATTCTTCAAGAAGATGCCGAAGGTCGTCTGAGTAGTGTCGTTTCACAGTTACAGCAACAAAGAAAACGTAGAAGGTAAAGACAATTAGTAAAACCTTTCTGCTTGAGTTAAACAACCTTTCGTTTTTTTTTGTGCTAGATTGTTGAAAGATACTGCGATTATACAACGTGGTATTATTCGCCATTTGTTTCTTGTTATTGATCTATCCGAGGCGATGAACGAAAAGGACCTTAGACCCAGTCGCGTGGAGTTGACTTTAACATATGCTCAACAGTTTGTCATTGAATTTTTCGACCAAAACCCTATTTCTCAACTTGGAATTATTGTCACAAGAGATGGTATAGCCGAGAAATTGACCGAGCTTAGTGGCAACCCTACTGATCACATCAAAGCACTAAAAACAAAGAAAAATACGGAAACAAGCGGAGAACCTTCGTTACAAAATGCACTGCAGTTGGCTAGAGCAAGTATGTTAGGAGTACCAAGTCATGGGTCGAAAGAAGTATTAGTGGCATTTGGATCTTTGACCACTTGTGATCCTGGAGATATTCAAGAAACAATTGAATTGTTAAAAAAGGAGCTGGTTAGAGTAAGCATCGTCGGTCTTGCTGCAGAAGTGCAAATTTGTCGAGTGTTATGTCAAGCTACAAAAGGTATATGGTAATATTCTATTGTTGATGTAAAGGGAACCAACTAAAGGTTTGTTATAGGTACATATGGCATTGTATTGAATGAAGCACACTATAAGGATTTACTATTCGAAGTGGTACCCCCACCTGCTGTGTTACCAAGCAAAAATACATCCAACTTAGTGACCATGGGATTTCCTAGAAGACTTATAGAAGATCAAGCCTCATTTTGCGTTTGGTATAAGTTTTCTATGCAAGACATGGCTTGGTTCTTTTATTAATTTCCCTCTTCGTTCATAGCCATTCAAAGCTGACAGTTGGAGGATACATTTGTCCCAAATGTAAATCCAAAATTTGTGAGTTACCCAGTGATTGTGATATTTGTGGTTTGACGCTGGTATCGTCGCCTCATCTAGCCAGATCTTATCACCATTTATTCCCTGTGGACAATTTTGATGAAGTCAAAAATAATAGGTAAACCTGTAAAAAAAAAAAAAAAAAAACTTTTTCTTGATCTCATCATTTTCAACCAATACAGCGAACATGATACACGCTGCTTCTCTTGTCTTACTCCATTCGATAAAATTGACACAACCGCTGCGAAATACTCATGTCCAAAGTGTGCACAAGAGTTTTGTGCAGAATGCGATATATTTGTGCATGAAGTCTTGCACAATTGTCCAGGTTGTTGGAGTGTTGGCAAAAAATCAGTCTAGATTTTGTCTCGGAAAATATTCTTCATCTATTACTTTTTTAGAAGAAGAGCTATGTAATTTGATTGGGGATCATGTTGCATCTATGTCGATGAAACGTAGCTATTATCTTATCTTCCTCTAATTTACCCTTGTATATATTAAACCATATAAAAAAAATTTGATGTAGTGTTCTTACCTTTCATTTTCATTTTCACTTTTTTTTTCAGTGATAAAACAAAAGAATGAAACAACCATCAAAAGATATCCCAATATTGTTAAAGCTACCATTAGAAATACTGTTACGTATTGCGTCGTTCATAGCATGTAGAGATATGTCATCATTACGTCTAGTGTCGAAAGCGATGCGTACCTTTTGCGATCATCCTTCCAACTGGAGGACAATATATCTAGAACCAGAAGTCAAAAGTCCCGTCTCTCTCTGGCAGTTAGGCGATCTAAAGTCAATTATATCCCCTCATGTATCCCATATTCAATCTATACACATATGGGGTGTGCGAGACAACATCATCTATTATATTTTATCGCACTGTAAGAATTTACAGCATTTAACAATATGTGGATGGACTACTTTGTCAGATCACTCTTTACGTTTACAACCAGCGCAATCGTTAAAAATCAAGACTTTGGAGCTGATTGGCTCACCTCAGCAAGCGAATTACATCTCGGTTGATGCATACACACTTGGAAAATTAATGACTCAATCGCCTTACATGATAAACTTGGTTCTTGGGTGCGAAGTACATATGCATGCTGAAACATTTGTATCTGAACTGGAAAAGGCATCTCATAATAATCACACCGAAGCATTACTTCAATCATTGACACTTGCAACACGACGAACATGGATGACTGAGCACGTCGTACGACTCATCAATACGTATCCGAATATCAGAGATATTGTTTTATCACCTACAGGTGCCATCAATTTTGAAAACGTAAAAAATATGGATGCTATGATCGAGACTTGGTTAGATCAACAATTGAAAGAGGCAACGTATGTGAATGTCACCTACCATCATCATCCTATTATTTCGACAGACAACATGATATTTTATAGCAGCAGAATATTAACTTCAACTTATTCATAAAGGAGTGTCGCTCATTTAAAAAGAAAGGTTTCTTTATCGCGAATAAAAGCATTTCACTTTGTTCAATTTTGTACATTAATATTTATGGTGTTGTATGTCGGAATCTTTATTTGTTTGAATTGGAACAATATTTCGATGATTGATACGTAATGTATAAAAAGAAACGAATTGGCGGCGGGCCAGCTCTTACCGATAAGTGCATTTTGGGTCTGAAGTTTTATACATCAGGAAACGATCAAGTATAATATCGAATATGCTTGCACAAGGCCAACGGATGTGAAAAGCGTAAACATCTGTTCCCCTGATAATAGTGTGATATGCAACATCATTGACAGGAGCAACAGACTCCAAAGTACTGGTTAAACCACAGCAATTGAATTGAGTGTTTATACAGCATCGATTATGATAGGGTGTTTCTTCAACTCGATCCTTTGATTTTCATATATTAATCAGAAAAATCCCTTACAGACTGTTTTAAACATTTCATTTCTCCGTACAATCCTTGAAAAGACTTGGTTCACATCAGATGTGTGTTTGATACCGACAATGAAAAACAATAAATCTATAGCTGATTCCGAAACATTCATATAACTATTATATATAAGTGAGACACAAAAGCTCTTACGTATACTATAATAGCTGAATTTTTATTTGTCTAAAACAAATTACCATAAAACCTTCGTTATATTAAACATCATAAAAGTAAAGGTTTACTAATGTACTCCTAATTCTATTTCACTTCGAACTAATGTCATACACCAGCGTCTCGAAGATACTCGCATCTCTCCCTGTGTACAGGTACATACAACAAAGTACCTGGAATGGTTTTTTAAAGCAATGACAAAAGGATCATTTGCTAATGCAACTGAAGGATGGGGCAACTTCAGGAGTCTAAAAAGTATATGGGCGTCAAAGAAAAAAATATTTGACAGAGGCTACTAAACCAGGAGAAATGGGATATCGTTCCTATAGCACATTAGGATTTTTCTTTATGGAGAATACCTTGGAACTTTTTCAAGGACATGCAGATATATTGATTAGATGAGCTGTTTTTTGGATTTCTACTTTTTGCAGATCTGTTCCCTTGTATTTGAGATTACTTAAAACAGCCACACCATTTACTATTATTAATTTTGAAATGCGGGTGCTCCATATATGTACTCCTTCGCAGTTTCTGAACCTAATATGAATCGAGATGTAATCATAGGTAAGATCAAGATATCGTCTTTCTCAGTTGAGGTTTGGTGAGAGATCGATATTCATAAATTTCCAGAAAAAAAAAAGTTTGAATCTGTGATCTTGTTAGACTTACGAAATTATTTGGATAAAACTGAATCTTGATACGTAACTCCCACAAAAGGCATTAAAACTAAAGGGTACTATTGTAACTTTCAGCACTTATGTAATCTGAAGATCTGCTTTATACTCCTGATTCCAAAAGTTTAAGGGAAATAAACTTTCAGGTATCTACGGGTATCGCATTAGAACCTGTACTTAGCACCTATTTACAACACTACGTACATGCTCTACATAATAAAATCTACACACAAAATTAGTAAATTTTATACATTTTATTGCACATATGCATTGTTTGCAGAAAAATAAACTTTCGAGAACAAACAAGATTTATTATAAATCAACCTGTGCAAACAAACTATCAGCACATCTACCACACATAATGTATGCGCTCTTGCTGAGCGCATATCAAATATACTCATTGCACTTTGAAGTAGACTTGTATAGAGCAATTGCACTGACTGTCAGGTCACTGTAAAATTTGCTATTCCGTTGCAACACTTCAAACGGCAGATAAAACTTGAATTAATATCTTATCGATGAACTGTCAATAAGTAATATCAAACTTCTTCCATTATGTTTGTCTATTGTTTTCCAAAATATATCATTTCAGGGATATATTGTTTTCTCAGCTGCCTTCTATCCAACCCCTATAATAGTAGAAGGACTCTTAGGAAGGGATCAAAGTGCTGCTATAACTCAAGCTAATGCTTCTCCCTTGAGTGCATACTCCCAGCGGAAGACTGTTTTCTATGTCAACCCTAAATCATATAAATACACAATAGTTTTTGAAGCAGTAAAAATCTCATCAAGCATTCATCGAATAATCGAGGTAATTCAAGTCTCAAACGATGATTATGAAATTAGCTTTACCTTGTAAGTTGTTTATTTTGAAATATAATAGTTGAAACGGGGCATTAACACTCTTTATTTTTTCTGGGAACAGGCTTATCAGCTATCTCGCTGACAATGATCTCTGTCACAGTTGCCTCTTCCTCAATTACTTACAGCGTTGTTGGACTTCCTAAAAATAAAGGGGCAGAGTTTGGTGTGCAAATTGATGGTAGCGATATTTACAGGTTGACTCCTTCTGAAGAAGACAGCCAAATCTTGTTCAGAGTTGACGCCCCAGTTGCTGAAGAGAGTTACCGATTCGTTGAACTCAACACAGATTCTGATGAAGTTATTGACGGTGAAGAGTTTGAACGTGATCCCATTGAGTCCGAAATCAATCAAATTTATGGTAGAAGCTGGACAACTCAATCTGTCGAAACGTTCACAGACATTCATAAAAGAATCGGTGTTCGTAAGCCTAGTACTCTCCATTCAACTGACGAGATTCCTGCACTCCACATCGTTGCTGATCAAGAGGAAGTTGATCGCATTCATGAGCATTACAACCAAAATATTAAAATTGAAGTGGATATGACATTTATTGGGTATGCGAAGAATTGTGGTATACCTGTCGTGCAATGCCAACTTTGCTAATATTTTGTTCATCTACATAGCGCACATGACATGTTTGGTGTGCAAATTGATGGTAGCGATATTTACAGGTTGACTCCTTCTGAAGAAGACAGCCAAATCTTGTTCAGAGTTGACGCCCCAGTTGCTGAAGAGAGTTACCGATTCGTTGAACTCAACACAGATTCTGATGAAGTTATTGACGGTGAAGAGTTTGAACGTGATCCCATTGAGTCCGAAATCAATCAAATTTATGGTAGAAGCTGGACAACTCAATCTGTCGAAACGTTCACAGACATTCATAAAAGAATCGGTGTTCGTAAGCCTAGTACTCTCCATTCAACTGACGAGATTCCTGCACTCCACATCGTTGCTGATCAAGAGGAAGTTGATCGCATTCATGAGCATTACAACCAAAATATTAAAATTGAAGTGGATATGACATTTATTGGGTATGCGAAGAATTGTGGTATACCTGTCGTGCAATGCCAACTTTGCTAATATTTTGTTCATCTACATAGCGCACATGACATTAAAAAGTTCTCCAAGGTCCAGTTCCACATTGCTGGAAAAGATTCCCGTTTCAAGTCAAAGCCCTCTTATGACTTTACATTCACTAATGATGATAATCTCAGTGGTTATAAATCTTTAAGCCTTCAAGCCTCCACCAATGACCCAACTTTCTTGAGAAATAAAGTGGCATATGAAATGGCTCTCTCAACTGGTAGCGATGTAAGTTACTTGTCATGGAAGCGGTAAGTTAAGTCAAATTTTTGGCAAAGTCCTTTTATTCATTGCTTTTTTTCTAGAGTATATTTGAATGGTGTTTCCCTTGGTTTGTACATTTTCACTGAAAACCATGATGATTCTTGGATGAACGAAAACGCAAATCCTGATTTACCGGATTACAAGCATGGTGTGTTCTACAAAGCAGTAGGCAGTAGCTATCGCAACGATTTTAGCGATCTCAAGTACATTAGTGATGAGCCAGAGGATTACCGCAAACATGGTTACGAGATCGGCTTTGATGATGCTGCCGAAAAGAAGGGATACACTACTCTTGCATCTTTTATCAACTTTATCGATGAGCAATTGAAGAAACCTGCCAGTAACAGTACTGAAAACGAGAAAGAAGTTATCGCTGAATGGGGTCCTTACATTGATTCCACCATCTTTCTTCGCGGGTAACTGAAGTTACAATATGTATATACATATAAAGCATTCTAACACTCTCTATGTTTATAGTGTGGCCCTAGAATTTTTAACTTCAGCTTATGACAACTACTTAGCATGGGGACGAAATTATGGTCTTTACAGATGCCCTATTTTGAAAACCTTTATTTACTTATACGATGATATGGAGTCTACATTTGGATTAAGCCCCCTCCCCGAGTCGGAAGTTCTCGAGGGAGACTATCGCCATATTGAAGGTTTCAGTAAACGTCCTCTTACTAGAGCCTTACTTCGTATTCCTCATTTCCGTAAATATTATGAAGAAGCTCTCAAGCATATCGCAATGTCGATTTTTAATCCTAAAATCAGTTTCCCTATCATCGATTCTTGGACTGAATTTCTCAGAGAAGACGTTGAATGGGACCGCACTTTAACAAGAATTAATGCAGACAAAGACTTTTCCAATCCTCCTGAGCCTGTTTCTAACGGTGGCAAGGTTATTAAGAACACCCTCCCTCGCAATTTCCCCAAGAACACTGATGTAGGCATCTACAAAGAGCTCAAGCACCTTGACCAACAAAACATCGACTTCCAAGATGCTATTGATGGACCAACTGGTGTCGACTCATTATTTGGTCTTAAAGAATTCATCCAACGCAAGTATGACGTGATCCCATTGAGTCCGAAATCAATCAAATTTATGGTAGAAGCTGGACAACTCAATCTGTCGAAACGTTCACAGACATTCATAAAAGAATCGGTGTTCGTAAGCCTAGTACTCTCCATTCAACTGACGAGATTCCTGCACTCCACATCGTTGCTGATCAAGAGGAAGTTGATCGCATTCATGAGCATTACAACCAAAATATTAAAATTGAAGTGGATATGACATTTATTGGGTATGCGAAGAATTGTGGTATACCTGTCGTGCAATGCCAACTTTGCTAATATTTTGTTCATCTACATAGCGCACATGACATTAAAAAGTTCTCCAAGGTCCAGTTCCACATTGCTGGAAAAGATTCCCGTTTCAAGTCAAAGCCCTCTTATGACTTTACATTCACTAATGATGATAATCTCAGTGGTTATAAATCTTTAAGCCTTCAAGCCTCCACCAATGACCCAACTTTCTTGAGAAATAAAGTGGCATATGAAATGGCTCTCTCAACTGGTAGCGATGTAAGTTACTTGTCATGGAATAATAAATTGCTGCCACTAGCAATTTTTACATAACAAACTCAGTCCTGTAGTTGATCGTTTAAAATCTAATTTACTATGAATTGATTAATGGGTCGGGTAAGGCTTTTGGAGTTACTAAAATTTTCTCTATCCTTTAAATACTTTAGCTTAGGACATGTATTGGCTACTTTGCCATTTACATGATCGTATGTTTCAGAGCTGTTGATTGTTAATAGCCTCAACAAACTATATTTCTGTACCTACAAAGCAGAAACTCAGGCAACATATTGGCCGCGTAAAGTGCAATATGTTAGTACATTACCAACGGCGAATGATCAAATATTTCTCAATCAATCTTTTCAAGTAATGATCCTATGATGTTACAACCTCTTCGCACTCGGAATTTACTCTGATTCACGTTCTAAAAAAGTACATGGCAGTCTTTGAAGTAATTTTTTATGCTATTTTAGTAGTATAAATCGCATGCACTTACAGACAATTTATTCATCAAGATACTTTAAAAACAGTAGGGTCAAGACAGTAGGAGCTGGCATCTTTGTCTTTGTTCATCATGCTGTTAAACGAGTTGAGCAAAAATGGAAGTTCCTTAATTCTTTGTAGTATTTATGTATTGAAGAAAGATAAGTTTGTTGAACGAGAGACTTGCATGTGATCCTTCGAGTGTACAACTTCCTGACTGTATTTATGTATGCGCTTCAAAATCAAAAAGTTGTCTATTCTACAATCAACACCAACTCTTCACAGAGATGAGATTATCCACAGCGATTGACACCTAGCACGCCCGCTGAAATTAAGGAAGCCGCGCAGAGGATCAAACATTGTAATCTCACTAAATTTTTCGAGACACGGTTGACGCAAAAAGCAGATAAAACAATGTAATTGTTTACGATATCATCAAGTAGAGATATCAAAAGAAGAGACAGATAGATTTAGATTTTTTCAAATACCTTAAGGTACTACCCTTGATAAATTGTGTAGTCAAATATCTCGTGAAGTCACGGTTTGGCTCGGTCAGTAAGATATATATCTATTACAAAAATCAATTAGGTGCTATCGGTGAAGACATCACATTCAAATATTCGGCGTCAAAAGCAGCAGAGTACGAGGTATTTTTACAATAAAAAATGATTGGCCATTTACTCTTGCTTCTTTCGTCACTTCGCATTGACATCACTCAATTTTAGTATGAACCTTTACAAACGAGTCATACCAAAACACGTTCCTATATAAATTTTTTAGTCCAATAGCTATACAAGTCTTGTTTGCATAAATAATATCGAAGGATAGCTGAATAATGCTTGACACTAGTGTGTAAGTTACGATTAGACTTTATACGTACAATCTAGTAGATAAGAAATGTATCTCTCATGATATGATATAACTTTAATCTCGCTTTAATCTTAATCTCTTTTTCCTTAGATAATACTTTATAATCTGGCTGATCACTATAAACTGAGTCCCAGGCAATATTACTAAGTGCCTATTTCTGCTAATACTTTCATCAATTTCTCCAATTTTTCCGGCAAAATCTTTACATACACGCATTAAAAAGGGTCTTATTTTTTCCTTTTCACGCAAATGATTGGAGGAAAATTATTCGATTAACTCGCTTGCTATTTGGCGTTTGCTATGATGGATGCTAAGTCCAGAAACAGGGTCAAATATTCATCCAAGCTGTTTTATAATGCGTACTACTTTGAACTCATGACCTGTTATACAATGCATTATGGTAGCTAGAAATACGCAGGGAAAAACCAAACTACACATCATATAGCCAATGATTTATCCGTCAAAGAAAAAAATACAACTGAAACATGAACTCATCCAGAATTAATTATTAGTAAACTCGATCAAATGTATAATTTTTCCAAATTGGTATCATTTTCATTTTTCTGGTTCTATGATGCCAATGGTGTAACACGGAATAGTTACGGGTCACAAGAATATGACTTGCCATTTGAATCTTATCGTGGGAGAAAGAATTTCGTTAGAGTAAATACGTATATCCTCCGTTACAAATGCTTAGAAGTAGAAGGACCATTGCCCATTTTAAATACTCAAATACCTTCTTTTCGTAGTAGATATGAGGGTATCTCTTTTCGATTACAATAAATCCGCGATTTGGTGGATCTATTATCTAATATGTAAGATAATACAGTGAGAGGGTAGAAGGGTTCAAATTTCATGTAGGGTCAACTTTTTTACCGAACTCCCGCTGGAAACAAAAAAAGAAGCCAATAAGGGAAAATTATCTTGAAAGATATTCCCAGCTGTAGTGGGATCGCCCAAGAATTGAGTATAGATTGAATCACCTTGACTTGAAAAAATCGCTTTACAAAAATATATAAAAGGAAGCCACGTATCCTAAAAGTACTACTTCATTATTTTTAAATTATTTCAATTCAACAATGTGTGGTTTTAGCAGTTACTTTCATTTTGACAACCAAAGCAATATTTTCCCTGACCTAGACCTTGAAAGCTCTCTTCAATATATTCATCATCGCGGTCCTGACTCTAGAGGAAAATTTATTTCTGATGACCATCGATGTGGTAAGCGCAGCTATAATTTATTGCTTTGTAACAACTCGTACTAATATATTACTCTAATAATAGCTCTTGGCCATGTTCGTCTCTCCATTATCGATTTGTCTGGTGGTCAACAACCATTATCCAACGAAAGCGGAAGTGTCCATGCTGTTGTAAATGGTGAACTTTACGATTTCGAGCGTATCAGAGAAGATTTAGAAAGTCAAGGCCATCACTTCAAGACCAAGAGTGATAGTGAAATCGCTCTTCATTTGTTCGAAGAATACGACTTGTCTTTTCTTGAACATCTTCGTGGTGAATTCGCTATTAATATCTGGGATTCCAAGAAGAGACGTTTTATTGCTGCTCGCGATCGTTATGGTATCAAGCCCCTCTACTATACAGTCGTCAACAACACACTTTTGGTAGCCAGTGAGATCAAGGCATTCATTCCTTTAGGCTGGAAAGCCGAATGGGATATGGATTCTCTCGTAAACAATGGAGCTATGTTTGATAACAGAACCTGCTTTAAGGGTGTTTACAAGTTACCTCCTGCTCACTATCTTATTGCCACATCTTCTGGTTCCATTGAAGTCAGACCTTACTGGGATGCCGAATATCCTAACAAGAATATCAAGGAAACTCGTTCTGTTGAAGAAATGGTGGAAGGTGTTCGTTCTCACTTGACTGAAGCTGTTAGACAAAGATTAAGAGCTGATGTTCCCCTCGGTGTCTATCTTAGTGGTGGTATTGACAGTTCTTGCATCGCTGGTTTGGCCTCCAAGCTTCTTAGGGAAGAAAATCCTGATGCTAGAATGGCTGCCTTTTCCATCTCCTTTGCTGGAAGTGACAAGTATGACGAATCTGCTATCGCTGAAAGAACTGCTCAATTCTGTAATGCCGATTTCCACAAGCTTTCTCTTACTGAAGACGATCTCTTGAACTCTTTTGAAGAATCTGTCTGGCATGTTGAGCAACCTCAATTCAACTTGAATGGTGTTGGAAAGTTCCTCTTATCAAAGTTTGTACAAGACCACGGTTACAAGGTTGTCTTGACTGGTGAAGGTTCTGATGAGCATTTTGCTGGCTATGCTTTCTTCCATGGTGATTATCTTCGTGAACCTGACCATACTAGTCCCGAGGGATTTGGCACCTTGTCCGACGCTGAAAGGGAACACTTGTCTAAAACCTGGGGCACTAAAGGCGAGTTCTCTACTTACATGGATAACGATAACTTTAGACAGGACACTTTTGGTGAAAGTCACTTGGCTTGTCGCAAGATGGTAAATAATATCAACACCCACATGTTCTTGGGCAAGATTTTAAGCGGTGAATCCCAATACTTTAGTGATGCCGTTATTGATCAATGTGGTGAACCTAATCCTAGTTTAACTCTTGCTGAAGCTATCAACGGTGTTGCTCGTCAAAAGGCTAATTCTTACTGGCATCCTCTTCACACTGCTTTGTACGTTGAAAACCGTACTTTCTTGCCCAATTATCTCTGTAACATGCTTGGTGATCGCAGTGAAATGGCTCATTCTATCGAGGCTCGTACACCCTTCATGGATCATATCTTTTGTGAATATGTAAATGGTCTCCCTCCTTCTCTCAAGATTAAGGCTGAAGAAGACGGTACTTTGAACGAGAAATGGGTCCTTAAGGAGGCTGTGAAACCATTTATTACCGATGAAATCTATAACCGTACCAAGCATCCTTACATCGCTCCCTCTTCTAAAGGCAAGAACCCTATTATCACCGAATTGGTCAACAAGCTTATCAACAGAGAGACTATTGAAAAACTTGGTTGGGTCAAATACGAAAAGATCGCAGAGGCCAAGGAATTCTTCCTTCAAACTGGTGATACCAAGGTCTTTAGAGACTTGTTAGTTATGATGTCCTATGTCGTTCTTTCTGAACGTTTCAACGTTGCCACCTACGGTGCTTCTCGCGAATGTATTGCCACTCGTTAAATTATTTTTGTAAATATTCATTTCTTCTATTATCATCTCATATCATCAATAAAAATCATCACTTGTAAATTAAAAAAAAACGTCCGTTGTATCTCCTGCTTTTTTTCGTTTTTACTTTGCAAACTTGAAAATGAAGATAAATGTCAAGTCGTGGAATATGGCAGCAGAGTGGTCCTGGAACATTGTTAGAGAGGACGAAGATTCCTGCAGCATTTGTCACTCACAATATGATGCTTGCTGCCCTACGTGTAAAATGCCTGGCGACGATTGTCCTTTGATGTGGGGAGAATGTAGCCACGTCTTCCATTTACACTGCATCATGACCTGGTTTCAGACTTCTCCCAACGGCGAACGATGCCCTATGGATCGTAAACCCTGGCGTATTGCGCCAGCCTCTTGATCTAACATAAACTTAATCATTCTACGTTATGATCATACCAGTCATTTGCAACATTACATTCCTCCACCTCACATATATCCAGTTACGCATTACAACACCTCAGACAAATTAGCTCTCTTAAGCTCTCACAATGAAAAATCACTCTTTATACATATTTGACCCATTCTGTACCCCTTCCTAAAGCCTTTTTTTTTCTCAAATAAAAATGGTCTTATTGTTTGAAGTGAACTGATCTCAGATTTTATTCTTGAAAGGTAAAAAAATGATTTAAGCCTTGTAGGAGATGACACCATCGAAACGGGCCTTGAACCATTCTTGGGCTTCTTCCTGTAAAGATAAAAAGAATGAATGTTAATAATTTGAACGCTAAGCTCATAATAGTATAAGTGAATAATTTACCTTCTTGATTTGGTGCTTGACACCAACTCTGGCCTTACAGTGCTTTCTGCGAGAGACACGGTTACCGGGACGGCCCATGACGACATAGTAATCCATACCGTAAATACCGATGGAGGGATCGTACTTGATACCCAAATCGATGTGTTCATCAATACCGAAACCGAAGTTACCGGTGGCAGAGAAGTTACGAGCCTTGAGTTCGTATTCCTTGACCTTCAAACCACGTTCAAGGATTTCCTCAGCCTTGGGACCACGAACAGTAACGTGAACGGCAATCTTTTCGTTACGACGAATGGAGAAAGTACGGACGGTGTAACGGGCCTTGGTGTAGACGGGAGTTTGACCAGTCAATTGTTCAAGAACCTTGGCAGCACGGGTAAGTCTATCACCAGATTCACCAACACAAATGTTGAGAACTAACTTCTCAATTTGGAGGTTACGCATGGGGTTCTTAGTCACCTTCTGTTCTTCGGCGCTCTATTATGGGATTTGACGAAATTAGTTCAAGTGACTATAATACAACAACTCATTCCACACTCGTAGGTAGTAATACTGAAGAATTCGAAATGTGAAAATGAAGTGAGTGGTTCTAGGTGATTATTTTTCGTTGCCGTCAACAATACATCAATCCATCTCTTTGTTAATCATCTGATAACCACTTCATCTCGCACCCTTATTCATCATCATCTATCGAGTGTTTAACTATCACCATCATACCATTGTTGGACTATATCGAAGCTAAAAGAGGGAGAATCTAAGCTATAGCCGTGAACACCATGATAAAGTTGGCATGCCGGGGGCTGGGCAGACTGGCGGCGCACACCATCAAGGAAAAGTTAACAAGAAAATATCAGGTTCGGGCCGGATTTATTCAAACTCCGACCGGAACGAGATTAGAGACATCATGGCAAGACAAAAGCACTTATGTACAAACACATACACACAAACAATAGAGATTTTATGCAATAACACGATTTATTTTATTAAAAGAATACACCTTGGATTTGAAAAACACAAAGAATAGAGCTTTTTATTTTTATAAAAAGTAAAAAAGAAACTTAGTGCTTCTTGGACTAATTGATTTGAGTAAGAAAAAAAAAAGTGAAAGAGAGTTAGTAAAGCTGTCAAGTGCCTGTGTAAAAAATAAAAACTGCATCTTACCTTGATCTTACGGAGGTAGAACTCAAGTTCCTTACCCTCGAGAATGTAACCATCACAACGACCAGATTGACCGGGACGAGAAGCAATGACGGCGTAGAGACGACCGGCATTGAATTGATCGTTCAAGAGAGGATCAATGGCAGCAGTAGCAGCACGAGCGGCGATCTTCTTTTCAACGCTCTTGGACTTCTTCTCAGCAGAGGCCTCCTATATCATTAACATCGAATGTCAATAAAACTGAATTACAACACAAAGTTCCAAAAAAATGATACTTACAGCTTCACCAGCCTTGGTCTTACCGAGAGGGAGAGCGTAGTGAGATTCGTACCATTGACGGAAAGGAGTGGCATCAATTTGGATGACGGCACCCTTGACGAGAGTGTTAGTACGGACCAACTCGTTGTTGGAGGCGTTGTAAACAACGGTCAAAGCACGAGTCTTGCGAGAGATACCTTCGGAACCCCAAGAGAAGTTACCAGAGTCAAGACGAAGAGCACGACGCTTGAAGTTACCACCACGGACACGAACAAGATGAATACGCTTACCACCCAACTTGGTGTTGGCGGATTGACGACCCAACTCGAACCTTTAAACAATAACATAACAATTTAGAATGAAGATAAATGTCAAGTCGTGGAATATGGCAGCAGAGTGGTCCTGGAACATTGTTAGAGAGGACGAAGATTCCTGCAGCATTTGTCACTCACAATATGATGCTTCTATACAGTCGTCAACAACACACTTTTGGTAGCCAGTGAGACGTACACACTGGCATCAATTTGGATGACGGCACCCTTGACGAGAGTGTTAGTACGGACCAACTCGTTGTTGGAGGCGTTGTAAACAACGGTCAAAGCACGAGTCTTGCGAGAGATACCTTCGGAACCCCAAGAGAAGTTACCAGAGTCAAGACGAAGAGCACGACGCTTGAAGTTACCACCACGGACACGAACAAGATGAATACGCTTACCACCCAACTTGGTGTTGGCGGATTGACGACCCAACTCGAACCTTTAAACAATAACATAACAATTTAGAATTCGACTTTCTATAGATCTGTATTTTGCACATGTGCAATAATAAGAAAAAATCCTTACTTTCTCTTCTTTCTGTATTGATCACGTCTAGCACCGGTAGCGCTACGCTTATGGCGAGAATCACGACTGATACCTATAGTAGTTTGATGGATGTCATTTAGTTTCGTTTGGATGGATTGATGCTTTGTATGTGATTTTACCCATGGTGTTTATAGAGAAGGAACTTAATAGCTTCTGCCTTCAGATTTCATTTTTGTCCTTTTTGAAATCATCTACTCCGAGCCTTGAAAAGTTCCGGTCCGCTCAGTGGCTTATCGAATTTAATTGCCGCGCCAAGAGGGACAAACTCCTGAGCGAGGCATTAAGAAGAGATAAACGTTCTCAATTTATGTCTCATACCTTTGCAATATAAAGTTTTTGTTATGTTTCATATAAAATTAATTGGATTTTATTTTTCGAATGGTATGATATATATACAGAAAACGAATAATTTAAAAAGAAAAGAGTAAAAATTTACATAATATGACAACCTGAATCTCGAGAAGCTGTTGTTGTAGCATTTGCTGTTCTACGTGATAAATTACGACTAACGGAAGGTGCCAGTTGACGTGTGGGCAATCGATTTTGCTGTTGCTGTTTATTCAAGTTAGCCTGCTCCAATTCATTTTCTTTGCGTTTTTCCTTTATCTCTTTTGGGAAATAAAGTAGCATGAATGTTTGTAAAGTTTGGTCCAGGTTATTAGCGTCTGCATTACCCACTGCATGCTGTTGACGGCAAATAGGACAATCATACATTCGCTTTTTATGAGCTTTGATAAGGCATCTTACACAGAATACGTGTCCACATTCCAGGCGAATAGGTCTCCAAGCAATAGCTACCACAGAAAGAAGTTAAAATAAGACGCTCATCAAGAGGAAGAACAATATCACTTACAATAACAAACAGGACAGTCATAGTCATCCGGCTGTGGAACAATGGTAATAAGTTTTGTTTGTACGGCATTAAACAATGTCTTTAAAATGCCTTCAACGAAGATAGCATTGTTTTTAGCAAATGTAGGAAATTCGGAAGTTGCGCTATTTATACACACATGAATAATTTAGTATTCGGTTAAAACTTCCCCACATAAGATGCATACATACCTAAGGTTAGTGCGCTTATCATGTTTCTTCAAGATCTTTATCATGGCAGTTTGATTCAAGGCTTGAAAGTGCTTAAAATGAACCAATTGAGCGTTGATAGCCATGAATTGAGTCAAGGCTTTCTTGGAGTGCTTTGATGATAACTTTTTAGTCTATCAATGTGAGCTTATCTATTAGTAAAAAGACTCCAAAGAGGACCTAATAGGCATTAAAAAACGTACCAAATTCATTCTAGACAGCTCTTTGGTAAACCATTGCAACTGCTCTTGACTTCTTTCGTAAGATTGAGGAGTGGTATGCTTTTCAGATTCATTTTTAAAGATGGCTGCTTCGATATATAAATTAAATATTTCTCTCCAAGCATACAGATCTTTTTTTTGTGGCGAAGCCTACATAGATGAACATCAGATAAGTCTTGCGCGTATTTGCAGATATCAAAATAAAACATATGACGTACCGCAATCGTAAGTTGAGATTCAAGTTTATCCACAGTGCCGATAAATCTATCTTTTTCGACGTCGTGAAGTGCAGCAGCATGCGATAACTCATGTAATAGCAAATGAAAGAACTCAGAGTCTCGCACGAGTTCAATCTTGATGGATAATGGTTCGGTATTTAGTTGTTGAGTAATTGGTATCAGTTTCAATAAAGCTGGTTCTTCAGAGGTGGTGATTGAGGTAGGATCGTCGATAGTGATCTTGATACAAGGGTGAGGGTCTTTGACATCTCCTATTGTTTGATAAAATCATGTGATGTTAATAAATTTGTTTATTCAAATCATTCTATAAAACATAAACGAACCATCAAATATATAATCCATTCTCATGGCTTGCTCGGTGTCCAGCGTATTGATCCATTCAGTGGACAAACCTCTATCTTCCAATTCATCAACTACGAGTCGAATAGACTTCTTTAATGTTTTATAGTGGATAAGATGTGGTCTCCAATTTTCAGGCAAATCATAAGCTGCTGTCTCCATCTGCTTTCCGAACTTCATTTTTAATATAAGGGTCTTTTTCTATACATGAAAGGCGTAGAAATGTTTGTATAAAGGGAAAAGAGAGAGGGAAACGGCTCTAGAATTTAAAAGGTCAGCTTTATAATAACATCCTATCAGAAGCAAGCACATAACACCGCTACCCAATAGGAGTGCCTCGATGTGACCCTCGTGAGTATTCTTTTTTCGGACCTGCAAATGTCTTAACTTTTAATATATTAGCCATCAAAGTTTCAGGTTTTCATCTGGCACAATGAGGGGTTTTCGTGCATTAAAAGGTTGACCAATAGGATATATTCCATGTAAACTTTGAGCTATTTCACTATATTCCTATGTGGTGCCTTGAAGAAGAGGGGATGTGGTTTGACAGTCCAATGATCCATGATATGACTTTCGTTCGAATACGGATCGTTCTGATATACATGACCAAAAATAAACTCTTAGCACATCGTACATACATTTAGTTAAATTGGAGCTTAGATGTAGAAAAGGCTTCAAACTCAATATCTGAACGACGCTTTCAACGACCTCTGGTTAAGAGCGTTACATTAAACCAACATTTATTTGGCTGTTACGATTATTTAACAATAACTTCTGTTGTGTGACAAATATTAGAGGAAAAAACAGATATCATCACGTTTTTATATATATTTTTCACAGGAAATATAGAGGTGAATATAATAGAGTTATTAAAATAAAAGAATAAGAGTAACGATAATAAAATTACAAGGAAGCGATGCCACTCTCCAAAATTTGTTGAGCGCTTTCTGTCAACGCACTTGCACCACACTTTTGTAAAACAGTGGGGTCGAGGATACCTTGATTAACAAAGTAAGTTAAAATACGTTCCAGAAGCTCAAGTTGGTCACTTAAAGATAAATTGTTGATAATTGAGGCAAGAAGAGTTCCAACGTTAAGGTTGTAAGTCTACAGGAACGCAGCTCATGTTAAACCATTGTAATTGATTTTTTTACATACGTTATAACTTTACCTTGATGAAACTTTGATAATAAATAGAAGCAAATACACCCATCAAGAATTGGCAATCCATACGGTCAGTCATACCTCCATGACCGGGGATACTTTGGCCGAAATCCTTTACATTGAAAGCGCGCTTAACACCGCTAGCAAAGAAGCC
Organism: Mucor irregularis B50; assembly: GCA_000587855.1. Classification (NCBI taxonomy): domain Eukaryota; kingdom Fungi; phylum Mucoromycota; class Mucoromycetes; order Mucorales; family Mucoraceae; genus Mucor; species Mucor irregularis. The sequence continues at coordinate 82,055 of KK076530.1, forward strand.
ACCAAAAGGTGCAATCAAAGAAGCGAAACAGGCCATAACAAGAGTATGAAGTTGAACAGGGGCAATCCACACTTGATTAATTTCCTTTTGAATCTATATACACACACAAATGATTTAGATACTGACACTAATATTATCAGTTTTGTATCATCTTTACCACAGTCTTGATGATGGTTGTCCACATAGCAGGTAATTGCCATGGAACAGAGATAAATACAGGATTCACGGGAGAACAGTTGATGTGAGACCAAGCAGACATGGATAAATCCTATTTCATTTCCTTTATCAGTACAGTGTTGTTCTGACCCTCCCCCTTCCCCTCTCTTTTTTCTCTTTTTACCTTCACGGGACAGATCATGTAATCAAATCTCATCAATAATGTTGACCACTAAAATGGAAACCTTTAGAATCCTATTCTCCTGTAAAATACCCTTCAAACTCTTACCAATAAACCAAAGATCATAGTACAAATCCAACCTCCAACAAAGCCTTCAATTGTCTTCTTGGGAGATAATTGAATTAAAGGATTTCTACCCCAGAAGAATCCACAAATATAAGCAAAGATATCGTTACAAATAACCAATGATGTTGGGATAAAGAACCAAATTAAACCCTCCAAAATGTTGTTGACAATGAAATGACTTTGAAATACGACAAGAATAAGAGCCATATGCATCCAACCGAATTGTCTAAACTGCTTCTTGTAAAGTCCCTTCTTTAAGTTGGTGACAAAAAAGACAAATCCAATTACATAAAGCACAAAACTGATGAATCGATGATGAGTAGCAAAAGGTAAAAGCACCCGGTCAACTAGCACGACTTCTTGGAAATAATAAATAATCGATTCACCGTAAAGAAAGTAAGTTGTAGTCACTAAAAAGTACCTGCACTGCTCGTTAGATTCTGTTACATGGGAAAATCAGTTTTTTCTTATTTACCAGCTCATAGTTTTAAACCACCTAAAGTTACTATCTTTTGCAGGGCCTTGAGCAATTTGTAACACTTCATTATATACAACGGTTGAAATAGCAATGACCATCAAGATTACCCAAATGTGACCGGAAGCAAGAATAAGAAAGAATGTGCCAATCATCATAAAGGTGGTAATAGTTCTAACCCACCAGTTCTTCCATTTCTTTTGACTTGACTCGTCCGCTAACAACGTCACCTTTTCTGTTGTTATTGTAGCTGTCTCTTCTTGAATATTTTTAGGCGATCTCTTTTTTGCTGCCATTGTGTTCTAGGGTTAGAGAGGAAGATAGAAGAAGAGAAAAGAGAGCGAGAATTTTCATGCCTCGTGTCTACTACTTTTTTTTTTTTGCAGAAAAAATATTTTTGAAATTTTTTGGGGAAGCCAACACTTAGGCTGTGGAAATCCTTTTCACATGCTCTGTGCAACCTAAAATCATAGCTTATACCATTCCATCATGAACCATCATCACCCCATGCAAATATTTCTAGAAAAAAAAATCGTAGATGTATGCATTCAAAAGCAGTGTGAATTTACTTTGAGTTTTACAAGACAAAGGCTTTGAATACATATTTTTAACTTAGAATCGAGCAAAGGGGTACATGCTTCGAAAAATGGGATTTTTTTTTGACAGGTATAAATATCAAGTAAATGAAACAATAGGTAATAATAATCGGTAAATCAATCGCTGAGCTTGCTGATAAATTTAAGATGAATAATTTCAAGAAAAGGGTTCTAAGCAGAAACTACGTGGCACCACCTCCCTGAAACAACACTACATTTATTAACTCGAATGTTGAATTGATGCAACTGCATATATACCTAATGTATTTGGCAGTGTATAACTTGTGTTTAATAATTACTTGTAGATATGCAATTCCTCGAGTGAATGTCAAAAGGTAATAAATATTTACCACTAAAAATTAAAAACATACATATACAACTTCATGCTGATCATGTTACCTTTTCAGGTTATACGACGTGCATTCAGTCATCTATGAGCAGACTTTGCTGAATCATGAAGGTGTGTGGTTCTCTGTCAATTGACTGGCACAAGTCAAATTAAGTACATATTATTAAGTTTGACTGAAGTTACGTAAGATGTTTACATACGTTGTGAAAGAACTGTTGAACTACATTAGATTTTATAAAAACAGCAGCTGAGGCAGCTTAGTTTGGGGACACGAGCTACAGCTACGGTTCCTACGAAGATTGTGAATTAATTGTACATGTGCTTTATTCTATTATGTGCAAGTATTTTAATTGGATTGATTTACATGGTAATAAATTGAATATATATTACACTTTTGTTTTAAGGAGGTGGTGGTTCTAAATACACGGTGATGGAACCGTCTCCAAACGTAGAATGAGATGACGTTGAGCTTTGTACAGATATTTGACTCGAATTGGATTCTGATACAATTGATGAAGGCTGTACAGCAGGCGGAGGAGGACACAAGTAAAAGTCCATTCGTCTATTATCATTATTGTTGTCTTCAATGACAGTGCGAATAGAGGTCTTTCTCACTAATCCACTCTGTTGATCTCTTTTAAGCACGGTATTAATCCTCACCATCGTGGGCTTCGCATAGATAATTTCCTGGGAAGATGCATCACTCCCAACGCGAGTCATTGAGCTTGTAGTTGAATTATCATTTTTTCTAACTGAAATGGCACGTCTTAGCACAGTGATATCACTTAAGTCGTCCTCACTGTTACTGGGTATAAGGGATCGTTTATCAAACTTGGTTACTTTGACTGAAGAGGCGCGGCCTAGACCGCCACCGATGGAGTCAATCATTGGCACGGTTGTTGATTGAATATTCAGCGATCGACGTATAATTGAATTATTATTATTGGATGGATCGGGTGTTGTTACTGTTGTTGTTGTTGTCATATCGTTCAAATGCGGAATTTGAAGTGATTGCGCGCCTATGATGAAAGGTGATTGTGGATCATCATAATTGACAACCTAATAACAAATTTACAGAAATTTAATGCTTTGTGAGACAGTTACGGGGGCGTTTCATTTAATTTACCTGATTCCAAGAGGTGTGTGTATTAATAGGCTTTAAATCGTTGGATGTAGGAGGTAAATAAGCCATTGGCGGTGGTTTAATATTATATTCTTCGTTCCGCATAAAGTCATCTTCTTCCTGTCGTAACTTCCGTCGTCTGTAATATACAAATCCAGCCACAGTCGCTATAATCAAGGCAAACACCACTAAACCAGTAGTTAAGCCAGCTATCAGAGCTGTTCTCTTATTACTTGCAGCGGAATCGTCTATGCTGTTGTTCTCGGTATGGTTGGTTGCCCGTAATTGTTTGTTTTCCATACAAAATGTGGGTGGGCAAACACCACATTCCGTTATTGTCTTGTAAACGCAAACCTGACTACTATTACAACTCGGTGAACACTGTAGTGAGCAGCTTTCCTTGGGTTTGCAGTCTTGTTGTTGCAGCGATGGACTGACATCTCGAATGGACAACACTCGTCCAGCTAGCAGATAAATATAAATAATTCAAAAGTGTCAAAATAAGATTTTTGATTTTTTACTTTATTTCCATTTCCATACTTTTATTCTTTGAGTTTATCATATATTTATATAGAAAGTGAAAAAGAGAGAGAGAGAGAGAAGAAAGTTACAAAGCAGAAAAAAATGAAGGGGAAGGGGAGGAGTTAAATAAGTCACGACATAGAATAGGGACCTTCGTTTTGGTGACACATACGCACGACTTCATGCCAACACTGTCTTTTTCCTAGAAACTAACAATACAAGACGTTTGATTTTCGTTTGTATAGCATATGCTCACCTTCTGTCACGATGACCATAGTCTATTTTCATATATTTTGTTTCAGTCACTCAGTTCCAGGTATACAAAACTCAATGGCTTGTTATAACGCAACTCAAAATCAAAAGGGAAAAAAAAGTGTTATGCGGCGGAATTACGATGGACAAACAGCCAAGACCAGTCTAAAATTGATTTACGAAACGAGAAATCGGGTAACATAAATTATGCACAATCAGCCTTTTTGATCTTAGTACAGTGTAGCGCACATCATTCATGCTTATCTCCACACTATTTACATAATACATTGTGTATTTATCTTGCTAAATTCACTGCGTTTATGTCATACTGATAGTCTTCTGTGCCGATTATACCTAACTAGCCACATTCATTGATTTATAACTCAGCGCACTGGGTCCTCCAGTCTAGCCTTTTCGTGAAGGGAGTAGAGAGATAATGGATGTACAAAGAACGAAAAAAGAATTTCTACTTTATCATGGCTATAAAGAGTCTTTATATCAATTTTTGCGAATTGAAAAAAAGGGGGGTCGAAATTATCGGTGCGGAACCAACCATACTATCCTGAAATGGTGATAATTATAATACCAACGGCACTTGCAAGAATTATTCGCACCACTCGAGCTTTGAGCAAATAATTATATGAAAGAATATATGTAATCAATATAGTGAGGCATTCAGCTTGCACATTGAGGCGATATTGTACTCATATATCACAGCTGCTGGATACATATAATGTTTTAAAGTTTAAGAAATCATACATACCAATTTGCTGTGAGCGAAGAATCCTATAAGTATAGCCGGTATGCCTCGCAAGTGCATCAAGACGCCACTTATGTATGCATGCAACAGGGCAAAAAAATTATTCCCTCAACCCGAGTGGGGCATGCAACCTCTGTTCAACTACATACTTACATATTAACACGATGAATGTTCTACGTATCGAGTGAAATTACAAGACCTGTAATGCAAATAATTTACGGCAAGTATCTATGCAAGATACAATTATAACTTGCATGTATTCATGCGTCGTGTCTTTATATTTATTGCGATATTCACCATCACTGCCATCTACATACCTTAACTTGTTGAAAATATACAGAACACAAGATCATATAAATGACACCCACCCTGAAAACCAGACACACGTGGGTGATATTTCACGAATTTTGATCTCTATGCGTAAAAGGTAGTTGCATACATAATGTTTTTATTAATAGTTTCTACGATACATACGTATGCTTTGTAAAAAAAAAGGGAGAGCTAATCCTGAGTACATTATAAAATATTCTATTAAGATATCATAGCAGTAGTTTGTCGTTGGTATAAGCCTTTTTTGTAAATCGCCAGCGATAAGATTAATATACAAATAAAAGCTGAGATGATTCCAATAAAGAAGGTAGTTTCGAAGCAAGATGAGCCATAGCATACATCTGTGCCTTGTCTTTTGTGCTCCCTTTCGTAAAATGTACCAAATAAAACATTGAACAATTGGCTACCGATAGCTGGAGCACATAATAACAGACCCCAATTGCGAGCAAAGGCCTACAATTAAAACTCAGTATTGTGTGATACGCACATAAACAAACAAACAAAACTTACCTTGGTTCCGAACTCACTGATAGTTGCAGGTGCAACACCAAAAGCAATACCATAGACAATGGCAGTCATGATGGTGCATGATACGAGTTCATCTGGAGTGGATACGGAGGTAATGAGAAAAGTCATGGCCATCACCAGACCTACAGCTGCACTCCAGAAAAACCAGAGACGATGAATTCCAGCTCTTCGTTGAAGAACATCACTGAGTGTGCCAAACACGGCTCTTGATCCGCAATTTGCTATACTGAAGATAGAGACGTGTAAATTACGTAAATGTTGTGCTTCACTCCGACTTGTGCCTGGAGAAGATAAGGAAGCAAGCAATTGACCAATATTAGCCAAGTAAACATAACCTAAACCCAAGATAACAAGTAAAGCAATGGATAAAGCAAACCCCACTGGATCGCAAAAGAAAGCTTTTCCCGAAATATTGACTTCTTCTTCAAATTCAATTGTCTGCTGTTGCTGTTGTTGCTGAGCCGTTTTTTTAATTGCTGATATGTTATCAGCAGAGACAATCACATTTTTTGATAAAAGGGGTCTAGATTCTTCCTCTTCTTCGAACCGAGTCGAAGAAGTGCTAAAGCTACTTATACTTGAGGTATAATTGTGATTGTTCAAATTATGTGTTACAAGATCATCTTGCTGTTGGACCAAGTCAGCCGGGATGTCATCATGAATCGGACCCAGTATAAAAGAGCCAAGAAAAGCGATGATAGCAACAGAGGCACCAATAAAGATCAAAAAGTCAAATGTGCTGTTATCATCATGTTGTGATTTGAAATATTTATCATTAATTTGAGAGAAGACCAATCCACTGATGCCCAGTGCTGCACTTGTGAATCCCATACTCATCCCACGATGGGCTTTAAAATTATGTGCCTACATAACAAATATTACATACATAGATCTACATATAAGACTACTGCTGCTGCGTTATTTATTTACCTGAGAATCAAGGGAACAAATGTAAGAAGCAGCACCAGCAGCACCGATGCACGCCAAATAGATGGAGCATAAGATATAATTGCTCGATAAATATCCTGCATAGGTCTGGGCCAAGAAGAAAAGACCAGTGAAAGCAGTGAAGGCAGACACTCTCAGAGTACTTTTTTTTTTTTCACATAAGTCATGTTTAGAACGGAAATATGTAAGCACATATTGAAATAAGAAGCTTACTTTTTGATCCCTAGTGTTTCTACCATCCATGCACATAAAGGACCTGAAAATGATACGCCAACAAAAGTAGCAGTGCTGACCATACTGTTCTCCAAGCCATTCCAGTTAAATCTACTGGCTAAGGAGGTACCGTATGTTGGGTATACGTATTGAGGTCCTGATACATTGGCAACAGCCAAAGCAGTAATGAAGGATAGAATAAGTGTCTTTTTACGGTCCATATAAATGAAATGAATGAAGAAAGAAAAGGAAGGGAAAAAATTAAGCAGATGTTGTAATTTATATCCTATTTTGTACGATTCCAAACTATAAGCTGCATAAATCGATTGGGATTGGTTTGTCACTCGTAGCCAAAATGATCACCCGAAAGTCCCTTTTCTCTCCTAAATGCAAAAATACTTTATATAAAACATATGGGATTATTTTATTTGTATTGGAGCGTATACACTACACACACGTTAAAGGAAATAAGTAAATTTATTTTTGGGCCTTGAGAACCTTCTTGACGATCTTTTGCTCTTCAATCAAGAAAGCACGGACGATACGGTTTCTGACACAGTGAGCACAACGAGAACCACCGTAGGCACGAGAGACGTGCTTGTTGGTCTTGGAGACGGTAGCGAACTCACGAGGACGGAGAGCCTTGATCTATTGACATTAAAAAATATAACAGTGAGTCAATGTGTTTCTAAGTCTTTCACTGTTCCAAACAACTTACACCGGCGAGGGTCTCACCACAGTCACCACAACGAGGAGCCTTTACGGGCTTCTTTTCGTATTGGAAGACGAGCTTTCCACCTAAAATTATGGACATGTGTAAATATTTCATTGTCGAATGTTCATCGTCATCATAATTTACCGGGAGTCTTGACAGCGCGAACACGGTTGGAACGGGTGTTGTAAGAACAACGACGTCTATATGTAAGTCTTTGGGCCATTGCTGATAATTATCTACTGAATCGTAATTTCAATGCGAATGTTGAATATAGGGTTGTATGGTGGTGAAGTAAAGATTATCATCCAAGCGAATTATATAAAAAAAAAGATAAATCATATCCGTTTAGTTTCATCCATCCATCCATTTCATGTGTTTAAAGATAGAAAAAGGTGTCATATCATACCTCCCAAATGCAGCAATAGAATGAAAGGGAAGATTCATCCTATTCCTACAGCTAATTTCTCTTTGTACGGACTTCTTCCCCCTCTGGCTCCTCATAGCCCATCACCTTCCCATTAGGGAGGGAAAAATGACAACTGTGCTTAAAGAAGTCCGACCCGGACATACTATTTCAAATAGCGCCTTGAGATTGATCGTGAAGCTGAATGTTCCTTGCCTTGATTCAACCCGAGACAATATATCCTCAAATAAAGTATTAAATGGGGTTTCTGTGATAATTTTAATTACTGTAACGGTTCCGAGTCGATATAGTTCTTCCAAATATTTAATAATCCCTTTCAAATCCAATTCCAATTCGTTGTAAAAGTAAGTAAATTATTCATAAAGATTATATCATATACAAGGTAAGGCCTGATTTTATTTATAAAAATCTTTGACATTTCAGAACGCAGAGGTACATCAAGCTACGGACACAGATACACAATTCCAGCTACCTTTGCACACACCTGTGGTCCTTCAGAAAAGTCTATGACATTCCATTATTTATGCGCACAGATCTCCATATATAAATTGCCATGTACTATGCGCGTGAGTGTACCCTTTACTATCTTTTTGTGAGTGATATGAGTAAGTGTAGTTAAAACTTTATGCACGATCAAATAGAGGCGACTGTATATAAATTCTTTTTTAGTCGCTTTTTTTTAATTTTTCTCTCTCTTCTATATTTATTTTCACATCTGAATAATTCAATAGTACTCAAGTAAATCGAATCAATATCATTGCGTTACTTCAAGTTTAACTTACATATTTATTAACATCTCAAGCGTCGAAGAGAGGAAGGAGAGAACACTCACCAGCAAGTCGCATTCAACGCTCTCAACCCTCAAACATCAACCTCGACCACTATTTCTTCCAATCAATAAGCAATTATCTGAGGTCTATATAGCATACGATCGTTTGTTAAAAAGAGCGGCTTAAATGTGGACGTGAGTTTGAAGAAGCTAAAAGAAAGTTGTCAAATGTAAAAAAATTACCTTGAGGAATTATCATTGATGGGGCCAAATTGGCTAAAGTTGAATTTATCAATAATGCGGATTTATCACTTTCACGGAGGCGATATCACATAGACCATAGAGTACGTAGGTGGAACGAATGAGGTGGAATTCCAGAATTGTGCAGAGGAAAAATTTGACTCCCTTATACTTGAAGAAACAAATACTGCCTCCAAAGCCAGTGGTAGCGCTCCAATTAATAATATCGAAGAAGAAATCGAAAACAATGATGTGAAGGCATACATACCGCACTTGCGCAATATCTCTCAACAAACTGCTTAGAAATGACCTGGATCTTGCAATAAAGCTTTTGCTTGAGGACAAATTTCACAGTGCTATGATCCAGACGTCAGATTTTATGTTCAATTTTAGCTCACTGATCAATATGATCATGATCAGTTTAAAAAAAAAGTCGCTTTATTATCAACCAAGGAAATGCGCGCATCAAAAAGGCGGATGGGTTAGATTTGAGACCATTAATACCGACCGAATTTCATTCAAACTTGCACCCAAAAACTATCCAGCCGTTACAAGAAGACATCGTCAGCTCTGCCCAGTTCAACCGCTGATATTGAAAGTCTATTTCAAGATCAATATTTGTCTCTTGTCTATTCTGAATACTTATCATACTCTTGAACATACCAACAGTCATAAAAGTAGAGTCAAAGTCTTGAAAAGGCGAGGCAGAAGAAGAAAGACTTGGTGTGGGCTGTTCGTTACCAACAGTAGGAAGGTATTGTCGCTGACTCATAAAACCGTTGGAATCAAAGCCTTCCAGGAAGTCGTTGTCTTGAGAAAGAGCAGAAGCAAAAGAGAAGGTATTTCTTTCAGCGAGGTGATTGCTGAAATTGTTATTGTTAGTGTTTCCGTTTCTCGTGGCGCGTCGGAGCAGAACTTGAAAAGGCGTCTCATACAGAATGCTTTAGAAAGAGGAGAACGTCAAACAGGATACTTTTGCCGCTCAAGCCGTCCCTAATGATTTAAAGTTTCTCGCGCTGGAAGCATACAAGGTCAATTTTTTGAATATCTGGACGGATAAAGTCAATATCAACAAGTTTCTGGATAAGGTGTTGATGGTGTTACTTCGCTTACATCTGGCACCCGGGAGGGAAGTGTAGAGACGCCAAAAGATGCTAGGGTGTGCAGAAGAAAAGTTGAAAATGAGTCATCCGTTAAAAAACTATGCCCACTATATCCTTCGTTGGGGGAGGATTAGACTCAAGAAGTATGAGCAGAAAATGGATGATGAAAAAAAGCAAGCAAAATGGCCCACAATTGTTCACAGGTTAGAAGACAGAATTTCGAAACTCAGGGAAAAATTTAAGAAGGTACGTGAACGTGGTGTACATGCAGCAAATAATACAATTACTCAACAATGACCCTTTCAGATAAAAATGCATAAAATCAGCATCATGATGCCATTATTCGGGATATCAAATTCCTTGTTCCCACAAAGGCAAAAAGTACAACGAAAAGGACAAAGCAGTAATTTTTATTCTATAGTATTATTTTAAAGTCGGTGTATTCTTGGGTACTTCAGGGAACTGTAATGTCTTTAACTTTTCGGTCGCTTCCTTCTTTTGAGCCTTTTTCAAGTACTCTCTTTGACGTAAATAAAAGTAATCTCTTTGAATAATAAATCGAACAGGTTGTTGAGGTGAGGAAGGTGTTGAAGGAGGAGAAGGTGCGTCTGTTTTAGCTTCTTCTTCCTCTTTCTTTTCCTCTTTCTTTTCGTCTTTTTCGTCCTTCTTCTCGTCCTTGTCTTCTTTTTTATCCCCTCCTCGCCATGATTTCCAGGCTGATCCTATACTCGAAACCAATTCTGTCACACTATCGCTTTCCACAGGTCGGTTCGCTAATTTATCTTTGTTTTGTTCTGCAGTTGGACTCTTGATTGGCTTATTGTTACCTCCTAATTTCGAACAAAAGTTGAAATCGGCCAGATGAGCTCGACAAATGTAGAACCAGTCTGCGTTACTATTGTCTGCTGAAGTTAAAACGACGCTAGTAAACTTGCTGCATACAAAACAAGGTCTTTCTTGCGTCGTCAAACGTGCAATGTAGAGGTTTTGAAGACGTCCGTTGGGTGATGAAGACATTCTCTAAATACGGGAAAGAAAGGGAAAATAGATGCCTTTCGAAAAAGAAAAAATTCCCATTTTTTTTTTTTTTTTTTTTTTTTTACAGGAAAAGTAGTATGTAACATCATAGTTATAATAAGCAGCTGTAAGTACAGTTGAGCCTTGTGATTACACGAAAAAAGTAGTTTGTATTTCACTATTTTCTTTTTATTTTTTTGGCTTTCTTTCCTTTTTTTCTCTCTTTTCCCTTTTTCTCATATTTATATCATCATTATGAATTCAACAAATACAGATATTCAAGACATTCAAGATAGAATGGGATACGTGGACACTGGTCCATCACAACAACCGCAAAAGAATTCAACAAGAAACTTAGATACGTTGCATCCACCCGTAGTTACTTCTTCTACGTCTCATATTACAATAAAAGAGCCAAAACCCTTAAGACAAGTACATATTTTAAATAAAAACCAAGAACCCAAGAAAAGGTTAACATCATCGTCATCAAATACGACTACTGGGTTTAATAATAATAAACCACCGGAGATGGAGAACAACAAATCTTCGTATTACCAACCACAACATCAACCACCGCAACAACAACAACAACAACAACCACCGCTACCCAAACCTATTATCAAAAAGTCTACTTCAATGGACACTGGAAACTATCATCTAAACGTACCCTCCTCTACGACGACAACAACAACAACAGCAACAACAACAAATTATTATAACGATAGTAATGAAAGATCTCCCACAGAAAATAATAATAACAGAACTCCTTTTATGAATTATCCGACATCATCAGCCCCCAACATGACAGGCACAAATAGTGATGATTTGAAAGAACGAGTAGTACATACATTATTAGAATTAGCTGAAATGGTAAGCTATTTGAATTTGGATCACCACCGGCAATTATTTGACAATGGAGCCTATTATGAACAACAAGGGCCACACCCCACACCATCCAAATCAGACCCTTCTCATCGCCCACTCCCTCACTATCAACCACAGCCCATCAGAAGAAGTGGAAGTAATAGCAGAAAAAAGTACATCCCTTCCTCTCCAGGAACAAACAGACAGCAATTCAACAAAAGTGCTGACGCTACCATCAATTATGGAGATGGTAGGCCAATATATCATTATGATGATGATTACAATTACTATCCCTATTATGAACCTCCACAAGAACTCATGTACGATGATTACAGAGGAGATTATATGGACGAACCTTATCAGTATGCTCCTCCTCTTCCTCCTCCGCCACAACAACAAAGACCTATCTATAGCAGTAGACCTCGTAGAAAGTCTTATACTAATTTACGAGATGAGGAAATAATGCAACAACAACAGCAGCAACAGCAACAACAACAACAGCAGTTTCATCGACTGCAAAGAAAGAATTCAAGAGGAAATATGAATAATAGAAGACCACCACATCACTCAGTCATATACGATACATACCTTCAACAGCAACCACCCGAGCCACTTCCTTCTCGATATCATTATTACCCACCACCACACCACCAATACTCTCCGGATGCTCCTTATTATCACCATTAGACTAGTATACGCAGTTGCGTATATAATAATTATAATTTACATATATATTTATCATTTTTGTATTTACAATAAAAAAAAAACACAATCACTATTACTGATCTTCAAGGAATTCCTTTACACTATCATATATATATAAAATGTGAGCATATCACTACTTTAAAAAAAGACCAATTCAATATATATATATGATATTTACCTTGGTGACACACTCTTGGTTTTCAATAAAGTTTCTTTCCATTCTTGTTCAGGATCAGATAAAAAGGTGATAGCTCCTCCGCCGCCCACTGACACTTGCACCATGCCATTTGATTTAGTGGAGGCAACTGCGGTACGGATCACCACGTTAAAATCAGCGTTTCCATTTAAAGAAAAGAACCCTAAGCAGCCAGAATAAACACCTCGAGGTCGATGACGTTCTAATCCGTCCAAAATCTGCACAGATCTTAATTTAGGTGCACCTGTCATTGATCCAGGAGGGAAGCAAGTTTGGACAGCTTCCACACTATTCACATGAGGATGTAAAGTACCACGAATCGTGGATACTAAATGATGCACTTTTTCATAGGTCTCTACATGCATGAGCTTGGGTACACGTACGCTACTGGGTTTACATACTTGAGCTAAATCATTACGAATAAGATCTACGATCTTTGAAAAGAGAGGGGGGGGGTTAATTATGTGGTATAAGATGTGCATTTTTTAAATAAGGTACCATTAAATTCTCGGCTCGTTCCTTCACATCTTGCCATAATTGCTGTTTGCGTATATCATCTTGTGCTGCTTGGGTTGCTTCACATTGAGGTCCAAAATCACAAGTATTCTCCTTACAGATACACTTGAGTACGCGAGCAACTGTTCCCTTGATAGGTTTCATTTCTGCCACATGGTCTGCAGATACTTTTAAAAAGCGTTCAGGACTCGAGGAAAGTATACCGAGTTGAGGAAACATGAGTAAAGCAGAGAAGGGGGCAGGGTTATTTTTACGTAAATAACGGGTATAAAGGCGCCACAAAGTAGGATCTGTAGGCTGTGTTGAAATGTGTTTTGGTAAATCGAGTCTGAAACGTGTTGTTAAACAAAGCTCATAAGCTTCTCCTTCACGAATATTATCAATACATTGTTCAATCGTATCGAGGTAGTCTTCATGTTGCACATCCGCTGTAAATACGTCTGACGTGATAGCGATATTGACGGAGGGCGTAGGGGTAGTACAGGTAGACGAAACGGGAGTTAAACTGATGTATTCATCCGCTTGTTTCTTTTTGCGAATCATTTCTGCAGTTTGTAAAATACCGCTTTCTTGTTGGTTGATCCAGAGCATCGCTTCATCAGGTCCGTTGAATCCGATTTTATCCAAAACGCCTTTCAAGGGTTGCTTTTTCACAAGACAGCAAATGTATATTTGCTTCTCCACTTGATCGAATACCAAGTAACGATCCACAAATTGGAAAGCTGCATCAGGCTCTTCTATACATAAACAGCAATGATCTACTGTCTCTGTTCCATCTTGGTGATGCTTGCAATGACACTCCTGTTCCTTGGGGAGTTGGTATCCTTTCATACTCTCTCTTTTCATCTCATATCCAAAGTAGCCCACTAAACCACCTTGGAATTCTAAATCCATCATATTTTTCCCTCTGCTATCAACAGCACGTGGTGTCACTCGTTGACATGCCTCCAAAAGACCAGATACATGATCAAAGAAGGTGTCTTCCAAGTATGATCGCTCGCTTGCTCCTTGTCTGTCTTTCAAGGTTAACTCATGGTGTAATGTAGAATAGGTCATCATAAACGCAGGATGTGTTGATAAGATCGACATACGGGAATATGGTGAGGACTTTCTACTGCTGTCTAACCAACTCAGGTATTGCTCTTGTTGTGCGGATATAAGCTCGTCCACCAACGAATTGGGATCCACCCAGCTGGGGCAACTTGCTTTCACATACAAATCAAAGTGACCGTCTTCCTCATTTACATCGTGATTGATAATAGTGGATTTCGGTAATGCAGCTGAATAAGATAATAATTTGGAATCCAAGGGTGTGACAGAAACAGGGCGATGACCCTAAACAACACTTGATTTAGTAAATTATTCAAGTTTCCAGCCAGTCTTCTTTGTATCCATTATACCTTTTCCACCATCCATTTATATGTTTCCTTTTGAAAATTTAACATCATTTTCGCACCGTGCTCAGTTGATACAGATTCTGGATGGAATTGCACACCCCAGATCGGTAGAGATTTATGTTGAAAACCCATAATAGTGATTTGAGTGGTGTTGTCTGTCTCTGGTTCGTTACTATGCTCTAAAAAGTGATTGCAAGTCTCGTTTGTTTCCTGTTCTCCACTGGTATTGTTGTTATCTGCTAAATAAGTGGCATTTTTTAAAGCGTCCATATCAGCATCATTCTCATAACAAAAACCGGTAATGATCAAATCTTCGGGAAGAGCTAAAAAGAACAAAAAGGAGAAAACGGATCAGACAATCACTTTTCCTGAAATGCAGAAACTTGTTCTTACAATCTTTATCCACAACTAATGAATGATATCTAACAGCCCAGAATGGTGAGGGGCAATCGTTTAAAATATCGTTGTATTCGGTTTGATGAGGTGCATTATGATGCACCTGCGACATACGTCCGTGCATAATTCTGGGAGCATAAATGACTTTCCCGCCCAACAAATGACCAATGCCTTGATGTCCCAAGCATACACCAAAGATAGGTCGATGATATTCGCTTTGCTGTGGATCCAATTGTGCTTGAAGTAACTGCGTACAGATACCAAAGTCTGAACTTCTTTCTGGTCGACCGGGACCAGGGGATATAATCACATTATTGAAATAAGGCAATACATTGGCAGTAAATTCATCCCTAAACATTCTGCTTTAGTGTGTACGTTCTGTCTGTTGGAAAGAACAACAACTTACCAGGTGAACTGATCGTTGCGAATGACAACTGAAATGCAGAAACTTGTTCTTACAATCTTTATCCACAACTAATGAATGATATCTAACAGCCCAGAATGGTGAGGGGCAATCGTTTAAAATATCGTTGTATTCGGTTTGATGAGGTGCATTATGATGCACCTGCGACATACGTCCGTGCATAATTCTGGGAGCATAAATGACTTTCCCGCCCAACAAATGACCAATGCCTTGATGTCCCAAGCATACACCAAAGATAGGTCGATGATATTCGCTTTGCTGTGGATCCAATTGTGCTTGAAGTAACTGCGTACAGATACCAAAGTCTGAACTTCTTTCTGGTCGACCGGGACCAGGGGATATAATCACATTATTGAAATAAGGCAATACATTGGCAGTAAATTCATCCCTAAACATTCTGCTTTAATTTTGGTGCTCTGTCTGTTGGAAAGAACAACAACTTACCAGGTGAACTGATCGTTGCGAATGACAACGACATTGCTGTCTTGTTGGAAAAGTTGTAACAAATTGAAGGTATAAGAGTCATAATTATCGATAATAAGCGTTTTAATATGTGGTATCACTTTTTCCATTTTTTATAGGTTAGAAAGAGAGAAGAAAGAAATGAATTATATAACCTTTTTGTTTATATTTGCTCTCACAAAAAAAAAAACTTAAGATTTGATGGTTTGATGGATCGCAAATAAAATTGATTGGTGGAACCATTTAAACTGTTGCAATTGGAGAAGAGATTTCTGAGGGTAATAATAAACATATTTCAATCAGAATTTCACGTCTTGAGAAAACCATTAGATAGAAAAACGTTTGATTTATTTATATATATACACATACATATATATCTGTGCGAGTGTTTGTTTGTATAAGCGTATCTTATTGTACTTGTAAAAAAAAAACGAAAAGCAAGAGAGAGAGAGAGAGAGATTGGGAAATTAAAAAGAAGATGGTGACTAATGATTGGCTCAAGATGGGGGAACAGAGTCGTAACTCCAGATCCTTGCACGGTTATCACCAGATCCTGTAGCGAATAAAGGTCTTCTTCCAGGACTTGTAGCGACAGATATCACTATATAAATTATATTAATAAACTTCATTCCAACTTCAATATAATACAATATTTTATACCTGAATTCTTGTGTCCTTGCAACATAAATTGAGTTTGACCCGTTCGAGGGTCCCAAAATTGCACGCCTCTGTCTTTGGAGCCAGATACAATCCAACGATCATCGGGTGTAGTAGCAACAGAGAGGACAAAGTCCTTATGTCCTGAAAAAGTTTGTATGCAAGGGTTCTTTGATCGATCGCCTCCTAATTGCCATAACTTCAAGGTCTTGTCTAAACTTCCACTGACAAGAGCTTTTCCATCAGGCATAAAAGCAACGGAATAAACACTGTCTTTGTGACCCTCTAATTTCTCTAATAAATTGCCAGTGACTGCATCCCATACACGTACAATTTTATCTAAACTACCAGCAGCAACTAATCGACTATCCGGTGAGATAGCAATACTTGTTACGCCTGGATCACTCTGATCCGCTTCATTAATACGTAAGACGTATAGACATTTAGGCTCTAACCAATCCCAAATACGCGTTGTACGATCTCCAGAGCCAGAAACTAAGATACGTCCATCGCGAGTGTGTACGTGTGAATAAATATCCTGATCGTGTCCTGATAACACTGTTAAGATACGTTTTTTTGCTATATTCCAAATCTATTTAAGTATAAATTAAATTATTAGTCTTTCTTTTAAATAACATAAAGAAATGACTTACTCGAATTCTTCTATCTTCTGCTCCAGTGGCAAGGTATTTACCATCAGGACTGAAACTAACAGATCGAATATATAAATCACCGTCTCTACCCGCAGTTCTCTAATAAATTGCCAGTGACTGCATCCCATACACGTACAATTTTATCTAAACTACCAGCAGCAACTAATCGACTATCCGGTGAGATAGCAATACTTGTTACGCCTGGATCACTCTGATCCGCTTCATTAATACGTAAGACGTATAGACATTTAGGCTCTAACCAATCCCAAATACGCGTTGTACGATCTCCAGAGCCAGAAACTAAGATACGTCCATCGCGACTAAACTCTAGTGAATAAATATCCTGATCGTGTCCTGATAACACTGTTAAGATACGTTTTTTTGCTATATTCCAAATCTATTTAAGTATAAATTAAATTATTAGTCTTTCTTTTAAATAACATAAAGAAATGACTTACTCGAATTCTTCTATCTTCTGCTCCAGTGGCAAGGTATTTACCATCAGGACTGAAACTAACAGATCGAATATATAAATCACCGTCTCTACCCGCAGTTTCATCTTGAAGTACACTACGCAGAATATGAATTAGACGCGCTTAGAATTTGAGCGTCTGTGTAACAATAAAAACTTACGCTACGCGAGTTGAAGTGGCTGTATCATAGATATATGTTGCTTGGTTACATCCAGCAGCAAGATATCTTCCATCCATACTGAACTTGACACAGCATACAACGCTATCATGATCTAATGT
Organism: Mucor irregularis B50; assembly: GCA_000587855.1. Taxonomy (NCBI): domain Eukaryota; kingdom Fungi; phylum Mucoromycota; class Mucoromycetes; order Mucorales; family Mucoraceae; genus Mucor; species Mucor irregularis. The sequence goes on from KK076530.1 coordinate 99,904, forward strand.
ATGAACAAGATCTACCTTGAGATATCTTGGTACTTTGGGATTAAATCTATTACAATAATTAGTTATGTATCAATTCTCCTTTTTCTACAAGTAATTATTACAATGCAAACCAATCCAGCCCTTCCACTTTCATATTAGCAGGTACATTTTCAGGATCAAGATCATTTAAAGCAACAGGTGGTGGTGGTGGTGCTTGCTGTTGTTGTGCAGATTGCTGTTGTTTATTCATCGATCGATTATTGTTAGAATTATTTTGATGTGGTGCTTGTTGTGCAGGTGGTTGTGAAGGTGGTGGAGGTTGTGAGCCAAAGTGAGGCACATTGACTAAAGGTGAACCTGAAGAAAGCATTGGTGGAGGTGGTGCTTTACTTTCAATTTGTTGTTGTTGTTGCTGTGGTGGTGGGATATATCCTCCACTATGCATTTGATCTAATTGTTGTCTCAACCTAGAAATCTCTTCTTCGTATCTATGGAAACAAAGTCAGCTTCAACCACTTTTCTTAAAAATTAGAAAAATAAAACACGTAACTGTTTCTTGATAACTTGCTGTGTTCTCTCTAAATCCACCAAGGTTTGTTGAAATATATTCATTTCTTGGATTTGACTATTGACTGTAAACATGAAAATATAAGCGCTCTTATTCCGCAGCAGCCTTTCTATGTCTACTACACACACCTTTATGCTCATATTCGTCTCGTTGACTCTTTGCAATTTGAGCATCTTGACTAAGTTGATCATACTCAACTTTAATGGCTTCTAATAACTCAAGTAATCGTGTTTGATTCGCTGGAACCATAGGTCGATGGTTATAAACAGACATGGCGTATTCTCAAAAAAGTTGTCAATTATAAGGAGAGAAAGAGAGAGAGAGAGAAAGAAAGGAAAGAACAAAAGAAAGAAAAAAAAAAAGATTCCCCACCACTCTCTTGAGAAACACTAGCGGAGTTTTAATAAATGATTTGCGTTGCTATGGTTACACAAAGTAAATGTGGGTCAATTGTGGTATACATTTTATTCTAATTTATCCAGATGATCCAGTCTTGTTAATACTACGTTTTTACTTGTTTCTTCAATTTCACCTGCTAAGAACACTTCGTCCAAGATTGCATATACCTTGTAGAGGCATCAGTTTTTATTCTACCCATACATACATAAACAGACACAATCTACTTTACCTTGTAAAAGTTAAACACTAAATCCAATTCACATACATTTCCAAAGAAAGCATCTAATACTTCAACAAAGAAATGAATAGCTTCGAGATAGGATAATTCATTATCATTAGCATCAACGCATACACAAAAGAACAGTCCAGCATAACGGCGGTATACAATTTTATAATTTCGAAACTAGAGTGTAGACATTGAGTTCACTATTCACAGCCTCTTTGTCCATTCAATTACCTCCACAAAATTACTTTGATGCTTTTGATCTCTCGGCGCAATAAGTCGATGGACTTCTCCTTTAAGCTTCACTTTCTCGTCATCTTCGTATGGCACGTACCATTTGGCTAATCTTGTTTTACCTTGACGATTTTGAACTAGAATAAATCGAAGCTGAATGCGCTGTCAATAACTTCATCTCTCTGCTGCGTGTAAACAATAAAAGTCTCTGTACCATATTATAATATATTTAATGACAATGTTGAAATGCAGTAACGAGTAGAAATGGGAGAAGGAGGAAAAAGAGGGCGAATTAATTACTTTTTAAAAACCAATTCATATCCAGCCAGATGGAGAGAGGAAAATGATATTTTTTATTTAGAAAATAAATAGCAGTAGTAGTAGAATATATGATGGGGTGAATGATATGTATAGATATAGAATGTATATAAAAGAAACAATTTATGCTTGACGCTTTTCAACCATAACCTTCATGCCGTTTAACATGGGCAAAGTCAAAGAGACTTGATAAGTGATTTCTTGTCCAGCAACCAGACTGAACTTATATCTCTTAACAAGGAACACAATAGCAACAAGGGCTTCCAAAGTAGCCAAGTTTTGACCCAGACAAACACGAGGACCAGCATGGAATGCGGGCCATTGACCTTGACTTTCTCTCTTCAATTCTCCTTGTTCGTTGATCCAACGCTCAGGCTTGAAAATCTTGGCGTCAGCTCCCCAGACCTTTTCACAACGACCTTGAGCATAGGGGCACCATAAAATATAATCTCCCTTCTTGATATGAGTACCGTCGGGCCAAATATCGTCGTTTAAGGCGTATTTCTGGTTCAAGGGCACAGAGGGATAGTGACGTAAAACTTCGTAAAAGACAGCATGGGCATATTTCATATCCTTAATCACTTCATAAAGTGCGGCAGAATCGTGCAACACATCATCAGTAATGTTTTCATTAATTTCTTCCAAGAGCTTTTCTTCAACACGAGGATGACAGAGTAACATGTAGAAGGTCCAAGAAAGTGCTTGTGCAGTGGTATCACGACCGGCAATGACAAAGTTCAAGACAATGTCACGAAGTTCATCATTGTTCAAAAGCTCCCCTTGAGCGTTACGAGCATCCATGAAACGAGAGAGTAAATCGCGATGACCGGTTTCACCATTAGCGATTTCGACACGACGCTTTTCAGTGACTTCTCTGGCAAAATTGTCAACAACACTCAAATGATTATTCATGTTGCTCTTCCAGGGCATAGCCATACTCAAAAGACGCTCAGTGATGGGCCAAATAGGGTTGACGAATCTTTGGAAAGTGGTCTTTTGGGCTTCGTCAAAAGCAGCGGCGAAAGGAACTTTACCAGTTGCAGACAAAGCGTTCAAATGGACACCAAAACCAAGCCTACATATATATAAATGTTAGTATTGTTGTAAACGGATGTAGTTTCAGTAAAGTATGTATTCTTACAAAATGAAAGAATCCAAAGTGAATTTGAACATGACATCGTGAAAGTCAACTACTTCGTTGTTATCAGCGGCTTTGTCCCAGATGTTCTTTGACATGAATTCAATTTCTTCTACAAAAACACTAGAATACAAATATTTAGAATAAATAATGCAAACAGTGGTACAAATTTTACGTACTCTGTGAAATGATCTCTGAAGTTTTTGACATTGAAAATATGACTGGCAGTTTTACGTTGGTATTTCCAGTCTTCACCGTTGGCGTTGAAGATACCGTTACCAAACAAATCAACAAGAGATGCATGGAATTCGGGACCCTTGATATAGTTTTCAAAATTGTCTACATACATTGGTGGGAAGAATGAGTATTTTATGTTTAAAGTCCTATGCATGAAATAAACTCACTCTTCAAGACGTGCTCCACGTTACGAGGATCTAATGTGGCGACGTGACGAGGAATACCGAGTGCAGACATGGTAAGTGTCAACTCATCCAATTGAGTGAAGCCTTCCATCAAGAAATCATGGATCTTATCTTTATATTGGATCAAGATGGGAAGATTACCCACTAAAGGCCATCCCTTTTGTGTCTTGATACCTTCACGGTTACTATCGAATACAGCGCGATCATGGTAAATAGCGGAAAGAACACCGATACCAGCTAATGCTGCTCCACCAATGTATTGATAAATAGGATTAGAAGTAGTTGACATATTGAAATAAAATAAAAGTAGGGAATACAGAAAGAAAGAAAGAAATACAAAAAAAATTAAAGGTTGCTTTATATCATCGTAATTTGTGTGGCACAAATCATGACATTTTAAAGTAGTACGGGTCTCCATTTTTTTTTGCAGTGGGGAGATATTCCCCACTTAAAAAAAAACAGATTTCCACCCACTGAAAATTTTCACATGTGTTCTAGTGAAAATAGTTGGGATCGACTTGAATTTTGCCCTTGCGTCCAGCTCACATGATATCGAAGCTCTAACTTTGCTTTACAGCCTTGCTTGCTTATCTTTACCACTGGCCAGGTTTCCCTTTATTATGTAAATGCCCCACTAAAAACACAAGTTTACTTTAGCCTACCCACGTGTGATTTGCTTAGTTTTTCTTAGTATAAACGCGTTTGATAACTCTTTTTTTCCATCTGTATGTATTTATTGATCCCACATCATACCTTTATACAAAGGAATACGGAAATGGCAAATACATTGTAAATAAATCTTTTATATATACACAAACACAACATCAGTACATGTATATGCACTGTCGTATTAAAGAAAAAGGAAATGCTCACAAGGTACTTGTCCAGAAAACGAAGCAGTTTTTTTTTTGAATTATTTCCATATTGACTTCAAACTATTTGACTGGATAAATATGCCATTTTAGGAAATAGTCATTGTGTCTCACCTTATTTATTTACATCATGTCAAAATATAACGTAGCCTCCGTGTCATTATCTTTTAGCGTGTTTGCTAGTAAAATAGACATTGCGTCTATGTTTAGGTGTCTTTCTGTTGACATCCTCACAGTGCACCTGCTTATTTTATCGAATATGCAAAATAGGCACGTTTATTCTCATGCAGATGAACAAGTTTTCAATGATTTCATTCTGCCACGGACCCGTCGTCGGCTTTATTGTGTACTTGGTGAAACGGACAAGCATATGCATTGAAAAAGGGTGGGGTAAGATAGGTATACAAAAACTTTTATTTATTATAAAGGGCTTATTCAAGAATAGTGTGATTTGGGTAATGAACTTCTTTCAAAGAGAACCCACCCACCATAGACTCTTCCTGCTTGATTAAGTCACTGTTCAGGGTCAAATGAGAAGGATTACTTGAGTACGTTAAAATGCCTTCTGTAGTCGCAGTGTGGGTGCGCTTTCTTTTCTTTCTACCATCGCTTGATGTGGCAATGGGAGGAGATAAGAGAAACATGGCATTGGTATTGTTATTTGACATGATATGACTGGCAGTTTGATTGTGAAATTGTAACTGTTGTTGTAAAAGAGAAAAATTATTACTATTGATACTACCGCAAAAGTAGTCCTTTTGTGTAATAGGTGAGGAGCCAAGAAAATCTTCCTTTGTAGGTGTAATAGAACAGGGTTCAGGTTGCTGTTGAATCTCTTCGGGTGTAAAGATATCATAGATGGATGATAAAATGGGTTGTTGATTAAATGAATTGTATTCCGTCATAGTTGTAGGTGTATAGAAATATTTTTTATCAAACAATATATCCCCGTGAGTAAATTCTGTAGGAGTTGCTTGTGCCGTGCAGGGAGTGGGCAGCGCATCCGCAGTAAGAGGAGGTGGTGGTGGAAGAGGGATAGTGTCGTCAAAAGTAATTGGATGCTGCATAAGTAATGGTGAAGAGTGCTGTAAATTATTGGTATCTATATGAGGTAATGAGGCTAAAGCTTGTTGTTGTTGTGTAAGATATTGGCGGAAGTCTTCGTTTTCATCAGTGGTAGTTGACTTTGCATGAGGAAGAGGGGTATTGGATGCAACTAAAGGGGTGTCACTATTATGCTGCTGCTGCTGTTGTTGCTGCTCAGAAAAAGGTGGTAAGATCGAAGATATTGACTTTCTGCCCTTCTTTTTAGTACTGCCGTTGCTGTTGTTAGTTCGATAATATAAGGGTGCTGTCATGACCCTTGTATGATATCTTGCGGGTGTCTTTATATTTTGTTGCTGCTGTTGTAATGCTAATAAGTCTTCTGTTGTTGCATGCTCAAACGAGTCCATAGAATTGGGGGTAGGTATTTCACCAAATACAGAATAAGGTAATGATACATTGTACATCAATGGTAGAGATTGCTCATTTGCTTTTCCGTACACCTTTTCAAGTTGCTTTGATATTTGCTTGGCATCATCTTTGTTCTTTCTTTCCGCGCCTTTGTCCCTAAACAATTTTACTTTACAAAAGCATATTTCCGTTGTGGCTGCTTCCGTAGACGTAAGTTCATCACTTTCTTCTTTCTTTTCATTTATATAGCTTTCCATTTGAGCTCTTAATGGAATACCCTTGACGCCCTTTATTCTTGAAAAGTCTGTCGATAGGCATTTAAAGCGAACAAATATTTTGGCGCCATAGCTTCCGTTCCAGGTAAAGGTTATTTTATCAAAGCTTGGAAAGCTGACATCAGAAATGCCTGTTGATTGGCTGACGTCTATGTGGTGGTGATGTTAGATCTTATAATTTATACATGTTTGTGTGTATCTTATCCCTTACCAAGATCAATGGCACGCGCATGAGTTTGCTTTTGTTGCGTGATCCAAAATTTCCAATAACTTTCAGCGATACGACGATGAGAGGAAGAATGGAAAGCAATGGATAATGTACTTGTGATCATTTCATTTGCACATTGTTTATCGTTCAGTTGTATTCCATAAGTTTGACCGCGGTTCAGATAGGTAATAGCCGACTCTTCTGCTTTTTGTGTTACTGCAGTAGCAGCTATATGTAATTGGTTAGACGCTGTTGATTTGTATAACGTATAAATGCCTACCCTCTAATATGATATCAAATCGAAGTACTCTACAAAGGTAAGTAAATCTTGTTAATAAACTGTCATCACCAATTTTGTAATATTTTACGTCTAATAATAGATAGAGATAGAAAGAGAGAGTCCCTTGAGGGATTTATATATAAATGTGTAATACGTTTTATCAAATCAAAGAACCCCTTAATTTATTGCCACCACCTTACAACCCCTACTTTTTTTTCTCTAACCCACACGCACAAATTTGATAAAATGTCGAAGGAAATAATAGGAGGGAGGGCAAATTACCTTTTTTTATCTGTATCTGTGACGACACAATTTTGCTGCTGTTGCCGTAATAAGAATGGTGGTGAGGAAGTAGGTGTATTCAAATAGGCGGTATTTCGTATACATTGGCTATCATTTGCACTAAAGTGACGTGAATGTACGCGATTATTTTTCACGCTTGATGTTATCTCTTCTTCGTCATTTGGATACTCATTGCTTGAAGGTGAAGGAAATGAATCCAAAAGTGAATGATTCCAATTCTGATTATTTTCCATAAATGTAGTTTTAAATAGTTCACTGTCGTTCAATAATTCAGTGTTTTCAATCATTTGCTACAGAGTTAAAAATTAGAATGGTTTAATACGTACAAAAAGACAAGCAGTAAAGGACTAAATTACCTATTTGTATTGACAGTTTGTCACACGATATGTAAATTATTCAAAAGGTGGATACAAAATATATATATGTGTATTTATGTAAAAGTTGTTTTTTTTTTTAAAAAAAAAACGAGAGGCAATATATAAACAATTATTCTTTTTATGAAATTTGGGTGGCAGTCAAGAATTAAATATTATATAAAGACATGAAAGGAAAAGAGAAAAAGAGATTAATTGCTATTATATATTTATATACAGTATTGTATGTGATACATTAAATAAGCCTTTTTTATATGTATACAAATATATATATATATATAATTATGGGGGATAAAAGAAGGGGAGAGAAAAGAGTGAAAAAAAATGTTGAAGAATAGAGAGGGAGATAGACAGAGAGAGAGAGAAAAAAGAGAGAGGAAAAGAAAGGCAACCAAAAGGGGTTTAGATGTTTGTACATACTTACTGTATGTAGACTTCCAAACTATAACTGAATACTATACTGTGCAAACACAATACGATCATAGATACAAATAAATAGCCATAATGGTATTTAAACATTGAATTTTAAACTCTACTTCTTACTTCATAAAGATTCGTATTACTACCAAGAAGTGATAAAAGTTATAGTGTTATGTAGTCTTTTAAGGATTTTTGAGGAGGTCTGATATTTACATTTTATTCTTGGGATACTGCATAATTGTTTGTATTTATTTTAGTCTGAATCTTACTTTTGATTATTCTAGAAGTCGACTAAGTAATAATAACACTCATAATTTGTAACCCATCTACATCTGGTTGGACTATTTAATGAGAAATGTGCTCGTCTTGGAGATTGCTATTCGTACCATTATTTACGCGTGAATGCTCGTCTTATGGCAAAGAAAACCACACACTCATCTGAAGGTTTTTCATTCACACTTTGAACCACGGTATTTTTTTCTCTTTACTGCGAACACTGTTCATTTTTTTTTATGTTTTTTTTTTACCAACGTGAGGGGTACCTGAACAGCGAAATTTGTAAATGACAAGAAGGCTTGAAAGGGGGAAAAGGGAGATTTGCACCGTTTGACAAAGGCAAGCTAACCTCATTGAGAACCAAAAGCTGGGTAAAGGGAGACTTATATGTTTAATCAAGTGCATTAAGGAGTTTATCAGCGTTTATATATTAATTTCCTTTGTTTGCCATCTATATGAGGTCGCGGCAAACGGTCTACATATTACGTATATGGATATTGCAATTTACTTGATTTTTTCGTGAACGTACGTTATGATGTGAATTACATACCATTTATCACTTGATGGTAGGTGTTTATACATACGTATGCATATGCCTATACGTGTAACCATGCATGTTATAGGAAAAGTACGTACATAGAAATCAATCAGTAGGGGTTTTATGCACCATGTATTTTTCATCCGTTAACATGCAAAAACGAAAGGGAGAATAATAATCAAATTTAAAAGAAGCTTAAAGAGGTGCTGTTGTTGTATGTAGATCATTTATCAATTCATGGATTTACTATGGATTAATCACCATAACTTAAAATCTGTCACTTTCGTTAGCTTCTCCTCCTATCTGCACACGGTGTGCATCTTCTTAAGGAGTTCGTCGTTAGTGATACATATGTTGCACACCCTTTACTGATGTGGCATTCCCGTTAGTAATTATTCAGGAGAAAAAAAAGACTAAAATGGTAAGTGCATTGTACATGATGAACAAAAAGTTAAAACCGTGATAAAAATAGAAACAAGTTCAAGTATTGAAGCTGTTGTAAATTAAACTATTACTATATTACGTACATAAATACAAATACGCCGGGTTGTACTTATGACACAGATGTTTGTTGATACGATAAGTTGAGGACATACATAGTCCAAAGCACAGTGCGAGTGCGCACTTGCTTGTTGTATGCATTTTGCGTACGTACACTGCTTGCAGTAGAAATACGTAATAGTTATCCACATAGAGGGAATGCAATCCACCCCTTTTTAAACTTTATTGGTTTTGCCTTTTCCTTTTCCTTGGAACCCATCTATCTCTATGATAAGTATACACAAAATGCCTCTCAAGTAAAAGGAGAGCGATCTACTCGGATTTTAGAAGCGAGAGACCGAGTTTTTGGCATTTAAATTGGATCGTCGCGTTCCCGAATATGAAGAAAGATCACTATAGCTTGCTAATGGTTTCTTGGCGAATAATGGAATTTACAAAATTCTTTTAAATGAAATCTATTTTATTCTGTTATATGATCTTCTATGTATTCTATATTTTACCATTCACTACCATCAAATCCAATAAAACCCTATTTGGATAACAAAATTAACAACGACAATAAGAAAAACAAAATAATAAGTGCTCTCACCGTCATTAGAAATATAGGGAAAAAGGGTTTCTTTTCAATAGTTGAACACCCTAAAATCACAAAAGTGAGTGAATACCTGGATACTCAATATGGTGGATCCGTATGAATACTTACAATTCCATGCTGAAGTAAGTCTACCATCAATACAACTACCGGCGTCAAAATAATTATCTCCTCCAGAACCATCGAATCCGTGTCGGAATAGATCATCTACGATTATACGCATATAAGCAAGGATCATCACTTTAACCTCATTCAGAAAAAAAAAAAAAAAAAAAAAAAAAAAAAAAAAAAAAAAAAAAAAAAAAAAAAAAAAAAAAAAAAAAAAAAAAAAAAAAAAAAAAAAAAAAAAAAAAAAAAAAAAAAAAAAAAAAAAAAAAAAAAAAAAAAAAAAAAAAAAAAAAAAAAAAAAAAAAAAAAAAAAAAAAAAAAAAAAAAAAAAAAAAAAAAAAAAAAAACGTACACACTGAAAAAGGGTTTCTTTTCAATAGTTGAACACCCTAAAATCACAAAAGTGAGTGAATACCTGGATACTCAATATGGTGGATCCGTATGAATACTTACAATTCCATGCTGAAGTAAGTCTACCATCAATACAACTACCGGCGTCAAAATAATTATCTCCTCCAGAACCATCGAATCCGTGTCGGAATAGATCATCTACGATTATACGCATATAAGCAAGGATCATCACTTTAACCTCATTCAAGAAAAAAAAAAAAAAAAAAAAAACCTTACGAAGGATATCTTTTCTACATTGCTCAACGCCACCGTACACGTTTGTCACATACTCGGCAACATCAGCATCCTGCTCAAGCGATTCTAATTTATCAAGTGTGCTAACGATAGGCGTCAAAATACGTGATACTTGATTATACTACATAAATGCAATTAGTATCATTAAAAAATATCCACTTATCCCGATTTAAACAAACTTACCTTGTCGATAAACATAAATGCATTGGGTACATTCTTGTCTCCTAAATGAACAACGCTACTACCAACCCATGATCCGCACTTTTTTTGAGCACGATTCAAGATTTTATGCATTGCTCGTGATATATTAGGACAGGGTTGAATACGATTCAAACCTTGACCAGTGTTGGTTAATCGGTACGAGCTGGATGATATCAGATCTTCGTCCGCCATACTCCAAAGCATAAACATCTCATTCATGATTTCACGCCATAAACTTAATGATTGGTGTACATAAGTATATTGAGTTGAGTGGTTGTGAGTAAGACGATGTCCACGTCTACCAGCGGTGATAGCTAACGAATAGCCGTGATCATGTTGAGTAGGTGAAAAGTATTTAGACAGGTATTTAAGCATTTTGTCGCAGGGATCTCTATCATTATGTGCATCATATCAGTGTATTGTTTAAATCAAAGCTAATTTGATAACTTACCTGTTCGCTTTCAAAAAGGCATTGTTATCTGACATTGATAATAAACAGCGTTCAATATCCTCTTTAGAAATCCTTTCATTAGCATGCTTATCACACACGGCTTGAATGGCAACTTGTTTGCGATTCACTTCAGCATCAATTTGCTCGCGAGTTTTAAAATCGGAGGAAATTTCACGAGTAGCCAAAACTATATTTTCATCATGCAAAACATCGACGCTTTCACGACTTTTCAAGAAATCATACACCGTTTTGATAGGAATCACACAAGAAAATCCAAGATGATCTTCCACTTCAGGGATGACTGAATCCATAAGCATATACATCAGCTTACCATAAGTTGTTCTCATCTTTTCGGGGTTCATGATCTTATGGCGTCTACCGACTTCAAAGATACGTTGTAATACCTCTGCATTTTCACGAATTCCTTTTTTGGCAAACAATTGGGAGCCCACTTTGTAATCACCAGATACCAACAAACCCGCTATAATCGCACATAAATCTCTAATTTGTCCAACAATTCTTTTGGCTTTGTTCGAATACGAAATAATATCGATTTTATCCGTATATTCTGATACATTCAATGCGGCTTCAAGTCTATTTTGTAATTTTTGTGTGTCGGTAAAACAAAATAACTCATTCCTTTCCTCTTTCTCTTGTCTTTTTTGCTCCAATAACACTTACAATTTTAAATATTGTCTTTCTTCCATATCCAAACGTAAAGGAACTGTCTTTGATCTAAGTAAAATATGAAATTTTTCAATAAAAATTCCTCTTCCTTTGTAAGTAAAAAAGCGAACCTCTTTGCCATATAATCCCCAAAAGTAGGTCCACTTCCATTAATAATTGTGCCGTCCATCTCTAGTAGGGCTTGCTTCATGGAGGCATCGCTTTTCAAAGTTTTCTACAATAAGCGATATTTGTTAGTCTTTCAAGCAAGAAGAAAAAGACAAATGAAGGAGACGTACATCGGCTCCTCCAATATTATCGGCAGTCGTGTTATCCATAGTTGAGATCTGTTCACCTTGTGCGCTGTGTGGAGGCGTTAATTGTTTAGCTGTATGAAGTTTACGAGATCCAGTACGGTGAAGCATGGCTATAAAAAAGACAGTTTAAGTAAAGAAGAACATTGAAATAACTTGTATTTAGTATAAGTTACAGTGACAAACTTCGCAAAAGTCTTCATCGCACTGTTCACAAAATACCGAGGCCTTTAACAGCACTTTTAATTCAGTTGTTGGTAAAAATAGGAGTTTTTCATGGTGCATACCTCTTGGTCGTTACACTCTACACAAAAGATAGTCTTATTACTATCTGAAGCTACTTGCATGTCCATTGTGCTTTGTTGCAATAGAAACTCGCAATAAAACGTTGTCTCACTTTTTTTTTTTTCTCTCTTTGTGGTTTGGTCAATGTGACGACGGTTTAAAAGCGCATAAGTTTTGAATTTCAGACGCACTTTTGCAAGTGAAGTTCAATCAATTGACATCTGTTTTTCAGCGATAAGACTTTTGAGGAAATTCTCTTCCTATCAAAGTTGGAAATGCTAGATAGATTCACTATGAATAACTAGTGTGAATTTGAGTGGACGCGAGTAAAGCGCTCATAGTACAGTATTAGTATTCACCAGCAAATCATAATTAAATAGTGAAGAAGACGCACTTATAGGAGTAACGGACCAAGTCTACTGTCCTTGACCTTAAAAACCTAGTGAAACTTTGAAGGGCAAAATTCTAAGTTGGGTTGTTGTTTGAGTGAATGCTTCTGGCTTCCAGCAGGTTGCTTCTGGTGTTTTCACCATTTGAACCTTTTTCAATTACCGCAAAAGACAGCCACACTAGGCTTTCATTGTCAAAGAGATCCCCTAGTGCTTATATTCAAACTGCACTTGTTGCATTTTCTTTCAGAAATATCGACCATGAGCTCTAGATTTGATCCGGAAGCAGGCAACAGAAATAACAACACGCCAATTGCTTGTTTTCAGAAGCTTTGTCAGGTCATGTTGAGTGATAACCCAAATGGCCTGTCTAAGAAAAACATTGAGGATTTCCGTGTAATTCTTCATATTATTATGCACGAGTGCTCGAAGGCTAACATCGAGGTTGGTTTAATCCCTTGAAAGTTTTACCTAATGCTGTGGTTTTCTGAATTGCGATTTATAACGTAGAGTGGAAAAGTGTGGGTAGCTGACCATTGCCGCACATATGCGCATGCTAGTGCCCTTATGGAATATATACTCTCGTTGTCCAAATCTCGTAAAGGGCAGCAAGAGAGATTACATTTGATATATCTCGTGAGCGATGTGCTATTCCATGCGTGGGTATAAACTCTCATCCTGAAGTTGACACTCTTGGCTTATTATTTATATGTGTAGTTCTCGAAGACAGCACAATTGGCTAAAGCAGGCCATAATAACTGAATTATCGCCGTTATTATCTCTAGCATATGAATCGACAGACGCACCTGAATACAAAGCAAAAGTTTTAAAAGTATTTGGAGCAAAAGGATATAAAAATAGGCAATAATTATTGATGAAGTTTACCCTTTCTTTCTAGGTCATATCTCTGTGGGAAGAGTACAACGTTTTTGACAGTAATGCAATCACATATTTACGAGAGGGGCTGCTTGGGAAATCTACCACTGCTTACAATGATAGAAATTTTGAATCATCCCATAACCAATCACAGCAACCAGCACCACATCAATATCAACCTCAACAAAATTATCAACAATCACAATTCATTCAACAGCCTCAATATCCTCCCTTTCCTCAGCAGCAACAGTATAACGCATACCAGTCACACCCTCCTCCTGCCCTTCCTCCTCAACAATTACAGCAGCAATTTTATCCTCCCCCTCCTCACACCCCTCCTGCTCCTCCACAAAAGCAATATTTCGAACTTCCTGCAGGATTGATGTTAGCTACCAAGGTTAGAATTGACTTTAAGTGATAAATACGCTTATACTAACTTGATTGGTACTGTTAGACTGGAGATTATATCCCCATTGACCCTACAAAAATCAAAGCTATTCATCCGTGTCCTCCACCATCAAAAGAAATCATAGAGGGGATTGAAGAATTTTATAAAAATTTACCAGACTCGGACCAAGAAATATCTATACTCGAAACCAACCAAAACCAAAACCAACAGATCGATGCTCAGGGATGGGAAAAAGGATATTTGGATTTCCATTATGAGTACATTGCAAATAGAAAGAAGAATAAGGGGAGCGGACTTCACCGTCAACAATCTTCCGGCAGATCATACGACAATGGGAGACGAGATAGATCTTATGACAGACACAGCGGTAATAGACATCGCAGTTACAGTAGGAGTCAAAGCCCTCCATCAGGTCGTTATGGATCTCCGCCACGCAGAAAAAATCACTCTCCTCCTCGCAGCAGTAGAGGCAGATCACCACCACGCCGTAGATCCCCTCCTAGAGATAGAAGTCCTGTTAGAAGGAATTCCCCTCCTACGTACACACTAAATCATAGAGGGGATTGAAGAATTTTATAAAAATTTACCAGACTCGGACCAAGAAATATCTATACTCGAAACCAACCAAAACCAAAACCAACAGATCGATGCTCAGGGATGGGAAAAAGGATATTTGGATTTCCATTATGAGTACATTGCAAATAGAAAGAAGAATAAGGGGAGCGGACTTCACCGTCAACAATCTTCCGGCAGATCATACGACAATGGGAGACGAGATAGATCTTATGACAGACACAGCGGTAATAGACATCGCAGTTACAGTAGGAGTCAAAGCCCTCCATCAGGTCGTTATGGATCTCCGCCACGCAGAAAAAATCACTCTCCTCCTCGCAGCAGTAGAGGCAGATCACCACCACGCCGTAGATCCCCTCCTAGAGATAGAAGTCCTGTTAGAAGGAATTCCCCTCCTCCATCATCATCATCAAGGTACAACAGAAGAAGATACAGTCGTAGCCGTTCTCCCCCAACCTCTTCATTGAGAAATAGCAGAGGAGATTTCGGTACGGTTCCACCTCCAGAAAATAAATATCTAGGTTTAGGCAATGCTACTGCATCGGATGAATTTGACAGTTTTAGAAGAAATAAGAGTCAAGCTTATAATAGGAGAGAACCTCATCAACCTTTGACATGTTATAAATGCAACAAGGTACGTTAAATACGCTAATTTTAAATGTGTACAAATCTAATTATTTATTAACATAGGCGGGTCATTTAGCCAGGGAATGTCAGAGTTTATAGAGTTCTACAGAATAAAAAAAATTGCTTCTTAATCCAACTTGATTTCATACGACCATAAGTCTCTCGCGCATAGGATATCCTCGTCTCTTCCATCAAACACGTCAACAGCTAACTTTCGAATTTCTTCCATAATTTCCAGTGCCTCGGCTTCTTCATCACCTCGATAACGAGCGCTAAAATGAGTCAATATCAATTTTTTACAGTTGATCTTTTTAGCGAAAGCTGCTGCCATTTGAGGTGTGGAATGTCCATGATCCTTTGTCCGTGCCTCAACATCTTCTAGTGTAGGCATAGGTGCGCCTTCTTTTATGTTGCAGGTATCTAGTCTTGTCAATGCATTTGTTGCTTCATGTACTAATAGCGTAGGGGAGTGAGTAATTGGTATGATGGATGAAGGATCCTTTGTATCGCCTAGAATGACTATCTCACGACCCGGTCGAACAGGAGGAGGACTTAAAATATCACCGTCTGGTAATGTGTATGGCTCGTTTGTGCGCTGGATCTTCCCAAGTAGACTCATGGGATTACTCAAGCCTAATGACTTCAACGCTGCGGTATTCTTTTTGATTTGAGGGATCAAATCATTCACCTTGCCTGGCCAATCAGGTTCACGAACAACATATCCAAATGAGGGAATGGAGTGTTCGATGGGCGCAGCTTGAACACGATATCCCTTTTCTGAAGATT